>OX463858.1:11100293-11537157 GCA_949825065.1 Odontocerum albicorne
TTAGGATATACTCGTTGCAACCCGTGAAATATTCACGGAAGTAACTACATTTATGAAAATATATATTCATAAATGTAAAATTTGTTTATATACAGTATATATATCATTTATACATCGTCCCCTTTTACACCGGTTCAAAAATTGTAAGCTAGGTATTTAAAATTCGTTCAGTATCACGGACCCACCGAGTTTCAAATTTCGAATTACTTTCGGAGAGAATCCAAGTATTCCTATCTCACTCTCTTGTATTCAAAATTCAATTCTCGTATTCTTTCTTTGACGACAACCATCGTTTGGGTTTTGGCCTATTTATACTATGATGTCTTTGTTGAGTTTGCATTTTATTTTTTCCTTGATAATAGTGCCAGATAATCAATTTGAGACAAATATTTCAAATCTGTGATAAAGGCTTGAGATTACTTTACCAAAGTCTTGCCTAACGACGTAGTTCTCTATATCAACAAAATGGTAGGTTTATGTCTTGTTATGCATTTCGATTATTTATCACCCTTTTAAAAAAAAAACCTTCGAACATAACAAAGACCCCCATAATAAAAAATAAATAAATATGTGATTCAGGGAATAGATTACTTTATCATACATTATAATGTTTTTTTTTAAATTTAAATCGTGCTCGACAGAATTTATAATGATTTTTTTTGTTTTCTAGGAATACTTTTCTCAAGAAATTTCCCTTCGAGTTAATTATGTTGGAAGTTAAAATACGGACCGTTGCGCCACTGCACAAGTACTCTCGTCATATTAACTCCCTCGTGGTCAGATGCCGGAATGCGATTAATAATAATACGATTATTAAAATTATTATTAAAATTATTAAAGGCACATTCTCCATCGAGAGTCGTGGCCGGCCATAATCGATTTTAATTTTGCACGAACAATATTTTTATATCCATTTCACGTTAAATTCATAATGTTATTAAGATTATCTCAACGCGTATGCAGTAATTATGGGTTAACTCCGAATGGAACGGTTTTTCAATAACGTTTAACATTTTCATTATCTTTATTACCCACTGAAATATTCGGTCCGAGTTTGATAGTATTTATTATTAACGGATGTTTTTCTATAATTTCCTTTTCCAATCGGATATTGAACGGCAATTTTCTTGAAAGAAAAAAATGCATGTTAAAATATTACCTATATTTATTTATGAGATTAATCTCAAATATATGTTATCAGAGTTAATGACTCTTGACGTATTGATTTAGTCTTGATAATTAAAAAAAATATATAGAACACATTTATCTAAAACAGTAAACTATTTTTGTAAGAATTATTTATTGTAAAACAAATATTTAAAAAATCTGACAATAATATTCTTGTAACTGGTAGTAGTTAAAGAATGGTTAAAAAAAAACAGATGCGTGAGACTCTCTCGCGGTAGAAGTGAAACTTCTTAGCTCCTAGGAAAAGTTGATTTTATGCATTGCTTTTTTTCCATTTGTAAACGATTTTTTTTTTATGGATTAGGAAATCGTTATGTGGAATTTAATTCGAGAAAATTTCTCTTAATTAAATTTAAAAAATATATTTTTTTCATTTTTAATAATAAAAAATAATTTTAATAATAATATAATACATTTAATAATATTAAATGTATATCTTTTAATATTAAATATATTAATATTTTTATGTTATTTTTAATTATTTTTAAATAATTATTTAATTATTAATTTATTATTATATTATTTTTATTATCTTTTAATAATATTATTGTATTGTATTCTTAATTAATTATAATATAATAATAATATAATTATAAATATTATAATAAAATATATATATTATTATAATTATTTATTTTATATAAATTACATATTAAATAAATACTAAAATAAATATTAAATAAAATAAAATATGATAAAATAGTTTTATCTAAAGTAAAATTATTAATTATTAAATATATTAATATAAAAATAATATATAACATATATTTATTAATAAATTATTATTAATTATTTTAATAATTATAATTATTTATTATTAATAACAATTAATATTATTTTAATCTTATTAAGTACATTATATTATTTTTATAAATTTATTATTGTTATTTATTATTAAAAATAAATATTTTTTGTTATATATTATTTTTATATTAATATATAACAAAAAAAATATTTTTAATTTTTAATAATAAATAATAAAAAATAAAAAAAGTAAAAAATACAGTACACTTAATAATATTAATTATTATTAATAATAAATAATTATAATTATTAAAATAATTAATAATTATTTATGAATAAATAAAATATTTAAAAATAATAATTTAATAATAATATAATACACCGTTTCACTTTTCGTGACGTTCAGGCCAATTTGCCCTACCGCGCTTATATAGTAGAAGTTTCGCATCAAAAATATATTCTTTATTATTTTACGTTTAAAATCACTGTACTGACGAGAGAGATAATTAGAAACCTTATGTAATATTAATAAAATATGTTGTTTTAAAACATTTCTAAAGCCTTGTTGATATCGTCAAAAATAAAAATTTTCACAACCTTTAGTTAATCAAGAGTGAAAATCCTGATTTAACCGTACTGGGCAGTGTTAAGCACGATTCTTCATACAACTGGGTGGATGTGAAAAAAGTATCCGATAAGTTAGAAATAAAATGAGGGAAAAAGTAATTACGCGTATATCAATGCACGAGGTTAAATCATCTCGAGGAGAGAGCCGAAGAAGGCTTTACACGTATTCAATATTGCAGAGACTGAGTCGTTAGTACTCCACGAGAGCCTATATTAAAGATATCTGCTGAAGAAAATGTAGATAATGATTTTGAAATTATGAACGAAGGGCGTATGTTGAAATGCCTGTATGATGGTTTCGTCTATGATGGAGAAAGGAGATAAAATAAAAATAAACTAACACATGCATATTGCTGTTTTGTAATATATCATCCTTAAAGTATACCTATTGGAGAGATCTCACTTTGAGGTCTTTATCGAATTTTATTTAATGTTTTTTTAAAGTTAGAAATAATTGCCCAAAGATCACATATATGTCAGATTTACTTCGATGTAAAATTTAAACAATAGTAATAGTATAATTTATATAGCGTCAAATAGAGCAGCCTCCAGGATCGTTTAGAGAACAAACTCGAATCAAACCCACTCCTAATGTAATAGACACATATAATCACTCGCTTCCTTGCTAAGGTAAGCGGACAGGGAAGAGTGCCAGACTTTCTCGACACCTTAGCCTCTTTTACACCTTCTCATTTCAGTGTCGTATAGAGAGTAGACACTGGGATCGTTTAGAGAGTAAACTCGGGTATCAAATCCACTCCTAATATAATACACACATATAATCACTCGCTTCTCTGCTGAGGTAAGCAGACAGGGTAGTGTGCCAGACTTTCTCGACACCTTAACCTCTTTTACAACTATATACCTTCTCATCTCAGCATCGTATAGAGAGTAGACTCTGGAATCGTTTAGAGAGCAAACTCGGGAATCAAACCCACTCCTAATGTAATACAAACATAATCACTCGCTTCCCTGCTAAGGCAAGCAGGCAGGACAGAGTGCTAGACTTTCCTATCTCGATACTTAAGCCTCTTCTACACCCATAAACATTTTCATATAACTTTTCTTTGACTTTCTACATTTCTTTTTTTCTCAGGATTTAATTCACACGATCCAATCATACTTTTCTTGGTCTTACTCTCACACGCCTTTCATTCAAATCTCTACTGTATATTTGTTTTATTAGTTTTTCTTTATTCATTCGTTCTATATGTCCTAGCAATTTCAAAGTTCTCATATTCACCTTACTTAAAACATCAGCCTTGAGTTCATTCATCCCTTATCACTTCATTTCATTTTCTATCATACATTATCCCTCCATGCCTTCTTTATCCCATTGGAATACACACATATCATCACGCTACTTCTCTGCTGGGATAGGCAGAGAGGACAGAACACCTGACTTTCATATCTCGACGGCTTAGCCTCTTCTACACCCATACACCTTCTCATAAAGATTGTACGATTTTTTTCCGTCTTTCGAATTATCGTTACCTTGGTCTTCCTCAAGCACGCTTCCTCTCACGTTTGAACTGAATATTTGTTTTGTTAGTCTGTCTTCATTCATTAATTGTAGATGGCCAAACCATCTCAGAACGCTTTTCTCTTTATCTTAACACATCAGCCTTAAGTTCACATTCATTCCTTATCACTTAATTCCATATTGTGTCATATATTGTCACCCCATGTATTCTTCTCAGTACACGCATTAAGGAATTAAATAATAATCTATAACAAGTTTCAAGTATCGACTTATTTTTTAATATTCATATGCTTCCAGTAAGATACGAGTACATGCAAATACATACCTAGTTTACAAGGGTCAAGACAAATACATACCTAGTTTACAAGGGTCAAGACAACTAACAAGCAATAAATCTACATGCATATAGTTCAAGAGCGTCCACTTCAAAATACTTTTTTTTTAATCTTGTTATTGCTTATATGATGTGTACTTGTTATGTTGATTGAAGCAATGTATACTCTTAAATATGTGATCTTCGTTATGTCAACCTTTCAAATTGAAAAAAAAAATAGCAATAAGGCTTTGTGCCAGGGGAAAAGGGTTTTAAAGAATTCCACGTAAGCATGCGAGTGAATGACTGATGTGCATATTGAGTGGGTTATGAGGAGTTGTAAGTTATGTGATTTAACGTGGTTGTTGAGATAATGGTACGTGTGTATAGCGTGAAATTAAAGTATATGAAAGGAAGTTAATGCAGAGTGGAAATGTTTTAGTATTTGGAACAAATGTATAAAATTTTTGATATAGGAATGAGACAACTTCACCACAGGCCCTGCCTAGTCAAACAATTTCTATAACTAAAAAATGTGGAATTTGTAGTATTGTTATGTAGTTTTGTTCGACAGTTCGCGTTTCCAAAATAACGATGTAATGTTTTAATTATGTATTGTGGATAGTAAAAAAATAGATAAATATATTTAATTAACTTAGAAAATGAATATGACGAGCCAAATGAGTGCTGAAGAAATGCGTGCACATGGGGTAACACTGTATGACAAAATATGGAATATGTTGTTAGGGATGGATTTGTATTGTGTAAGATGATGAACAGCACTCTGAGATGGTTTGGGCACGGAAACGGGTGAATAAAAAGATACCAACAAAACAAAAATATAGTGCAACTGTGGGTAATGAGCGTGGTATAGAAACACCAAGGAAAGTATGATTACATAAACATTTATGAGATTTTGGAAGAAAAAAACGTAAAAAGTGAGAAAACCCATAGTTATATGATAATATGTATGGATGTGAAAAAGGCGAAGGATGTGTATCGAAATAGAAAATACTGGCACTCTGTCCTCTCTGCCCACCGCAACAGGGATATTCTTATGTATTATGTGTATTAATGAAGATAATCTCGTGATTATTCCCTTATAACTATGTATATAATCAACCCCAGCCCCTAGCAGCATATACCAACTAACCCGAACCCAAACGGCAACAAACCCAGATCCATGTAAATTGAGTGTCCACTTTAAGTTATCTATTATTACTTTTTGTTTGTCTGGATTTTAATAAATTATGTATTCATATAATTACCTGTCATGTAAATATGTATTCATACAATTACCTGTCATGTAAATATGTATTCATAGAATTACCTGTCATGTAAATATGTATTCATAAAATTACCTGTCATGTAAATATGTATTCATACAATTACCTGGCATGTAAATAAATAAAATGAATACCCAATAAAAGTTGAAATAAATCACAAACCTCTGAGAAATCTCTCTGCGACATGGTGTTGGATTATTTGGCAGTGCTTCTGTACGGATCCATGGATGTTCCAGGAGAAGAATCACATATTTTACTTCACTGCACTACACTTCACTTTAATAAATCTCAATATACGAGTATCTCGAAGAATCAACTTTCAGAATGGGAACAGGAACGGACTGTAGGTTTTCATGTGATCTGAAACAAAAAATATAAATTGTTGGTAACAATATGTTTAATAATACATATTATCACGCCGTTTTCCTGTCAGATAGGCAAAGAGAACAGAGTGCTAGATGTTCCTACTTCAACACATATGCTTTGCCTTTTCTTAATCGATGAGTATTTATATTCTTAAACAAGTCTTTTGATTTCTCTGATTTTTTTGCGTTTCTTTTTTTTCAAAATTTCATTCACTTGATTCAACCACATCACTTGGTATTCCTCTTATATGCTTTATATTATACATATTTCACAATATTATGTATGAAAATACCAATGAACAAAAATAAATACAATAAGTGCAATTTGATCAACAAATAAAACCTCCCTTAACTCTTTTAATCCCAGCATATTTTGGCCAAAAAACAGTAGTTTATATTTTATTTTTTATCTCTATAAATATTTAGTTTTAAATGTATTCTTTTAAAAGTGAATCATTCTCTAAGTTACAAAAAATATATATTCAACATAAAAACTTGTATGAAAACTTTGAGGCCGATGATCGGCCCTGTGGGATTTTTCCAATACTCCAGTTGGGGCCGATGATCGACCCCGTGGGATTATAAGGGTTAAGAGCAACGAAAATACTAGAATCAAGTGTAAAATACAAAATGATACTTTTGATAGAATAACTAGTTTCCTTGTCAGGGTCTGAAATTGAAGAAATACCAAAAAAGGACCTTCTTATACTCAACATCAACTTTAGAAATATCCATCAAACTATGTTAGATATACTGTTATTAGTGTTACCCAATTCTTACATTCTTACAATTGATAAATTACGATATACAACTATCGTCACCTAATTGCAAATGAGAAATTTGAGAAAATTAAAGAAGGGCGTTGTATTCAATAGGTTATCGTACTCATGTGAGATGCTGAGACGAACATTAATATATCTCAGAAATTTATTCTGGATTTATACGAAAGATAAAAATAAAAAGATTCACTTGCTCAAATAGTTTTGGGCGTTTCTTATTAAAATTGTTCACGATTTTTTATTACATAACCGTTACCCGCGATCTGATGAATGGGAACACGACCAGATGGCGAGCGAGGCCCATGGTATGTGGGGGTCAGGGGTCGAAATTTACCAAAGCAAACGAAACGTGGTGCGTTTAACTCGTTATTGTCGTAATTAGAAAAAATTATATCCCACCTTCGTCTTATTTGCCAAAGCTGTTAATTAACATACCGAATTAATGTCATTATTTATTCGTGTTTTGATTTTTGAGCGATGATAATGGTTTTTTTTTTACCTTCTGTGGGAATGTTTTAATATCAAATAAGTTCATCTTGTCCGAGTATGTACTGTATTCATAACTATTTTTTTTCTGACTATCAAATTTTTTATATCAGGGATATTTTTTCGTGGGAGAGAAAGATTCTACAAATTATTATTGGGTCAAAAAAAATAATACATGGGGCTAAAATGCATCACATATTATGGAATGGAATGATAAGGGATGGAATTATTTTCTCAAAAAAGGCTTAGCCCAAGTACATTGAAAAAAAAAACAAGATGTGTTAACATTAAAAAAAAAGAAATTATAAAAAAAAATTTTAAAATGAAAAATTATGTTTTGAATATGCATATATAGTACACACAAACATACGCATATATTCAAAGCACTTAAATACGTTGATGAAAGCTTTCTAACGCGCTCAATCTTAGATAAAAAAAAATTTGCTTTTGGTAATGTGATATGAAATATGATGAATGTGAACTTAAGGTTGGTGTGTTAAGTGAGATAAAGAGTATTCTAAAATGGTTTGCGCATTTATAATGAATGAAAAATTACTAACAAAACAAATATATAGTACAAATGTGAGAGGAATGCGTGGTAGAGGAGAGCTAAGGAAAGTATGGTTGGGCCGAAATAATAAATTTTTTTAAAAAGTAAAAGTTTTCAATTCAAATAAACCGGAAATGTTTTTTTCAAATATGTGCTGAGGAACGGAAAAATGTGTCGCGAAAGAAGAGTGTAGCGCTCTAGCCTCTCTGCATATCCTGATATGTACGATTTCCGTGGCTTAGATGGTATGACACCTGTCTTCCAGCTTGGGGGTTGCGGGTTTAAATCCCACTGGAACCTAGATTTATTAAAAACGAGATTTTAGTTTAATTTTATCTAAAGGCTTCTTTAGCATATTTTTGTTTGGTTGGAAGATATTGACACATGGTAATAAGACCGCCAGGTTGTACTGTATACAACGAAAGTGTTATACAATACAATAGGGTATCGTTCTACGGTTTTGCATATGATTTAGCTTAAGAAATACCATTATAAAAATATTTCCCAAATAATGCAAAAAGCTTCATTGCATGACTAATTAACTTCCTCATAAAGTTTCAAAATCGATCCCCGTGGTTTTGAAACCGTTAAAAATATAATTGAAACCCGGAAGATGGTAAGAAGTTTAAATGCAAAAGGTATCACAGCAAGCCTGCACGCAATGCACTTTATTGCACCTATCCTCGATGCACGCCATCTCTTAGGTATTCTAGTCAATAGTTAATTGAAAGCCAGTCTTAATGGCTATATTAATTTGCAATGCATAATCTTATGTTCAAGCTCAGGACCGTACCTAGCATTTAGGTTACATAGGCTGGTGCGTAGGATGTGTACGCGCAAAGGGAACCATTTAGACTGTGAGAGTATTTCACAAAATACGAAATCCTGAAACCAAGGTATCAATTCGAGAAACTCTATAATTTGTATCGACATTTTTTTTAAACTATAGTTATCAAACTTTAAATACATAATGATAAATAATAAATACCATAAAGCGGGTTATTATGATCGAGTTTTTGTCGTTGCTGTTCCCTTGGTGTAGAATGGTGTCTCTTAGTGTTAGAGATATAGGTGACGGGTGCAAGAACTAGAAATCACTTGAAGACGACCCTTTTTGGGAGGCCGTATCAAAACTCATGATTATATATGAACATTACACGCTTATACCGCACAAACTGTTGAGTGAAATGTGTGACTATCATATATCGAAAAATCTACAAAAGTTTCTTAGTAATATTATAAAATATGTACCAGTGTATATAATATGTACCAGTGTAGTGTAAACGGGCCGCAGGGATGAAGTGTGCCTGAGATAGGGAGTTGTGGAAGACCGAAGGGGAGGCCTATATCCAGGGATGGATCCAGAACGGCTGAAGAAGAAGAAAAAGAAGTAAAAAGTACCAGTGTAGGATTGAGATGATTGTAGTCAGATAAAATGTCAAGCTTTATTCGGTCTTTCAAGCTCTCAGACTTTCCTTTCTTGTAAAACAGCAAGAAATCAGATGATCTGGCCTCGTGCAGAGAGTGTAGAAAATACAGGTCCCAATAATGATCCTTGCTGAACTCCTGGAACGAGAAGAGCAGGTAATCTAGTATTTCGTCGAGAGAATTACACCAAAAGCAATGAACCACGTGTTTCAATAGCGTATAATTACGGAGGGACTAATTTTATTAGGTGTTAACATAAGTTGTGTCCGTTTTTTTCCAACTTTAAAAATGACCACCAAAAGTAAAACAAAATGGTGATATTTATACGTTATTCGAAAGAAAATTTTCTGTTCTACAAGGTATTGTGTTTTTTTTACGTTACATATATTATTTTATTTGATTACAAGCCTTCAAAATGGAATGCCAAGTAGACGAAACTGAGCATTTTCGACAACTCCTTCTGTTCGCGTTCAATCGAGGGAATAAAGCTACTCGCGATATTTGCGAAGTGTACGGTGGAGATAATATGAATGAAAGGACAGCTCGTCGATGGTTTTCACGTTTCAAAGACGGTAATTTCGACCTGAAAGACATGGAGCGTTCTGGACGACCAGTGGATTTCGATGAGCACCGCTTACACCATATTATTCATGAAGATCCCCTTCAAGCATTTTTCATCATTATTTTTTTTTTCATCACCATTTTCAAACCATTTTTCATCACCAGTAATGATGCGGTAAAGGAAAGGAAGCTGTCTTTTCATTTATAGCATCTTCACCGTACACTTCGCAAATACCGCGGCCAGCTTTGGTAGCTTTATTCCCTCGATTGAACGCGAACAGAAGGATATGTCGAAAATGCTCACTTTCGTCTACTTCACATTCTATTTTGAAGGCTTGTAATAAAATAAAATAATATATGTAACGTAAAAGCAAACACAATATCTTGTAGAGCAGAAAATTTTCTTTCGAATGGCGTATAACTTTTACGATTTTGTTTTACTTTTGATGCTTATTTCTAAATTGGAAAAAAACGGACACAACTTATGTTAATACCCAATATAAAAATCCCTTGATCTGAACTCCTTTACTTTTTATATTACATTAAATGACCTCGCCTCCCCAGGTTCTGTCCAGTCAAGAGACAAATATTTCATTGAAAAAAAATAGATAATGGCGATACAAGAGGCCAAGACACAATATTGACTGTATCAACATTCAAAAAGGCGAAGAATACTGCATTTCAAACGTTTACCAAGGATTGGTACTTGCTACGGACGGCCCTTCAAATTAACCAATCAGTTTAATGGTGAATTATAGCTTTAACTTACGTTAGTTAGCCTTGTGTTTGATAGTTCCACTCATAAATCTAAAGTTGAATGATAGATTCTTGACATGGGAGTCTTCTATCAAACCCAGTAGTGCGTGTGAATATCTTTTGATTAATTTGTTTGAAGAAGGTTTCTTGATTGAATTTTCTCCGTTAAACATTACAAACCAAGACTTGAGCTTCGAATTGAGAATGTGTATGATTCGCCATTACATCTTGTCAACTCTTTTCTTTGAGATGGAGGCGTGGACACTGAACCAGTAAACATTAAATAGAATTGAGGTTTTAGAAATGTGGATCTACACACGTATCCTCAAGATACTATGGACATGTCGTAACAAATATGGAAGTGATCGAAAACTGGGAAGGTTTGCAAGTTGCAGTGTCTAGGACACATAATGAGAGGAAAACAAATATTATTACATTTCGAGAGAAAAATAAATGCATAACGAGACAGGGAGAGTCACATCATCTCTTGGCTTAAAGGCTTGCTGGATGGGTTTGGATGCAGTTTTACTGAGTTGTCCCGAGTTACAGTAAACAAGATGAAGGTTGCCAACCTCCCTTTGGAGACATTATCACAGATGTAATTACTACATTTAAGGTCCTAAGAGACCAACGGCACATTGTAGTCTAAGACCGAGGTACTATGGTCCACCTTGAATATTTAGGACTGGGAAGAATTTACAATTAAATTTACAGATATATACAATTCAAAACAAGCTGCACTTAATACGGTACAAAGAAGACAAAATGTCGTACAAGATTCACATTCGACAGTTCAGATGAACAGAGTATTGTCGAAGATGGAAAACTGCGTTTAAAAAGGCTAAAGAACTGTCAAATATGGACAAGTTGGACTTCAAGATTTGTACACTTCAGTTTGAGGCGAATACTGTTGTCCAAGAAAAAGTGTTACACGCTTTTATATCCATTCAGAAATCTGAAAACAAGGGAACATTTCAAGACAAAACAGGGAAGTATCTAATCAAATGTCCGCAGCCACTGCTTTCCTATCCTTTCATTAAAGTTATATAAATTTATTTTAGTAATATTTTTAATCTGTCAATAAAAGTGGACTCAAGTTCCGAGTTGGAGCACCCTGGAAGAGAGTTTTCTTTCTAAACGGCACTTTATAATTTTTCAAAAAAATTAACAAATTTGAAAATGTCAAAAAAAACTAACCATTTTCATTACTTTATTCGTTATTTACTAGGTTATCGTATTCATTAAATGTACGTGGCAGAAGCGAAATATGTATTTCAGGATCGAATGAAGTGAAGATCTGTTCTTTCTGTCTACCCTAATAAAAACATGGCTTGATAGTGATAATAATGTGTATTTATTTTCATACTGTGGAATTTAAAACCATCATTGTTACAACGAGGAAACAATTAATGTTGAAAATATGGAAGACATACACCATTTCAGGACGATCCACCTACTTTTAATGGAAATGTTAACAACTGTGATCAGATCTGGATGTGGATGGCATCGTGCAGGATGGAATGCGCCAACACAAAGCGTGTCAGACCATGTCATGATGCTGCGAGGGCGGGACAAGGCGCTCTCGATGTGCCTGATGTTACATGCCATAAACACCTTCCATACTTATGTTTTTCTGGTATGCTATGCTTATTTTAAAGTTTCCTTGAAGATTAATCCTCGCATACTCGACATCCACCCACACTGTTTTTTAAGAATAACGTTCAAATCTTTGTTTTCTCTGCAGTCACCATTTGTGGTGTCATGGACATCGTACTAGCTAAGCAATACTGTCATTTAATAAAAATAAAATATTTGAGTTATCATAAATTTGGTTATCAAATACGAAACTTTTACTTTATAAAGTAACTTTAAGATTGTGGAAAGGGTTCAAACACGTCATTTCAACTTGAGGAATTAAATTGGTCTCCTGACGCCGTCGTTGCTAGACATCGTAGTCGAAGATCCCTTCTCCATGTCAACGTCAATTCAGTTAAAAGCGAAGTCATGCCGTGGAGTTTTATTTCTTTTTTATTGTCTCCTCCTCCTAAGTGAATGAGCCATTGCACACCAGCAAACTCACCGGCTACACCGCTGTACTATATCTGATGACACACCAAAGTGAGACTATTAAAGCACACATTGTATAAACCCTCAAATACTAGGCGGAAAGATAATTGTAGGTGGAAAGTTGTAGAAAAAGAATTTGTCCAGGAATATGTGTATTTGAGCCAACTTATTTCCTTTGTAAGTGGCATATTGGAGGAAATAACACGAAGGACAAAACTAGTATGGAACTCATTTGGATATTTGAACAACATCTTCAAAAGAAATCTTCCAATATCTTTGTAGAAAAAGGTGTATTCTCCCAATTCTTACGAATGGCTGCGAGACATGGACGCTTACAGTAAAGAACACACAAAAGCTCCAGATCGCACAAAGAAGCATTGAGAGATGTATGCAAGGATATACTAAAAGATACCGTAAACGAAACGCCTGGGTTCGCAACACAACAAAGATAGAATACGTAATAAAGGTGTGCAAGAAAATGAAGTGGCAATTGACAGGACACGTACCCAGAATGTCAGATTCCCGATGGGCATAAAAAAATGATCCAATGGTACCGAAGAGGCATAAAGTGGCCCAGGAAAAGGCCGAAGGTACGCTGGATGGATGAAATCTGGAAACATGGCAGCATCACATGGCGCCAATGAACTATTTGAAGTCAACTTGGGGAGACCTTCATCCAGCAATGGATCGATCCTGATTGATAATGATGATGATAACTAGGCGGTAAAAATGCCTGTGTTATTCGAGGAGAGTAGTATATCTCATGGTTTGAACTGACGACCTTTTGCACGGAAGTCCAGCCATGCCCCTCAGGGTCTCCTTGTACTTCAGAAGGAAACACTCTCCTCTATTATATTTCATTTATTATCCTCTCTTTGTTGATTTTCTTTAAGTATACCATCGACCTCCACTTGTTCGACTTAAATTCACACTTCTATTTCACAGTTTTAGATGTTGTTTAAATAGTTATATAACGCTGACCGTAGCTCATTGCAAATATGGAGAATAACAAGCAAAGCAATTATTTTACCTAATGGAAGTTTCTTCCGTGAAGTTGTCGATCTGGTCAGAGTCGGAGGAACAAGTGTGAAAGCCACTTTTGATTTAATGCGGAGCGATGCAATGCACTGCAATGATGTGCAGTTATTTACGTTGGTTATAAACAAGTCGGTAAAATACGTGCATTTTATGCATTTTGAAACGTTTTCTAATTAATTAAGATGAACGATTCTATAACTAACGGACACTGAAGAATGTTAATTAATACATTTGTTTATTATCTTCTTATTCAATTTATTTATTTCGTATAATAAAGAAAACGTAAGTCCCATAATGCTGAAAATTAAGATGCCGTTAAAGTCCCACCCTCACTTGATTGCTTCAAACTGCGACTTAAAAAATATTACATCTCTTTTCAATAACGAAATGTGTTTCTATATAACTCTTGTTTTCTCGTCTTTTTCCATTTCTGTTTTTTCTTAGTCTTTGGTGCCGTTTGCAAATATTTTATTAAACTGTTTTTTTTTTCATTCTCAACGTATTTGTAAGTTTTCGTTTTTATTTTTGAGAATAACTTTTTAACCTTTCATCCAGCAATTCCATCAATCAGCACAATTCTTGTCTGATTGGTTTGGATATATTAACAATAAACTCGCCATTTATATATTTAACAGTACATTATCTTTACGAAATAAACCATAGTCAATTAGAATTAAAACCAGATGAATTCATTAAATATCACAAAAAAAATATTCATAATGTCATTTCAGTAAATATTTTGTCTGCTTCAAATTGATAAGAAATACGGGTGGCATGTGCAGCTTTAAGAAGCGCTTGAAAACAATCATTTTTATGAAGTCTTATTAGAATTTATGATCATACCATATATGAACACTACACTATGTTACATCGAAAGCAGAATGTTTTATTATTACATATCAGAATATCTACAAAGGTTTCATTGTAGTTCATCTTCCTTTGGTAAGCTTTTGTGCGGTTTTATTGACAAATGTATTCTTCTCAACACACGCGGATGTGAAAAAAAAAAACGATTCCAGTCTGGTTTTCACCTAAGGCGTCTTTAATATATTTATGGTTGGTTGAAAGATATTGCCATAAGGCAATAAGGCCACCAGGTTGTACTGTATACAACGAAAGTGTAATACAATTTTATTTATTTTATTTTTTATTTGTTTTACACATGACAAGAAATATATGATACATAATTAGTGAAAAAACAACAGGTAATTTAATCTGGACACCCAATTTTAATGGGTCTGGGTTTGTTGCCTTTCATTTGTCGTGTCCCCAGTAAACTAGGCTTTTGCCTGTATCTCACTGAGGACATAAAGCATGAAAAAATAAATTTATACTTCTTTCCGATTTTGGATTATATAAAACCCCGTTGCACATTCTCATCAACCTGACAAACAGTGACACTCAATAACACATGTATACATCACGCCAAATCAAACTCCTCACACTTCATCACTCCAGACAGACCAAAAACATTCATCCTACAATGTACAGCACATAATCATAAAAATAAAAAAAATTGAATGTATAAAAATATAAATATAAAACAACAAAAAACACCACACTCAAGAGCTCACACAAACCCTTTGCACATGTAATTCCTCTTGCAATACAATACAGGTGTGAGTAAGTACCTAATCTTATGGTCTCAGTCATTATACCCCTATTCCAACACTCAACTTATTCATATTTATTGTGTAATATTTATTTAATCCAAAGATAATAGCGGGTTCGAGTCCCAAGTTCTACTTTCCTTGAAGAGAGTCTGCGTTTTAAGCGGTGCTATATTAATAGGTCGTTTTTTAAGATCAACAATGTCTTTTTCATAGAAAGTTAAAAAAAATAGAAATAGTCTTAGTCAGCGTTGTTCATAGTATAGTACTAGCTAATTTATGTAGTACACTGGGTTCGATTTACAATAGATCATAGTGGTGAACATATTTTACTAAGGTCATTTTTGTTTAACTTGTTTAACACAAATTTTGTCACTCCCGTAATGCAAATGGATAGAGAAACATTACCAAATTGTGACTCCTTTAAGTATCTTGGGTCACTCATCCATAGCGATGGAGGATGTGCAGCAGATGTAACACATAGAATTAGTGTGGGATTGATGAAGTTTAGATCAATGACGGGAGTTCTATATGATCCGAAAATGCCAGTAAAGTTAAAAGGAAAAGTATACCAAACGATTGTCAGACCCGCACTCCTCTATGGCTCCGAATGCTGGACGATGGTTAACTCTTACTTCAGGCAACTAGAAACTGCTGAAATGCGCATGCTAAAATGGTCAGCTGGTGTGTCACTACGAGACAAAATAAAAAGCTCACGCATTCGTCGAAGCCTAGGTGTTACAGACATCAACAGCAAGATGGAGGAGAGGCGATTGAGATGGTATGGGCACGTTGGATGCAGAGCACCCGATCACATTGTGAACCAGGCAATCTCCATGGATCTTCCTCGAATAACAACCAGAGGAAGACCAAAGAATTCATGGGTGGTCAAAACGATAACCTGATGCAGAGGCACGGCCTGGGGGACGTAGTCCGGGACAGAAGAGTATACATAACAGTATTCGCAGACAATGAGTTAGGGTGGAGCCAGGGAGAAGAAGAAGTCATTTTTGTTTAACTTTAGTGATTAATTTCTCGATCATCTCACCTGTAGTAACATATATTGATATAACATAAGCAAGTCGTGATACTCAAAAGACCCACAAAAGTTACTGAGCTTTGAAAGCTGAATACTACGAAATATACTTAACCTAAAACTGGCTGCAGGAGAGTGAAAACGATCTAATAAATAAACTCGAAACCAGCGACATACAGTCTCCAATCTTGGCAAAGATAGTTTATGTAAACAGACCTCAGTTGACACGGTCAACAAAGAACATTACGCAAATCCATCAATACCGCAGACGGACATTTGCAAGAACGAGACAAACATTTACAGATAACGTGTAGAAAGATTTTTAGAGACTGGAAGGAGACGGCGAGAGATCGATCGGCTTGGAGAAAAAATGTCCGACAGAATCAAGTTCTACAGGAGTAGTATGGTCATCTAAAGTAGGTAGGAGGTCACTCAATAAATGGTTAAATGCGACATAACAAAGGACGTATAAGTTGAATCTAAGTAAAATTAAAAAGTTGAAAATAATATCATCACGAAGTAATTCACTCTCGAACAAAAAACGAAGAAGATTACCTGAAAAGAACCCTTTAATTGTTTATGTTACTCCACATACCCTCGATTCCCCAGCTTCCATACAAAATGTATCCGTAACATAAATAAAGTTGATTGCAATGCTTTTCCGTGAAATTTAATTAACAGAAAGAAACTACCACTCAACGTCTCTACTTTATTATAAGTTAGCTAGTAAATTATGATTTTTGTGGTAATATATCGTTATTAAGTTTAATTTTGATTTATTTATTTTCAATTTCATAACTTTGTTGCACCAAGAACGGGTATCTTTGTGTTAGAACTTTTTTATCAAGTATTTTTTCCGTTGAAAATAATCGATTTTAAGTGTTAGCAAAAGAACGCGGGCTGATGCAGGAGTAAAGCTGTTAAACTCCGATGCAGATTTACGGCAGAAAAAAAGATTTATTGCTTCATGGTTTTTGTCAAGTTTTATGGTGCCAAACACTGCGCCAATCAACAAGTTGAAATCCACGCCATAACATTAAAGGGATCCATCGCTGAATTGAAAACAGGGAGTCACGTTTATGCTGGATTGAAAAAAAAATATATTTATTTAGTAAATGTATATTACAAAACGACGTTTTGTTAGTTTTTCTTCATTTATTCGTTCAAACCATCTAAGGCTGCTCTTCTTCATCTTACTCAACACATATTCTTATGTTCACATTCATCCCTTATCATTTCATTTTTTATTCTATCATATATTGTCGCCTGATGCATTTTTCTCAGTTCTTGCATTTCTTTAGTTCTAATTCGTCTCATCTCAGTCTTGCTCCATATCAACGTTTCATTACAACACATCAAAGCTGGTAATAAAATACTGTTATAAAATACTAATAATAATTTTAAAAATATTAAGGAAAATGTACAGTATTTCTGATGATACAGTGAAACCTCGGTTCTCGAACGTCTCTCATCTCGAACATATTGTTTTAATTTGGTTCAAATTCATCCCTTATCTCTTCATTATATATTCTGTCATCCCTTGTCAACCCATGTATTCTTTTCAGTGCAAGCATTTCTACAGAATTTATTTGGTTTCTTTAAGTCGTTTTTGACGTCTACGTTTCAATCCCGTACACAAAAATATTGTAACGCATCATCTGAACTGATTTAAATGCCAAAATATTTTATAGTAAACCAATAATGACGACCTCCTAGGTCTAGATGGTAAGACAACTGTTTTCCAGCCCGGAGTTGGCGGGTTTAAATCCCGTTGGAACCCAGATTTTTTTTTAAAAGTATTCCAGTTTGATTTTCTGTTAAAGCCTCTTTAATATCTTTCTGGTTGATTGGAAGAGATTGTTACATGGCCATGAGTCTTCCAGGTTGTACTGTGTATAACGAAAATGTAATAAAATACAATACTATAATAAAACTCCACGTCGTGTCAAGAAGACGATACACAAATAAAATCAACTCAAGTAGTCATAAAGAACAAAAAACCTATCTTGTCTGTTCAAACATAATTAAAAGGGTTCAGAATAATGTTAAAAGATATTAATTTTCCTCTCAGCATACCGCATGAGATGCTTAAATACTATCTAATATTGCTTAACTACGATCTTTTATCAATTACCTTTTCTTAAACTCTGAAATGGGTCATGTACTTAGAGGAGCAAAGTACAAATTACTGCACCTGATCATCCAAGGCAAAATAGAAGGCCGAAGAGGTGTTGGCAGGAGGCAAATCTCCTGGCTCCACAATATACGTGATTGGACGCCATAAGGGGCGTTGGATATCTTTTTCGGGCTGCCGGGGACAAAGATGTCTACTCTCAAGTGATTTCAACGTTGGGGGGACCTGACATGACACTGGGAAGAAGAAGAAGAAACTCTGAAAGGTTTATATTCGATTTCATGTTTCTGTATAAGGTTTTTCATAATATCGTTGATATTCCCTACATATTGGCAGGTATTAGTTTCCATACTCCTGCTAAAAAACATACAGCTAAGTATTTTTTTTGTATTATGGCATGTATAGTACGTTCGTATTCTCGTAACCCTGAGAGAGATTTATTTTGGCATATACGTTCGTATTCTCGTAACCCTGAGAGAGATTTATTTTGGCATATACGTTCGTATTCTCGTAACCCTAAGAGATATTTATTTTGGCATAGAAGTTCGTATTCTCGTTGCCCGGAGAGAGATTTATTTTGGCATATACGTTCGTATTCTCGTTGCCCACATCTTGTGTTGTTAATTCAATAAATTTTATTATGTTTGATTATTTTGGATTTATGTGTTGTACAATTAGTATTAAATTGGTTGTTTCACATCAAAAGAGCTTTTGTCGTTATTGGTCATGTGACGTGGAATGGCCTGCTTCCTAGTGTTAGAGATGTGGGTGGCGTGTGCAGCTTTTGGAAGCATTCAAAGACTATCAATCATTTTTGGGAGGTGTTATCTAAATTTATGAGTGGGTTCGAATCCTGAGTTAGAGTGCCTTTATGGGGAGTTTTCTTTCTAAAGACCGCTTTATAAATTGTTAATTTATTATTACTATTTTACTAGATATTGAAATGTATAATATATGTATCCAGAATTGTTCGTTTTTTTTTAAAGATGAATAATCTTTTATTTTATTATTGTTACTGTGATATGTAAAGGACACTAAAGTGTCGATTATTTAGTCAATAAGTACATAATTCACATGATGTGACATTGTGTGATGAAGTAAAAGGAAGGTAGTGGATATTTTTCTACATATGTTCAAAATTATACAGGCTTTGTAGGAAAATGTGAATCACTCGAACCATATAGCTCTTTAATTTCTTCAGGCATCGTTCCAATGTTTCAGCGATAACACAATAAATTCACGTTTAAAAACTTGGTGAAATCGAATAAAAATTAACCAATAACCATAAAAATTAACTATTAAATGTGAAAATCTCCATTAAATATGAATAATAAACCATTTAATATGACCATATTTTAAATGAATGAAGAAAGACAAACAAAAAAGATATGCTGTGCCGATTTGATATTAAATATTAAGATCAGACTATGAAATTGGTCCTTTATGTGAACTTTAGGCTGATGTTTTAAGTAAGATGAAAAATAGAACGTTTTAATGGTTTGGGCTGGATATGGAAATAATGAATGAAAAAAGACTACGAATGTGAATGGAAGACGTGTAAGAGGAAGAAGAAGGAAAGTATGGTTGGATAAAAAAAGTGATATTTTGAAAAAAGAAAACGTAGAAAGTCAGAGAAATTTTTGAAGTTGTTTGAGAAGGTGTATGGATGTGAAGTAAGCGAAGTATGTGTGTCGAGATAAGGAAGTCTGGCACTCTATCCTCTCTGCTAACCCCGACAGGGAGATGGCGTGATAGTATGTTTGTATATTTTTAAATATCGTATCAGATTTCAAAAGCTAGTTAAATATCGTACGAGACTTCAAAAGCTCATTTAAGTCTGGTTTAGCAATTCCAAAAACCTTACCAGACCTCAGTATCTGCGTGGAAAAATCAATTTTATTTCTAAGCAAGGGCTACCCATTCGATCTGGTGACAGTAGAATCCTTTGTATACCAATTCACCACATATCATATTTTGTGATTCACTCGACTCGACTTTGAGACGATCTTCCTGGCTCAAACAGATGTGCTTCATTCTTATAAAATTTTAAGCAAAAACTAAAAAGAGCGTTATTTATCTCAAAAATTTCAACGTCCTTAAATCCTATTTACTAAGTTTGGTTGATTGGAGAAATTGCTTAAATGCAATAAACCACTAGATTTATTTGGATAGTGTCAAAATAAATTATTACTTTAATTGTACATGTCTCATATTTATTGAACAGACTAACCATAACTTAACAATTTTATCTTGATTTTTTTATTTAAATAATCATCGTAGAAGAATGGTCCAATTATTAAGATTTTCGATTGAATCAACATTTCTTGAATATTATTCAAAATCTGAAAAAAATAATAGTTGGATGAAAAGAGGTGACAACCCTTGATAAAAGTTGACTTGTTTCATTACATGGTTTGATTGAATTTCCCCAGAGTCGTAATAAAGTTTTGATTGCAAATTTATTTTCGAAAAGTAAACCTGCTGTTACATTTCAGCATAAGAAATATAAAATACATATGTAAGTATTCCCAATGAGAAATGCATTGTGGCTCATACCAAACAAATGACAACTGCTGTAATTAAATAATTTTCTTTTTAGATTAATTAACTCGTAGACATTTTGAAGAGCGTGACAGGCAGACAACATAACTTCAGCCCTATTAATACTTTATTTATAGATCTGGTGGTTCAACGTTATAAATAAACTAGATTTACCTTGAGTACACGGCTCCGTGTTTTCACGTGAGCGATACCTCTTTCAAAATAAGTTATTATACCATACACATAAAGTACCCGGTGGTAAATAATACACATCGGGCTTACAATGGAGAATGTGAAGCAGAGATCTGAAGATGAATTGGAATGGAAAAATTAGCTATGACAAACCTCAAAAAGATATTGACTAGTCTGGTTGACCGGAATATCAATATAGATGATTGATCTATATTGATTTATTTATTTAACACTTTTATTGCAATACAATCTGGCGGGCTTATTGCCAGGCAGCAATCTCTTCCAACCAACCAGACAAAAGTAAAATAGGCAAGTTGCGTGGTCGCATAAATCATTCAAATGACTATCCATCCCCACGAAATCCATAAACATATACGTCAGAACATGCCCACGAACCCCACAAAGACGGACAATCACCCGAACATTATTTTTCATATAAAGTGAGATATCATCAATCAAAAGGAAAGGAAAGGATGGTGGAGAGGAAAGGAAAAGAAAAATCAGGAATGAAACACGTTATTTTACTGACTAGAAATTAAGAGTTTTTTCAGTCGCTTCTTAAAGCATGCCAAGGACGGAGCGAGTCTTATATTGGTTTGTAACTGATTCCAGAGTCTCACTGCATGGACAGTAAAGGACGACGTAAAGAAAGAGGAGCGGTGAACTGGAAAGGCCAATAAACAATCTCTGTTTGAGCGTAACGCTAATCCATGATTGGAAAGACGCTGAAAATTTTCGGCGAGATAAGAGGGGGCGGCGGGAAAGTTAAGGATATCATACAATAGGTACAGTATGTGAATTTGGCGTCTATTTCTAACATTGATATACCAGTATGTATGAATATAACAAGTTCAGATATTTCAAATAACGCGTCAAGAAAACACCACTACGAATCCATTACTAGAGATACAGCTTTTGGTCTATATGTTAAAAAAGGATACAGATAAAATGCAAATCGAAAAAAAAAATAAGGAGAAACATAAATGTAGTAGCGGCCAACATTCAATAGACAAACATGACTCTCAGAAAATACAGCCTTCAATTATTCAAAGAGCAATCGTACGTCAGAATCATAATCTCGACCAGATCAAACAAGAAAAAATCGATTTACATGTAACCAGCAAACTGGTTTTAAAAAAGAAGCAAGAACGTAATACACACACAAAAGGAGAAAGTACCAGAATGAGTTCCTCATTCGCAACAACCGCATTAATAACATATATGTAAATTAAACTATTTCAAGAAAAACGACTCATAATTAAACATTGCAAAAGAAATTGCAGTCGTAACAGAATTGCAATTTTCATTCAAAATATTTTTTCTTATAGCTATTTTATTAAAGCGTTATGAAACTGAGAGTGTGACGGAATATGTATATTAAATATGTTGATCAGTTTGGTAAGGCCATCACAAGACAAAACAATTATATTAATGTATTATTTGCCTAATGCCGCTAAACCGAAAATGTAACAAAACATGTACAATACAAAAATATACAGTATAAACGTGAGTGGAAGGCGAGATAGAAGAAGACCAAGAATAGTATGGGCGTATGAAGTGAACGATATTTTGAAAGACGGAAATGTAAAAAGTCTGAGGTATGGATGTAAAAGAGTTCGCGAAGGATGCACGTTGAGAAAGAAAATATTGGCGTTCTGTCCTCTTTGCCTAGCACGACAGAGAGATGGCGTTATGGTACAATATGTACGTAAAGAACGATGACAAATGAGTTGATTTTTAGTTAAGTGTCAAAAGAGGAAACGGTAGTTTAATTACACAATCCATTCAATAGAACCAATAAAGTAACTCGTTCGACTTGTTAGTCTTGTGCGAACTAGCTAACTAGTTAAAACACCGCTCTGTCAACTTTCCTCGGTGAAATGTGTCGATGCGCCGTGCAGAATCCGATTTCTAATATCTCTCTGTATGATGAAGAAGTGCAACGGGGCGGTAGATGCATTTCCGAATGACGACTTTCCCGTATTATAATAAATATTCTCCATTACAGTGTGTTCTGAGATGAATGTTTAATTAAATAAATATATCTGTTTATTTAACAACGATATAATATTTATCGTTGATAAAAAAATGTTCCCAGCAATCTATCAATCCCTTTCAAAACAATTTTTTAATATAATAAAAATTAACATGATGAAACTGTCTGCATTTGCGGACGGGCCACTGCGTGGTGAGACTAGGAGAGACCTTTTAAATAAAATTAAACTTGACACTTGGTAACGATGGACGTTTGATTGGGATATAACTGGTGTAAATAAGGGTTCTTGATATAAATCAATCCAAGAATCTATGCCTTTGAAATCATGGTTTAATATAATAAGAATGAACAAGGTGTCTATCATGTGTTGTTTGTTGACGGGCCATTGCGTGGTGGCTATTCACCTTTACAGAATGAGTATTGTAGAGAATCCCGGCTGAGAGTGTGGTCTGGATGATTAAACTATAGGCCACATATTTTTCGGTTGTCCATTACGAAACAGATTTGATTTACTAAAATCCATATCTTTACCGCGTCCAATGAATTTTGCGTTTCTTCTTTCTTCGAGGAACTTTTTTTTTATAAATCGATTGTTACAGTTTTGAAGCTTAATCAGTTGAAACTTTGAATTACCTAGAATTGTATATTTTTTAAATTAGTTTTATTATATTGGCTCATATAATTGCATAATTAACCAGGTGGTAAGACACTTTTCTGCCGATCCGGAGGTTGCGGGTTCGATCCCCGCTGGAATCCAGATTTTTTAAATAGGATTCCAGTCTAGTTAACACTTAGGACCTATAAAAACCTCTTTCTGGTTGGTTGGAAGAAATTGCCATATGACAATAAACTCGCAAGGTTAAAAAAAATGACTAATTTGGTGGCACAAATCATTCTACTCGTAGTTTGGGTGCATTGCTTTTTTTTTAAATGTTTGTTTTTTCTGACTACTGTTTGAAAATAAATATAAATTATTCCTTCAACGTGAAAATATGTATTTTTGTGTATTTTATTTGGCCAACATAGATAGCAGACAAATATTATATAATATATAGGTCGCTAATAGTATTTTAGGGACGGTTGTCCCGAATGGAAAGATGATGAGGATGGTCGTTGTTTTAATAAAACTCGTTTGAAATTGGAATATGGAAAGAGGTATTTTATTGTTAAACGTCGGTATTTATAATATTTGGAATGTGTGTAGAAAGGCGCAGAAGATATGTCGTTGTCTCGTTCTCGCTAAACAATATTTATTGTTACACGTCCCGTATTTATATAATTTGTAGGAAGGCGCTGAAGATATGTCGCTGTCTCTTTCTCGCTAAACAATAACAAGCGGCTCGCGCTGTGATCACAGGGAGTAAGGATCGCTACAGTATAAAACGAAATTTATCGGAGGGGTGGTCGTGAAAATATAAATAAATTACGTGTACAAAAGGAAAATAACCCATCTCAGAAAAACGAACACATTTTAAAACAAATAGAGTTCAAGTCATTGTTTTGGATTGTTTACTCGTGTGGTGCACGTGTTTGTACACATCGAAACTAAGACTTTATTATGGCCTTTATGTTTTCACCAAGGCAGCTTAATATACAATAGTTGGGACTTGTAACATATACATACTCGCAGCAAATTCAAACTGTTTTAACTGCCGTTAGTGACGTAAAACAGTAGATAACCGTACACGATAAGGCTTATCGTCTTTGTGCAAGTACACATTTGTGTGATCACGTGCAAATGCATAAGTTATTACGTTTTATCAGGGAGAGGGGGATGCGAGAAGTCTTGATTAATACATTTTTATTTTTGGGAGGTCATAAGGCTAAAAGGTAATAATGCTTTTCAAAAAATAGTTTTATACATTCTATTAGCTTACCGTTACAAAAATAATTATTTTTATAAAAACGTTTTGCCGAATCACGTCATATCAAAATTAACTCAAAAGATAATTGCATATGTGAATTCTTAAATATTTTTGAAATCCTCAATTATTCTTCACACGAGAAAATAATTATTGAATATTTTGAACAATAAAGTTCATAGCAAACACGCAAATTAATAGTTCATAATGTCAGGTTATGAATATTTAAATTTAAGAGATTCCATCATCACCCGGTACAGCAATACAAATTTTATGAATAAGTTGGTAGCAATGTAACGATAATTAAAATTGTGGCGGCAAATGAAAGTGGTAAATTGCGAAAGGATGACAAACCTGACGTGATTAAATGCAAGTTATTTTACTAGACAGGAATTAATAAATATTTATTCACATTGACTTTCAGCTTGATATTGAAGTAGATGTTTGAATAAATAAATGCGAAATGATTTGCATTATTTGAAAAACTGAAATTAACAAGAAATTAACACACATATGTCACTTATTCTGTTGTTGAACAACTTATGTTATTTGGTAGCAAAGGATCGCGTAGAAAACGTACAAAGTCTCAATGTAACATAAATTCAAATTCATTTAGAGACGACTCCGCAGTCTAATTGGTATAGCGTCTATTTTCCAACCCGTGGATAGCGGATTTGATTCATGTTAGTATATACGTGTATTTTTTTAATAGTGTTTCAACCTTTTGTAGCTATTTGTGCCAGAAATCCGACATTATGCTTAATAATTTGATTTTGTATTGAAAATGTAATTTCGATTTATTAAACTCAGAAATGGGTAGCGATAAATCTAAAATATAAGATTTACTTTTGCCAGAAAACTATTTTGATTTAATCTTTCTGTATATTATTTATAGTTAAAGCATTTACACTGGAGGTTTAAAGACACTACTTTGTTGAATCAAATAATGTTTATTTTACTTAATATAACGACTAATTTACTTAATACAACCCTACCAGTGGCAAGGTTTTCATCTCATCATCAGGGAGGACAAACAAAATGTATTGTTTCTGTGTTGGAATACTAAACTTTTTATAAAAGTTAGTTTACTTTTTCCTGGAATATATTTTTTCGTACAGTATCTCATGCAAGTTTTGTCTTTCAATACATGGTAAAATTTATTTTTTTAGCTCATGTAAATTAAAAAGAACGATACTTAATTAAATCCCATACCTCGTTCATAAGTTCTTGAAAACGAAATTTATTGAATAAAAAATGGCGCCAATTGATAATAATACATCGATGTCACATAGGCGGATTTTGATCCCGTGTTACTGAATCCAGAAATGTAATCATTAAAATTATTGTAAAGAATGTATATAAACAAAAAAAAACTTTTAATAAATCTAACTGGGTTTTGTCGCCAATTTTTGGAGGTTAGGTTTACAACAAACGCTTCCAACAAATAGGGATAATTGAGATGGAATTTTACCCAATAAATTTTTTTTGTCGAAATATGATTTTTTGTACTTATATACTTGTTGTTGGTGTTGTGTTGTTTTCAGTGTTATATTTAACTAGTGTTGTTTTCAGTGTTATATATCTCTCATATTATTTTTGTTATATTTTAGTTTGTTTTGTAAAATTATTGCTCGGAATAAAAAATTGCTCTGAAGTTCGTTCGAAATGATAAAAAAGTAAAATCTACAAATAAGATGTAGCCCAAATAGCGCAATTTTGTCGATATTAATTTAGATATTTCTGAATTATCATAAAATACTATATGCCACAATTATCTTAGTATAAATAGGCCAAAACCCATACGATGGTTGTCGCCAAAGAAAGAATACTAGAACTTGAATTTTGAATACAAAAGAGCGAGAGAGGAATGCTTGGATTCTCTCCGTAAGTAATTCAAAATTTGAATCTCGGTGGGTCCGTGATACTGAACGTATTTTAAATACCTAGCTAACAATTTTTGAACCGGTGTAAAAGGGGACGATGTATAAATGATATATATATTTAAACAAATTTTACATTTATGAATATATATTTTCATACATGTAGAATTTGTTTTACTTCCGTGAATATTTTACGGGTTGCAACTAGTCATAAAATATGCCACAATATTTTCCCTTTTGTACATTAATTAAGGCGCGCGCTGCCATAAATCAATTAAAAAATTTAAACAATTAGTTTTTATCCACGCCCTGGTGTAATGTTGAAAAAATAGTTGCCAGTAAAGATATTATACTTTTGACATTTACCTATCAGTAGCTGTTTTGGGCGGTATTGTTGTGTTTAATACTTAAAACAATTCTATAAAACATGTTTATAGCATTAAGTAGTCAACCCTTTGAGTATTAATATACAACCACCTTTTAATAACAGTTCAGAAACGTTGTAAACAAAACTAATTTAAAATTTGAGCTTTTTCGTTAATGTTTTAAAGTGTAAAAATACTTTTTTTTTCTTTTTAAATATGACTACTTATTTTTTTCATGAACTTATAGAATCAGTAATTAATAAAATTCGTGGGAAAGACCCATTTAGCTCAACGTTTCTACTATATAAGGCCAAAACTTTTTTCAACTTTACTTGTTGACCATAATAATTTGTTCGTCTTGATGTTACTGTTGTAATTGACATTTAATTAATATACAGTTTAATATTTATTACATTCATTATTATACATTGAACGTACTGCATTAAAATGCATTATTTTTTTAACTGACCATGACTCCAATAAATCATCTATTGATGGAAGTTCAATTAAATATTTATTATCACTATTTTTATTTTTAACATAAATTATAAATGCAGACTAAAAACGTATGAAGAATAAAAATATGCACACATTTTCACATATACGAGTATAAGTACACATTTTCACATATATAAGCACACAATTTCACATAGATAAGCACATATTTTCACATATATACTGAATGTACGATTGTTTAAACATATTGTATGCAATTTATTACGGAAAGAGGATTATCATTGGAC
Source organism: Odontocerum albicorne (assembly GCA_949825065.1). Classification (NCBI taxonomy): domain Eukaryota; kingdom Metazoa; phylum Arthropoda; class Insecta; order Trichoptera; family Odontoceridae; genus Odontocerum; species Odontocerum albicorne. Next base: position 11,128,324 of record OX463858.1, read on the forward strand.
GTATGGATTTATCCAGCGGTACTCAAGGTAAATTGAAAGGTCAACAAAGGAACTTAAGACATGTTGATTGAAGGAATGGAGAACTTAAAACTGAAGGCGTCAAGTGATAGAAAATAACAACGAACTAAATTTTTGGAAAAGTTGAGAAGATATATGTCAATGTTCAGTGCAGTGAATTAATTAAAAGCTGCAAATGATTGCGAAGAAAACGTTTCTGGATCAAATGGGCCAGATTTTGAAAGGTAAAGTTAAAGATATTAATAATAGCATATTATTTATGAGGAGGTGTGTATGCAAATGATTCTTATAATACCTTAAAAAAAAATTTTTTTACATGGTTCTTTTGGTAAGAATTATTTCCTACTTACTTTTGAAGTGATTTTTTTTACGTTCACGAAAATATGAGATCTTACAGATATTCCAGTGAAAATTTCTGAGCAGACTTCTTCTTATCGTGTCAATGCCATTATATTATAGAATTCTGTCATCTGGATAGTACTGGGAGTTCTACGAATCAAATGTTCTTCAATCACATAAACTGCTCGTTACCTTAGATACAGATATTGAATCCATCACGTAATGTTCCCATTTCGCGGTGACGTTTTTAGTTCTACAATTTTTAGTTTGATAAAGATTTGCAGATTATCCAGAGCAGTTTAGTCAGTTGGTTATACCACAACGGGTATAAGCCATCTGCTGAAGCTCGATAGTCTATTCACATTCGTCTTAGCAAAAGCAGGTGGTTGTTCCAGAGGATAATGAAACTTTAAATAAATAAAACACTTATTTTATATTTTTGTGTTCACCACTGGTTTACTACCGGTTTCGAAGACCTCCGTCTTCATCGTCAGGTTAAAATAAAAGTTTATCTTAACCTGACGATGAAGACGAAGACCTTCGAAACCGGCAGTAAACTTAAAATAAACCAGTGGTGAACACAAAAATATAAAATAAGTGTTTTATTTATTTATTTTATTTCTTTTTTACATAAAACATGGCACCACAAAGTAAAACTAAAGTCTTTTCGAAGATTCAAGAAATAATGAAACTTTACCTGGATTTCAACCTAAGTGTAAGTGATTATACAAAGGATAGACAAAGTACAGGAAGAGAACATATCTCTTGATTGAGGAACTTACGGAAGTGATTTCAAATAGAAACCACTGCCTTTAAAGTTAATATATCCATAATATTCGAAATTGGCAACTTCAGAAGAGAAAAGAAACTTTAATGAAATGTAAGTAAAATTTTGAAAATATAATTTATTTTTTTATTGTACTACTCCACAACAGTTTGAGAATCTGTTATCTATGGTTAGAATACTTACCTACTCGGCGGTAATTTTGTCAGTGTTCGACTCATTGGAGCGTTCGAGAGCCCCTCAAATTTTGGGATGATCATTTTAAAACGTACATTTATATAATCTGAGAATTTGATTAATTGCATAAATTCCCATACGAGAAATATAGGATTACAACATCTAATTGAAAACAGTGGTGTAACGGAATAAGTCACATATTGTACTACTATTCAAAAGCCGGGAAAACGTTCCATCAAATACCTGGTCTAGAAAAGAAACAAAATATATTTATTCAAGAGGTTTTTTTTTTCGGATGATATCTTTCAGCTTATTTGTATTGGAGATTCGGATATATTGTAAAACTTGACCGGGAGACAGCATTGTCGTCAACCATATTAATGGAGTTTTTAGATTTAGAACTTCTAGAGTAGGTACGGAACTTATAATTACGGACGAACTATAAGACCAGAGTGGGAACTGTTTTGTCACTGTCGGGAACCAAATTCGAAACCCCCGATCTTCTCTGGAACTTTTTAAATGCGACTGGGTTAATCGCAGTCTACCTTGTAACAAAACCAGACTAAAAATTATACTTTTTCCTTTTAGATTATAAACAAAAAAAAATTGTCGCTTTTTTAAAGCTGCAAATGATTGCGAAGGTACTTCTATCGTACATGTATTATTTCGATGTCCACTTGAAATAACACTATTTTGTTTAAATTGTTTTTAATGCCAGTAAAGTTAAAAGGAAAAGTATACCAAACGATTGTCAGACCCGCACTCCTCTATGGCTCCGAATGCAGGACGATGTATACCTCTTACTCTAGGCAACTAGAAACTGCTGAAATGCGTATGCTAAGATAGTCAGCTGGTGTGTCCCTAAGAGACAAAATAAGAAGCTCACGCATTCGTGGAAGCCTAGGTGTTACAGACATCAACAGCAAGATGGAGGAGAGGCGATTGAGATGGTATGGGCACGTTAGACGCAGAGCACCCGATCACATTGTGAACCAGGCAATCTTCATGGATCTCCCTCGAATAACAACCAGAGGAAGACCAAAGAATTCATGGGTGGTGCAAAAAGATAACCTGATGCAGAGGCACGGCCTGGGGGACGTAGTCCGGGACAGAAGAGCATACAACCTGAGGACGAGGAGAGCTGACCCCAACAGTCTTCGCAGACAATGAGTTGGGATGGAGCCAGGGAGAGAGAGTTTAAATTGTTTTTAATAATATCATGTGAGTGTAATATCGTCGGGTTTCTGACACAAAATATCGTCGGTAATATCGTCGGGACGTAATATCATGTACGTGTAATATCGTCAGGTTTCTGACACAAAAAGTGCAAAATTTCGATAAAAAAGATTTTTCGTATCATCAGATATACTCGTATAAGGTGCACGTATGTTAAAAGTTTTGAATTGTCATACAAATCGGAAGTACAATTTTCTAAAAATCGAAAAATACAATATCAAGTGTCCAGATACATATAATTAATTGTACACGATAATTATGACAGTAAACTAAGTAAAAAAATTGGTTTTACGATTTATTTTTAGATAACAATAATTTATATTTTAATAATGTAGATGAACTTTTATTATACAATTTTTTGACTTAGTTCACTGTAAAAATTACCAGCACATATGTATTGGAAGACGTTTCAACTTTTAAATTGAAATATCTCAAAAACAATTAAACGCTTGATACTAATTTGCGCCAGAAACTAATTACATAAAACAAAATAAATGAATAAACTATAATGTACATTTGATGCATTCCATTAACTCTTAATTTTAATGATTTACTTTAAAACACGATTCAGAAGTAACTAATTAAAATTAAAATTGTCAATAATTTCAAGAGTGATGAATGCCACATGATTCTGTCTGCTGACTGTAATTATACTCAATAGACTCCCGAGGTATGAGTTTAGACGCAATAAATGTAAAATTTTACGATTATTCCATCTCTCATGGTAGACATTAAACTGAAAATATGATTGGAGATACCAATTTAATCGTGTTTATTATGAATCATTAAGGTTATTAAAATCGAGTGCATTTAGTGACTTTTGAAATGTAGCAATGTTATTGAGCTGTAATTTTAAGAGGAAAATTTAATTTTATTTTTATTGATATTTATTTTTATTATTATTGCACTTTCGTTGTATGCAGTACCATCTGGCAGATTTATTGTCAAGTGGCAATCTCTTCTAACCAATCATAGTATTTTTACCCAACCATAACCATTTTAACCAACAATACAATTTTTTTATCTGTCAATAAAAGTGGGTTCGGATCCCGAGTCTGCTCTCAAAACGGCATGCTATAAAATAACCTTTTATTATTATTCTTATGAATATTGTCAAAACGATGTTAAATAACAAGAAGACTGGATTTATTTCTAATAAAAAAGGATACATACGGGAATCGGATGATAAACATCTTACCAACTGAACTACGAAAATGGAATGTAAAGGGTCTTTCAAATTGAACGTTTTTTTTAAATCTTGAATAAAACACAGATGGCGTCGCGAACTTGCCTGGGTCTTGTGACATTTGAGAAGTGTAATATATGACATTTATGAAAAATGAAGTCATATACAATACAATGCGTTCAAATTGTTGAAACGGTGATGTTAATTGACCACCAAGATCATGTGATCTGACACCGTTGGACTATTTTCTCTGGGGTTACGTGAAAAACCAGGTCTATAAGAATGACCCCCAATCAATTTCTGACTTGAAGGGCGAAATTATTCACGTTATTGGTGAGTTAGAACCGCAATTATGCCAAAATGTCATCGATAATTTTGACAAAATAGTGGACATCTGTGGAGCTGCAAGAGGTAGAAATTTGGCGGATATTGTCTTTTGTGTTTAAATGTCATGCATTATACGAGTACTTCAATGACCAATAAAAAGTTTTTTGAAATCAAAGCAAATTGTGTATTTTATTCAAGAATTTAATTTTTTTAATTAAAAATACTAATTAAATTATTAAAATTTAATTTTTTTAATTAAAAATAAAACTCTTTATAACATATATGTTTATTCATCTTGTCGTGTAGCTCATGTCTGAGCATCGTCACTCCCATGATAGCCTCTGACGACACCTCTCCATTCATCCCTGCACTCCGCGGGTGAAGTATAGTCCAGTTGCATCTCTCACTTGATCAGTCCAACGCATTGGGATTCTTCCTCTTGTGCGTCGTCTTTACATGCCTCCAGCATATTCAATTACGATATGTTCTTCTTCATTATCAATAGTGCAAGGTTGTCGTGAACGGGGTGAATCTTCAAGTTATTCATCATCAGAACAATTACTTTTCAACCACTACTGTGTAGTACGTTCTTTTATCACTTTTTCTCCAAATGCCATACATATCTTTGGCATGCTTCTGTACCATTTGAACCAAGTTTTCATTTATAAAGCAAACATGCTTGAATTAAACAAAATTTAACAGACATTTTAAAAGGGTTTAACCCTTTAACGGGCATACGCAGAAATCGGTCGCTTATAATTCATTTTCTTAATGAAACAATTTAAAGTAACACAAACGTCAAATTGGCAAATGTAGTGGACGGGCAGAGGTCTTATTTAAGACGGATCGTCGTGAAGTTAGCTGCATGTTCAGTAGCAACGATCTAAACATCCGGTCAATTTATTGTCTAAAATGTAAATAGGTATTATAAGTAAATCACCATTCATTATATCTCATATAAGAATTGTATTTCCTAATACAACCTGAACTTAGATATTATTACCTAAACATTCATTGGTCACTTTTGCGGACATTTACATGACCCTTGAAATGGGCACAGGTCTCATATGCGACCGCCTCATTTAAAAAAGAAAAAAATTATAACAAATTTTATAAATTTTTTTTTAATTTTATAAATTTATAAGACATTTCCAAAATGTCTCCTTGGCTACAAGCAATGTGCCTCAAGAATTGGAGGACTCATCCAAGGTATATTGTCGACAATCTGTCGGTGATTCTCAATTCTTCGATAATGGAGGTGTTCGTTCGCCTTGCTGTTCATGGAATTCGTAACATCCTCCCCAGCACCACATTTCAAATGCACCTATTCTACGTCTTCTTTGCATACTCTCAGAATCGAAATCTCCGAAAAACATAAATTAATATTGCTAATACGAGAGACTTAACTAGGCGCATTTTCGTCGTGATGATGATAGTTTTGCTCATTCATACCTTTGATAATTCATACCTCATTTTATTTTCACCTCAGGCTCGCATCCTTAATTGTTGGTATATTCTTCACTCGATTGAACGCGAACAGAAGGAGGTGTCGAAAATGCTCACTTTCGTCTACTTGACATTACATTTCGAAGGCTTGTGATCAAGTAAAATAATATACGAGTATATAACGTAAAAGCAAACACAATTTCTTGTAGAGCAGAAAATTTTCTTTCGAATGCCGTATAACATTTACAATTTTGTTTTACTTGTGGTGCTCATTTTAAAATTGGATAAAAACGGACACAACTTATGTTAACAGTTAATATTTTATCTGAATTTCATTATATAAAGGTCGTTTTGCGTTTGACATGTTTGGTAAAAAAAAAAGCTCTATTGAAATCCGCTTGAGGAAGGTAGCAATATGTGGAAACATCTATTGATAGGCTATCCCTCGTGATCGAGTACGATTGTCAGCCACCCTGTGGAAACAAAGTGGCCTATGCGTGTAGTGTATAAACTGTTGTACTTCAGCAAACACATAGTTTTGATAGATTAAACCCCATGATAAGGAGACTAAACTTCCAAGGCGACCAGTAGATTAAATCATTGCAGCCTTTCGTAAGGCTGTATTATTGAGCGATGTTTTTGTGTTGTTTTATAGCCATTATAAAAATTGATGATAAGCTACAGAAAAATATAAATTCAGATATTCAATTATCTTAGAGTGAAAAGAATTCGGAATTGAATCCGGTAGAAATTAAACCTGGAACACCACTTGCTTAGTGTGAATGTTAATTGTTGCTTGAAAACCTCGGCCGCGGACATTTGGGAAAACAGATCGATTAACTTCAAATAGCTCATTACAGAAATCTGCGAAGGATATTTGGTGTACCTTCACTGTACTCAAGGTTGACAACGTCATGAAGTTCTCACAAAATAATTTCTTTTTTATGTTGTATGCAGTTTGAACTATGCCATGTTATCTTCCTTTAAGGCCAGAGCGGTATCTAAAAAAATATATCCTTATCGATTAATTAATGTGATTTTTAATTTAGAGTAATCCATACTATTAATACTTATTTTATTTTCTCTATTTACGCTGGCAGTAAATCTAGGGTTGTGTGTACGTTTTTTTACGTACTCGTACGTTGTTTTTTTCAATATGTGATAGAAACACATTCAGCTTTAGGTGTATTCGATATAGCGTTCGTGTACAGTGTTCATATTCCACCAGAAGTAGAAGGTAGTATTAGTGTAAAGTATTCATATTCAACCATAAGTAGAAGCTAGTGATTGTGTATAGTGTTCATATTCCACCAGAAGTAGAAGGTAGTAGTAGTGTAAAGTGTTCATATTCAACCATAAGTAGAAGCTAGTGCTTGTGTATAGTGTTCATATTCAACCAAAAGTAGAAAGTAGTATTAGTGTAAAGTGTTCATATTCAACCATAAGTAGAAGCTATTGCTTGTGTATAGTGTTCATATTCCACCAGAAGTAGAAGGTAGTATTAGTGTAAAGTGTTCATATTCAACCATAAGTAGAAGCTAGTGCTTGTGTATAGTGTTCATATTCAACCACAAGTAGAAAGTAGTATTAGTGTAAAGTGTTCATATTCAACCATAAGTAGAAGCTAGTGCTTGTGTATAGTGTTCATATTCAACCACAAGAGTATTTGTGAAAAGTGTTCATATTCAACCATAAGTAGAAGGTAGTATTTGTATAAAGTGTTCATATTGAACCATAAATATCCATAAACCTATTATTTATTCACACATAAGAAATTTCGAGAATCACAGCGATATGTTTCGTGACCTTTTTAGTAAGACGCTTGTCTCCTAGCTCAGGGGTCGCGAGTTCGATTCCCGTTGGAACCCAATTTTTTTGTAAAATGATTCCAGTCTAGTTTTAACGTCTTAATCTTAATCTTAAACATCTTTCTGGTTGGTTGGTTCATATGGCAATAAGCCCACCAGGTTGTACTGTCTGCAGAAAAAATTGTGTAATATAATATGCAGTTATCAATTCACTGTGAAAGTCTATGCACACATCTCCATAATATTAAATTAGACAATTTACATAAAACTCATTTAAACTGTTATGATTTTTAATAACTAACAGCAATTAAAAAATTTACATTGTATATAATGCACACTTGGCATATATGCATACCATCATGCCATTTCTCTATCAGAGTAGGCAGAAAGAACAGAGCGCCAGACATTTCTGTCTCGACACACATCATTCGCCTCATCCACACCCATAAATGAAGATTTTAAAACTTTGCATTCCAACCTTCATGGCTGTAGATGTCTGTTTTTGTATATTTTTTAATTTGTTACGTCTCTGTCTTACCTAGTACCACTAAATTAATAAAAGCGTCGGTAGAAAAGAATATAATAATTGTACAATCAAGGGATTAAAAGTCTTCAAAAGGAAATAATAAATGTTGAGATGATTTTATTTCAGCATTCACTAATAGTCGTGAGAGAGACATAATTGAATTCTTTGAACCAATTTACTTCAGGGGGCGTTGAGGCGATTTGATGACTACCATTGTATTAAAAAAAACACATTCCGACTGTGAATGACTTTTATATTGTTCTTGCACTATCTCAAGGTTATGATCATTTAGTATGTCTGTTAAGAACATGCAACAAGATCTCGAAGGGAAATAAAACTATAATGTTTTCAGAGTGAGAATTATTAAGAAGCTTTTATGTCAGAGGACTGAAATAGAAAGCTGGATTCAGGAATATTTTAGATTTCTCAATATTGATTTATCTTTTGTTTTTTTTATGTATTTATTTTCTCAATGCAGGCTTAGCCCAATTACATTGAAAAAAAAAATTGTTAATATTACAAAAATTATATTTATATCTATACATATATACATACATACATACACCTACATACACATACCATACATACACACATATATTCAAAGTCATTTAAATGCGTTGATGAGTGCTTTCTAACGTTCCTAATCTTAGAATAAAATTTTCTTTCGCTGATATGAAATATGTCAATATCCGAAGCAGTCCCGTTCAAAAGAGTTAAGGCCCTTCCAACAGGCATAGCCCGTTCTTGCGTATGTGATTGAGAACAGTTCTTGCCGGCGCAGTCTAGTATAATTGTTAGGAACATTTAACGTTAATCTTTGTAGTAATGCTGGACAGCTCACAACTCCTCGAACGAGTCTGACAACGTATACCAGGAGATGTAGATTTCTTCTTACATTCAAGGAGTTATGGAGTAGGATAAATCAATGGATAGACGCCAAACTTACTCATATAGAGATATCGTAGATATTTTTTTTGTAACTTCTCCACCATGAGTGAATTCAGCGCTCCAAATGCAAGCATTGCTTTCTAGTTTGTTACGAATCAATCAATTAAACAGCGTTTTGAGCACCATTAGGTTTTCAAACGACGTAGAGATTCTCATAACAAATTCTAGAGTTTTATAAGCTGAATTGCACATAATTTCTATGTGAGGACCAAATGCGAGATTTCTGTGGAACAAGATACTCAAATATTTAATATTATCTGTGTAGGATATAGATTCTAGTGTATATTTATGATTCTAGTGTATATCTATAATTCTAGTGTATACCTATGTTCTTGGATTAATCCTGATGTATCCAAAGGACACTTTAAAGCGGATACATACGTACGTTTGTTTCATACATGCTTTCAAGTCCTTTCCTTGTATATGACGTACCATCCTTGTATATGACATACCATCAATCCTTTTCCTTGCTGCGGTAGGCAGAGAACAGAGCATCAAACTTTCGTTATTTCGACAGGCATATTTCGCCTCCATTACATCCATACACTTTCTCATACAGCTCCTACGATTTCAATTTCTTCTCTTTCTTTCAAAATATCACTTGATTCAACCATACTTTCCCTGGTCTTGTTGTACCAATCTCGAAAAAAATTATCTGATGACAAAACACGCACGAGCCAACGTGTGCGAGCCTCTTCGTCTGAAGTAGTGTTGCAAACAGGTATAATAACAAACCGTAAGTTTCGTACCAACTTTAATAGCTCTAATCCCGAAGACTTAAAAAATATTTTGTCTTTAAAAAATATTTTGTCTTTATGTTAAAGTGTACTACAAGAAACAAGTATAAATCATATTTAAAAATGACATAAAAATTGAAAATATTTCTTATTTAAACATGCACACGACAGTCAGTCAACATTAGATCATAAGCATTTATTCTTTGGACCAACCGAAATTCATCGCGCTGCCCATCATGCTTGTCACTAATTGGGTTGGTGAAATTCAAACATGGCTCAATCTACTTTTCATTAAAATTGCATCTCGGTACCATTTAATGTAGATTCTGTTTCTTACTAAACCTGCTAAGTTCATAAAGTTTTTAATTCCAATTTTGATTTATGTGAGTGTAACGTGACAAAAGACTGATGTGTGTGGAATAAATTCTGTAAAAATGAGTGCACTAAGAAGAATACATGGGGTGACAATGTGTACCAGAATACGGGAAGAATGTGATTTTTAATTCAAAGTTATTAAAGACTTATTAAGTATTGAGGAAGATGAATAGGAGGACTTTGAATTTTTTGGTCATGAGAACGAATAAATGACGAAAGAGTAACAAGTAGAAGTGTAAATGTGTGTGGAATGCGCAAGAGAGGAAGATCTAAGAAAATATGTTCTTCCGAAAAATTGTCTTCTCTGGTATTTATTTATTTAACACTTTTATTGAAATACAATCTGGCGGGCTTATTGACAGGCGGCAATCTCTTCCAACCAACCAGACAAAAGTAAATTAAGCAAGTTACGTGGTCGCATAAATCATTCACATGACTATCCATCCCCACGAAATCCATCAACATATACGTGAGCACATGCCCACGAACCCAACAAAGACGGGCAATCACCCGAACATTGTTTTTCATATAAAGTGAGATATCATCAACCAAAAGGAAAGGAAGGGATGGTGGAGAGGAAAGGAAAAGAAAAATTATTTCTGTTTAGTGAAAAAAAAATCTGTTTTGTGACACTTATTTTTTCTCTCTCTTTACGCTGGCAGTGAATCAGGGATTGTGTGTGTGTGTGTGTGGGTGTGTGTATATGCATTTATATTTTTTACAAAATTTGTACATATTTCTTGAGTTTTTATTTGTATCATCTACTTACTTATAATTATTATTACTTTTGTATTATACTGAGCATATACATGTGTGTGCTGACCGCGCGAGAACGTACTGGATTTCTATGTAGAAGGTCGCCGGTTCGAAGTCCGCGCTGTGTTACTCCCCTCGAATGACACATGCATTTTCCGACTAGTACCTACTATATTCGTGGGTATAAGAATACCTATGCCTTCGGTTATGTATATTGTTTCAAAAATACAAGCCGGTGTGCTCCAATCCGATGTTTTGGTCTGCTGAGATTGCTGGTGTGCAACGGCTTACAATATACGGCGAAACAATACACTCACTTAAAAAAATGAAAACAAATTTCACGGCAAAGCTTCGTTTTTTAACTGAATTGACTTTGGAATCCTAAGGGAATTCTTGACTACGAGGCCCAGCAACGACATGGGTGTGAGTGGAAAAAAATTGTCGTCCTCGCGGATGTGTTCACCCTCCTATTGGTGGGGGTTTATATCAATAGAGATGATGTAATGATATGAGCTCAGACTGTTACATGTTTTGTTCTTAAATATATTCTTCCCAGTGCACGCGTTTATTTAGAATTTATTCGGCCTTCGTCAATCTTTTTCAAACTATAATAATGATAAAATTATTTGAATTACACACATACATACCATTAAACCATTTCCCAATCGGGGTAGGCAGAGAGAAAAGAGCGTCAGACATTCCTATATTTTCAAATTTACTTAGCCTTATCTACATCCACACACTTTCTCATACAACTTCTACGATTTTTCTGACTTACGTTTCTACGTTTCCTTCATTCAAAATATGATTCACCTGATCCAATAATACTTACCTTGTTCTTCCTCGCACACGCTTTTCACTCACATATGTACGATATATTTGTTTAATTGAATTTTTTTTTTACATTCGTTTCATATGTCCAAACCATCTCAGCGTGCTCTTCTTCAACTTACTCAACACATCAACCTTAAATTCATATTCATCCCCAATAACTTCATTCATGTATTTTTCTGAAAATAATAAATATTACATGTTTTATTAAACTTTATGCATGATGCTCGGTGTGGTGATGTGCGGGCGACCTGTCTCGAGACGGTACCGTATCGTATATAATGTACATTTTTAATTATAACCTTAGGTTCATATTCCTCTCTAATCACTTCATTCCGTATTATGTCATACATTATCACCCCATCTATTCTTCTCATTGCACGCATTTCTACAGCATTTATTCAGCTTATATCAGTCATTATCCACTATCCGATTTCTCTAATCAAAATTGTATCTCTTAAAAATTTAAAAAAATCCAACACAAAATGATTTTGATTTCCAGAATATGTAATTGATATTCAGAAATTTTATTTTGTACACGACGGATTTAGCAGGTCTTGACTGTCACTACTTAAATCACCTGACATGCTGATGTCGTGCCAAGACTAGTGATTTGATGGGATGTGATGAGGTGTGTACCTGAAGGTTTACAGTCCGACACTGGGTGATGACTTGGGGCCACCTGCTCGCATGGTGCTGCCGTGCAGAGCTGGGACGAGGTATTTTGACGTTTGGGGCATCCATTTCAACCCCCAATCCCTATATGGCGATAATTTATTTCCAAAACACTTTCGGAAACAGGTAAAACGGTTGTAATTTTTTCAATTTATTTTAAAATGAGTATTTTTTTAGTTTATGTAAGTCAACCTGCCAAGAATGCTTTGTGCCATTTTATGATTAATATCTTCAATGCAGAATTTTTATTTTTTGTTAATTTTATAATATAAGAAATAAATCTGGGTACAATAATTCATTCGATTTGTGTGACATTCATTATCTTCTAAATTCTTTCACACATGAATCTATGTAAATATTCCACTACGATGGTGATACTCGTACTCTTGCTTCACCCCTTTTGAAACATTAAACCATTCAATCGAGGCACCGTTCTCTAAAAACACTGGGGGTTTATAGGGGCATGTTCATGTATATGTTTATGGATTTTGTGGGGATAGGTAGTCATTTAAATGTTTTTGCGACCATGTAACTTGCTTAATTTACTTTTGTCTGGTTCATAGGAAGAGACTGCCGCCTGGAAATAAGCCCGCCTGATTGTATCTGCAGTAAAAGTATTAAATAAATAAATTATTAAAAAAATTTAAATTTAAAAAATTAATTAATTAATTAAAAAATAAATCAAAATTAAATATTTTTCAATTAGTAGTTATCAATATGAATCGATCCTTTAACCACAAAGTTGGAAGACAGGCTTCTCAGGTCATCGTCGTCGTTGCCGGGCCTCGTAGTCGCGGATCCCCTCGCCACTCCAACGTCAATCTTGAACCGTTCTTTCACGCCGATCGTGTGATCTTCTGTGCCGATCCTAGATGCGCACTTCCTCCCGCAAATGCGACAGGACAATACAGAAATGTCACCCGCAAATGCCACTTCTCAAGTAAACAATAACTAATTCGTAATAAATATGAAATAATTTTGAACTACGTGGCCTAGTAAGCATGATACTTGTTTTCCGACTAAGATTTTTGGATTTGATTCCTGAAGATATCCAAAATAATAATTATTATTGCTGCCTGACAATAAGCCCGCCAGATTGTTTTTTTTTTGTTATAAAGTTATAAATAAATAAGATTGAGGAAATGAAGAGAAAGACCCTCCTGAACTTAATATCAACATAGATAAATATCCATCAAATAAGATATGAAGTTACACAATTGTTGCATTCTCACGATTTATTAAGTCATGAATTAATTTGAAATACTCTCGACGAGTGTGAAGTATTATTTTGATTTGTCTTATTGTATTAAAGTAATCTTTTTACACGTATATTATTTTATTGTAGGCGGTCCGCGATGTTTTGCCGGTCCGGAACCCCCGCGATGAGGTTCGATGAGGATCTTTTTCTCAGTAATAATTAATCCAGCCCAGCAAGACACTTGCTGCGATGACTACGCTATCCACGAGATGAGATGGACCGATGTGTGGTATGACAAATCATATTCTGCGCCTAGCATTGAACTCTTTACTGCTTGAAGGTTACCCTGGAGAATGGGCTGTTCATTTGTAGATCCAGTATTCTCTGGTAGATGAGTGAGTTCAAATGAGATTTCTCAGACATCTTTATTGTAAACTGTATAGATTTTACCCATTGTTCTATCTTATATTTTCCAATGGGTATGCTTAGTATTACTCCTTAAGCGTTAAAAGAGATCAACGCATCAGTTTATACATATGCAAATTGATAACGAGAAAATAGCAAACCTTTTTTGATTCATATGTTATGGCCTTTTGTAACGAAAACACTTTTAGAATTTCAACGTGTAGTTTTATTTGTATAAAAGTTGAATTACATTTGAAGTATAATATTGACAGTATTATAATAAGGATGATGTTAATATCTTAGCGGCTTTAAGAATAATGATGCTGCCTCAGATATGACGTCTTATTTAAAGCAAAGATAACTATTCCACGACCCTTCAATAGATTAGAGAGGAATGCGTAGAGTATGTTATCCTGTCAAATCAATATCAGTGATTTATATCTCGTCGCAGCTTCTCCCATTTAGTGATATTAAATCTTTATTGAATTTGGGGAGATAAGCGCCAGCGAGATAGCAAACTAGAAAATAAAACATCGAGTAGGTCGACACTAAAGTAATAACGCTAAATCTAGTACATGATAAGCTTGACAAGGGTATAATATAACTTATAATATTTATTTGAATGTGGATAAGATAACATTGGTTTTGGTGATTATACCGTGTTACTGATAATGCCAAATAGGTTCTTAGATAAGTGGTACATGCATAATATATTGAGGGTGAATGAGATAAGAATATAAGATTAACATGTGCTGGCAGTAGAGAGATACATGACACATACACTTTTGGTAAATATATTCACGAACTAAGCTGTTAAAAACAATGCAGTATTCACAAACTGAACTGTTTAGAGCATCATCGCTCGCACACGGTATGACCTTGTTGAATAAATTGTCTGATATTCATATCTTATCTTCCTCATCTCGGTGGATCGTCATAGCTTAGCCTTGTAGTCAAGGATCCCCTCGCTATTCTAACGCCAATTGAGCTGTGCCGTGATTTTTTTTTAATTTCTTTTTCCTTAATGTGAGAGAGTCGTTGCACACCAGCAAATTAACCGGCCCTACCGCTGTACTGGATCCGAAGCACACCGGCATGTTTTGTTTTTCTCTTTTTTGAAAGGATAGATATGACTGAAGTCATATGTGTCTTTATACACTCGAATACTAAGCGGAAAAAATGTATGTGCCATTCGAGGGTAGTAGCACAACGCGGGGTTCGAAACGGCAACCTTTCACACGGAATACTAGTGCATTACGCGCGACCATGCAACTCGATGGATAAATTGAGGATTGAATCCTTTAATAAACTTTATAGGTATAGCTGAGTCACTTCACAGGGAGGCATACGTAACATTGTTCCTGTTGTTATTTTGTTATATTCAGACTTAATAATATTATTTCTTTCTTGTTATTTTATGTAATTCAGTTAAACATCTATCAAATGTATATACATATTTTTTTAAATATATCACGTCATGCCTCTATAAAAGTTTGCAGAGAGAATAGAAATCTACTTTTTTGTATTCATACCCACAACTCTTGCATCGTTCACATTCATTCATACCTTTTATTTCATGTTATGTTTATTTGATAGAACACTTGATTAATCAAAAATACATATAACGACCTCTTCGGCGTAGTTGGTAACACACCGGTCTTTCAATCATGGAGTTGTGAAGCAAAAATTGAAACAACTCACTTAAAAATATATATTTAACCCAACAAGTTTCAAGTCATGTGCGACTTATCTTCAGGGGTACTCTTCGGATCGCCGAGTCAGTTCGAAGTACTTCTAAATATGAGTCGCATGTGACTTGAAACTAGTTGGGTTACATACCATACTTGAAACTAGTGGATAAAACGATGTTTCAATTTTTAAATATATTTGAATAAACGTGAATTTCCACGGTGCTAACGCTAAATCTCCAGAAATATTACTACCAAGTTTGTTCTATACACCAAAATCGTAATGTAATCCTATAAATTATAATATTTTTTTAAGGTACACCAGGGATAGCCAATAGATCGATTGCGAAACAATTTTCGATAGATGGTGGCCGTCTACGTAACTTACAATATGGCGTGCGATGTTGCCAAATCTCATTACGCGCATGCACTTGTCAAAGCAGTTAATGAGTTATCCTTTTTTAATATGTAGATATGTATACCACAATAAATGTATGTATGTTGTTTAACACGTATGAATAAGTTTTCTTTTCCTTAATAATAAATAGAGCGAAGTAAATTCCGTTCATATTTATTAATAAACGTTTAGTTATAAGTTATACTTTATTAACACGTGTATTATATGTTCATGTGTTAAATCTCGCGAATTGGATAGGTAGATTGCGACTTTTTTTTTCCGTAAAAACCGATTGCGACAACAAACAAGATGGACACCCCTGAAGTATATTAATAAATTGATACATAAAAATCCGACTGCGACAATAAACAACTTGGCCACCCCTAAAGTATATTAATAAAGTGATACATAAAAATCTGATTGCGACAACAAACGAGTTGGCCACACCTGAAGTATATTAATAAAATGATACATAAAAATCCTAATGCGACAACAAACAAGTTGCCCCCCCTGAAGTATATGAATAAAGTGATACATAAAAATCCGAATGCGACAAGAAACAAGTGGCCACCCCTAAAGTATATTAATAAAGTGATACATAAAAATCCGACTGCGACAATAAACAACTTGGCCACCCCTGAAGTATATGAATAAAGTGATACATAAAAATCCGAATGCGACAACAAACAAGTTGCCACCCCTAAAGTATATTAATAAAGTGATACATAATAAACGTCTAGTCTTACCTTTACTCAAAATAATGTATAAATGGTTATGTTAAAACATCGTTTTGTGAATATTTGCTGAAACTTACCTGAAAAAAAAGAGAAAATATATTAGTATTGAGTATTAAAAAAATAAACAAAATCAATTTTCAAATCCTAACATACATTCCTTGGTCTTTCTCTACCACGCTTGGCACTAACATTTGTACTGTATATTTATTCAGTTATTATTTCTTTATTCATACGTTCCACGTGTTCAAACCATCTCAGAGTGATCTTTCTCATCTTACTCAGCACAGCATCAGCCTTAAGATCATTTTTCACCTTAATTACTTTATTCTGTACTCTGTCATACATTGCCCCTCTCATGTTATTGTTCTCATTGTGCAATTTTCTAAAACATTCATTCGGTTTCTTTCAGTATTTTTTCCATGCTCACGTTTCATTCCCACACATCAATGATGGTACCAAAATACACTTGAGGACTATCATCTCAGCAGATTTTAATACTGTCAGGTTTGAATATACGAGTATATATGTTTTAGTGCTCTATTGACTATGTTTCCTGTTCGTTACACGCCGTTTGATATATTTATGTAACTTAAGTTAACTTTTATCCATTATTACTTAATATCGTATTAATTTCACATATTTTCAGTGTAGACATTTCTACAGCATTTAATTTTCTCCATTTTCCACATTTCGTTCTTATACATACATTAAAGTTGATAATAAAATACTGTAGTGGATTTATTATGGTAGTACATTTTGATATTGTCTGCTGTGAGTCTATGTACGAGTATATGAATTTAAGAAATATCATTTTTAAAATAATTCATTTCAAGTGTATATCAAAATAATTTATTTCAAGTATAAATGATCATACGTAACATTAAAAACATTTTTTATGTAGTGTATGAAAAAAAAAACAAATTTAATACACCTAGTCTAATACAGTGCCTGGTTTATATTTATAAAAGTTATAAATTTCTCACGCAGTTAATATTAATTAAATGCGCTTATATGGCGTTTAAAATGCAAAATAGTTTCACATAAATCATCGTCAATATCTCGATATCAAAAACCCATAAACAAGTAAAAAGCTTACGGAAACACCCATGAAAGTTATATTATCGTAGCGTAATTTTTTTATAACCATTTTTAATTATTTTTATTTGTACATATAATTTGACTATCCATTAATAATAATCACCCAGTCATATCGCATCAGCCATCAAAACTACGCCCTGTTCCAAAAGTTATTAACGCCCTTTTTAGATAAATAATATTTTATGTATGCTTATGCGGGGTCAAGTGTTAATTTGACTTGTTTATCCTTGTATATAAAGGTGTATATCCGAGATTCGAACTAGGTCCTCAAGTCAGTTAATTGCAGACGCCTTATAAGCTTGTGCATTCCTCAGTTAATTTGTTTTTCTCTTGTTTTACAGTGTGCTTCGGAAGTTACTTTACAATAAATAAATTAAATGTATTTTATTGTATAACACATGTGTTGTATACAAAACAACCTGGCGAGTTTAACTGCTTAATTTTATTGTTAAAATTAAATAATATTGTTAGTTTAATCAATTAAGAAAAAAATAATAATAAAAAATCAGGGAATCCTTTTTTAATTTGTCGATCACTTGAAATTTTAACAGTTAACATTAAAAATGCGTGTATGTATAGCAAGTGTGCATTATATACAATGTATATAATGCACACTTGCCATCTTGCAAGAGGAATGACTTGTAGCAAGTGTGCATTATATACAATGTATATAATGCACACTTGCCATCTTGCAAGAGGAATGACTTGTAGCAAAGGCTTGTGCAAGCATTTGAGTGTGGTGTTTTGTGCGGTATATTGTAGGATGAACGTTTTGGTATATCTGGAGTGATGAAGTGTGAGGAGTTTAATTCGCGTGATGTATACACATGTAATTGAGTGTTACTGTTTGTCAGGTTTATGAGAATGTGCAACGGAGTTTTATATAATCAGAAATCGGAACGAATTATCTATTTATTTTTCATGCTATACTTATGACCTCAGTGAGATATAGGCCAAATCCTAGTTTACTCAGGACACGACAAATGAAAGGCAACAAATCCAAATCCATTAAAATTGTGTGTCCAAATTAAATTACCTGTTATTTTTTCGCAAATTGTGTATATTTTTTGTCATGTGTAAAATAGAAAAAATATTTTTTGAACATTTTCTATTATTAACAATTATAACAGTTTAAGTAAGTTTCATGAAAGTTGTTTACTTTAATAATAATGAGATGTCTTCACAGTGAATTAATAACTGCATATTGTATTATTGTATTGTAATACACGAGTTTTTTTGTATACAGTACAATCTTGTGAGCTTATTAACATGTGGAGATCTCTTCCAACCAACCAGAAAGATGTTCATGAAGCCTTAAGTGAAAACTAGGCTGGAATCATTTTAAACAACCTTGGTTCCAACGGGAATTAAACCCGTAACCTGTAGGCTGGGAGACAAGTGTTTAGCTAACTGGATTTTATTTTTGGTAATATTTTTAACAATTGTTGGCACTATTGAATGTGGAAAAGCAACAACACTTAATGCAACAACACTTAAAGCGACAACACAATTGTTGGCACTACTGAATGTGGAAAAGCAACAACACTTAAATCAAGAACACATTTGTTGCCACTACTGACGGTGAAAAAGCAACAACACAATTGTTGGCACTACTGAACGTAGAAAAGGAACGACACTTAATTCAACAACACATAATATTACCAGACGAACTATTTAACAAGATTGACATATCTTTTTGAGTCCCTTTAGACATGTGCTCTCGGAGGTCGCTAGATTTTGTATAAAAATAGCGAGAAAAAAAAACTTTTTGAACACCATATGATCGATCGGTAAGCGGGTGTTTATGAAAAAATAATAACTTTAATGAAAATCCCATTAACCGTACAATAGCCAACGAGCGAATACCTCGACCTTATCGCTTTATCCCTCTTTGATCTTGTACAAACATTGCGTGAGGGAGCGAGACAAAACATAGACATTTGATCGTTCCATCGCTTACCGTAGATGGTTTTTGTGGAACACGTTCTTCGTTGGGTACCTCCCCCAAAAGTGGCGTTAATTAGTTTTTGGTGAGGCGCGCTGCTGAGAGACCTGTCGCGCAAGATATAAGGTTTTGATTCTAGCCAGAGCGGCAATAAAATAATATTGGATTATATTTGGTGACCTTCAAGATGCCGACTCTTTGGATTAACTTGTTGAAATGGGTCCAACTAAACAACCCTTTGGTGATTAATAGTAAAATCAACTCAAATAACCGTATTCTTAAGCTAATCTAAACACTAAACACTTTCTTTACTCATGACATTTCTAGCGAACAATACAAATTAGTTGTACGTACATCGTACGTACATATGTTTATAAAAATAAGTATAATTATCTTCAAATAAGTAAATAACTGGCATAGTTACAGTTTAATTAAAGAAATATAGCAGGAACCAATCGATGAAGAGTAAACTACGCTGAATATATTTGCAACTATTAGAAACAACATCGTGAGAGACAAATATTTATTTATTTAATTTATTTATTTATTTATTTAATTAACGACATAACAGTGTCTTTATATACAAATGAACATGTGACAGGTTATACAAGTACTTAACATTATTGACAAATAATACAACTTTATATTAAACTAACGTGAAGATACAAAAAGCAGTAGTAATAATAAATTACAGTCATCGCTTTAAAATTATTTAATAATCTTTGAGAATTTTGTGGGAATTTTATGGATATATATTGAGATATATAAAACACATGCCCTCATTAGTAGAACAAGATGCAAGTTGCTTTGCAGAATTAAAAGCTTCATACATGTTGATGCAGGGTTACTCAACTCCAGAGGCAAAGTATTGTCCTTAATGTTTTGTTTATATTACGTTATTTATATTAATAAAGGAGAGCACAAAATTAGTAGCTATTTCTAAATATTGTTGTGATATTCTGGCGAATACTATATATACTTATATGAAAAATATCTAAATTGTTGCAAAACTCGTTTCCAAGTCTTTGCATACGAATTATAGAGGAGTTGATTTTATAATTAGCATAACGATTTTCGGTATAAAAGGGATTGAGCTGTCTTGTGGATCTAGTGGGAATACGAAATGAAATACTTGCGAGTAAGTGAGGTGCATCAATCCAGAAATCAATGAGCATCACGCTGCACATGCTTAGCTAATGTGAAATTTGACAACTGCAACAACAGCAAGAGACTGAAAAGAAACCCAATTAGTGTCGTGCTGCGGAAGCTCCACGAAAGTGCAATTTTTAACAAGTGCAACAATAGCAAGATACTGAATAAGAAGCCAATGAACGTCACAAGGACAACTTCTGTTGAACGATCAGTAGCAAACGTATACAAAAAATGTTTTCAATAAAGAAATATTGTCTTGATAAACATAAAGTTTAAGTTTCCTAAAAGCTATAATATGAAGCAGTTTTTACAATTAAAACTTTCAACTTAGCAAGTTTAAAACGAATCGCAGCTAATTTTAAGTTTAATTTCGTGTAAATTTATCGTAGTTTTCGTAAATAAGGGAGTCAAGAGGTTGCATTACTTCACTTCCAAGTTTGGAACGTATGATGTCCAACACTGAACACAACCAATAAATTTGAAGGTTAATAATTAGTTTTTAGTATTTAGGCCAGACTATGAATTCGGGCCAAAGTTTTGAAAGACTAACGACAAATACTTTTTAAGTGGCTTCTTAAGTTGACGTACATTTAGATAAGTTTTATTTCATAAAAGCGTCATTTGTATAACTGTGATCACTACCAACGCAATGAAAGCAATTTGTGTTTACCTCCCTAAAGTTTATCATTTTTTCTTGTTGTATATCTCAGTACCCATTTGGTGTCTCAGACATGTATTGTGCATAAGCAATAAACTATAGGAAGGGTGTATGGAGAATGTGAAACCTGCTGAAAATTTATTGAAAAAAAGAACAAAACTACCGCAAACAGATAGTTTATGTAATAAGCTTGTCAGTGAATTTAAGTAGACTGATACCCTTTTTTGGGTAGCATCAGAGATTAAACTAACTCTCAGAAAGGAAGACAAACGTCCTATCACAAGCACATAGAGGTAGTCAATTATAGCATTGTTTAAAAGTAGGCGTGCTCCAATTCTTTGAGAAAATTGTAAGTCTTGGATTTTTTCGAATCCATCATTTTAATCGAAAAGGTCTTAAAATTTAAAAAAGAAAAGAATTTACACATTTTTCACTACAGCTTATGTAACACATACATTTTTACTAATGTTTTTATCAAGGAGGTCTTAAATTTTTTAATTGTTATATACTCGTACATGTTTTTTTTTTAATTACTAGGTTAGTCAAAAAGTTTTGAAAGCGGAAATGAAAATACATTTTTTTTGGGGGGAAATCACTTTTATTGCTCAGTATAGTCTCCCATAAGATCAATACACTTGGTCCAACGATCTTCCAACTTTGTTGTCCCATCACGGAAGTGACTTTACTCTACGACGGCTATAACCTCTTCGTTTGATGAAAAATGCTTTCCACGAAGGAATTTTTTGAGGTGTGAGAACAGCCAGAAGTCAGAGGGAGCTAAATCTGGTGAATAGGGTGGATGCTGCAACAATGCGTACCCCAATTCACTGATTTTCGCGATGGTTTTTTGAGCTGTGTGAGCAGTTGCATTGTCTTGATGAAAAATGATTTTTTTCTTCTGCAAACCGGGTCTTTTTTCACATTTTTTTTCATCCAACTGGTCCAAAAGGTCACAATAATAATCAGAGTTGATTGTCTTACCAGTTTAGAGATAATCTATCAATAAAATTCCTTTTGCATCCCAAAAAACTGACGCTAACACCTTCTTGGCCGATTTCTGGACACGAACTCGCTTCGGAGCCAAAGTTCCTAGTTCACACCACTCCTTAGCCTCTTGTTTTGATTCAGGATCGTGGTGATAGACCCAAGTCTTATCTATAGTGATGAATCGACGCAGAAAATCCTTTTTATCCTTTCGAAATTGCTCCAAATGTTGCTCAGAAAGTCGCATTCGAACGTGTTTTTGTTGTATTGTTAGCAAATGCGGCACCCATTGTGCACAAAGTTTTTTGAAACCCAAAACTTCAGCCAAAATATGCCATGTTGTTCCATGTGAGATGCCTATAGTGTCAGCTATCAAATCCACAGTCGATCGATGATCTTCCAAAACCATATCCTGTATTTTCGCTATGATTTCTGGTGTTGTAGCACTTTTTGGACGTCCTGAGCGTGGATCATCTTCAACGCTTGTACGGCCACGCTTAAACTCCAAAACCCATCGGTGAACGGTTGGAAATGAAGGAGAAGACTCCTTTAATACTTTCACCATCTTTGCATGGATCTCAGTAGCCGATAAACCTTCCAAAACAAAGAATTTAATCACTGCACGATATTCGGATTTTTCCATTGTTAAAAAATACACTGACACGTCAAGTTCAAATGGCTTGTAAACAAAGAATAAATTGACAGATCGAAATGAAATTTTGAGTACGTTCTTATGAAAAATGAAATATTAAAATGGCGTAGAAATTTTGGTTTTTCTACTGCTCCATAGATGTCGCTTTCAAAACTTATTGACTAACCTATTAAGTTAACAGAGTTTATTTCTATCGATTTTGTGACATGCTAGAAGGTAGACTCAAATATCAAGTTGTATGTTGATCTGGAGAAAGACAGTAGGTGAACCGAACAACAATATACTCCGAGCGACAACATATGTTACTCCGAACGACAAAATACTCCGAGTGACAACATACTCCTAGCAGACAGTTGCCGACTACGTAGACAAGTGCACGCGCGTAATGAGATCTGGCAAAATTCCACGCCATGTTGTAAGTTGGGAAGACCTGTTGGCCATCCCTGAAATATCGTCTTAATCACTCAAAAGTGTTATAGATTCTCGAGAAAAAAACGCAGAATACGATATTGAGTTTGACTAACGGCAAACCGTAAAGGTATCTATCAGAAAGACTTTTCCAAGAAACGAATATTTTCGACGTAGACGGATATTTCGATGATGTTCTTACGCACTACCATCGGCGTTGAGAGGGCCGTTGATATATTTCACATACATATATCAGTTTAGGGGGGATGTACCTTAACACAAAAACACACACTCCAGGTTTCCCTAAAAAAGATTATAAAAATCATTAATAGACTTCCTGCCCGGTATTCCACCGGAGTATCGGGTCCATTTCAAATCCATTCTCTGGCACTATCATCAGGAGGAGGGGAAGCTGCAGACTCAGCAGAGGCACATGACAAGCATGGCAGCTGATCACATGTTCACCGTCTTTAGAGTTAAAACACATTTTGTCCAAAGGCAATATGCCTATTTGGCTCCTATGACATACAATGGGGTGCCGAATTCAATGAAGGCAAAAGGAGGAAAACAATTTAGGCAGTCGATCGGTGCGTGTTTGTTATCGCGACAGGAGTTTAAATACTTGAGATTGCAAGAGGAATGACTTGTAGCAAAGGTTTGTGTGAGTTCTTGAGTGTGGTGTTTTGTTTTGTGATTATGCGCGATATATTGTGGTATGAACGTTTTGGTCTGTCTGGAGTGATGCAGTGTTAAGGGTTTGATTTGCGTGACGAATTCATATGTTATTGAGTGTCACTGTTTGTAATGTTGATGAGAATGTGCAATGGCGTTTTATATAATAAAATATCGGAGAGAAGTATCGATTTATTTTTTCATGATATATGTCCTCAGGCAAAAACCTAGGTTACTGTGGACACGACAAATGAAAGCCAACAAACCCAGATCCATTAAAATTGTGACCAAATTAAATTTCGTGTTGTTTTTTCGCAAATTATGTATATTTTTTGTCATGTGTAAAATAAATAAATAAAATAATTATATATGATTGGAGCCATTGCGGGTTTAGGTTTTTTGGAATCCAGAGTTGGAATTCAGAGATTCCATTGTTACGTGGCACTCAGAATTAACAATAAGTTTCAAGATCAATTGAGAGCGACAGTTCACTCGAACGAAAGATTCGTTTGCAAGGTCAAGATATGGTTGAAAGACATTGGAAGGAATGGAATTGATAATATATTGGTAAAGCTAATTGATGATTGTATGAAAATTGAGGTATTCGCTGGATTCCTCGCGTTGTTTGGTCATTCTGTTTAAGTATTATTGTTTTTCTTTTCTTTTGGTAATGTTTTGGAATGTGCTGTGTTATTTATTCGCATTAGCCATAATTAAACACATAAAGAATTACAATGGAAGAAAAAAAATTATAAATACTTCTAATGGGAGAAATTAAACCCTGTCTGTACCTGGTGCGATATGGTGGGAATAAACTACTGCAGTTGACAAAGAATCTGTTTGATGGTGATTTTTATCACATGGAATAGATAAAGAGGACAGAATGCCAGATTTATCTATGTCGCACATGTATTTCGCCTCTTCCACATCCAAACATCTTATCATGAGTCACCCATGTGAATAGAACTAACGAGATCTAATGAAGTGAACATCACTTAACACTGACGTATACTCCTTCATATATAGGAGTTCACGGCCATTATTCAAGAAGAAGAAATAACTCCTACGATTTCTCTTACTTGTTTAATTTTGTTCTTTCAAATAATTTTCAATTGACCCAATCATACTTCCTTGATCTCCCTCTAAACATACTTTGCATTGTGTATTTGTTTTGTTAGTTTTTCTTCATTTGTCGTTCCATATGCCCTAACTAACTCAGAGAGCTCTTCTTCATTTTATTCAACACATCAGCTTTAAGTTTACATTAATCTCTAATCATTTCATTCCATATTCCGTCATGCATTGTCATCCCTGTATTGTTCTTAGTTCACGCATTTTTATAGCGTTTATTTAGCTCTTTAGAATCAATACTCTATGTTATACTCCCATACATCAGAATTGGTACTTAAACACTATTATAAACTATCATCTAAGCAAATGTTGATACTTTCCGGTTTAAGTATCTATATTTTAGTACTTCGTTGAAATTATTTGCCTATCGCTATACACTGACTATCGCTATACACCTCCTTTCGATATCCCTCATTACTCTTCCATCCTCTGAGAAAACACTACTTCAATATCAATACTCCTCTACTTGATCTAATCTTTCATTAACCACTCACATATTACAATTTCTTTTCCTTTACTAATTTTCTATCACTTTTCTTTTTCTTGTATTTATTTTTACCTAAATCAGTCGAGTTATATTAAAATCTATTCCTATCAATTCTTTATAAGCACAAACGTTTTGTACCCAATTCGATTATACCTGTAATTATTTACAACAGCAGCAGTAAAATAAAATGAATGTCTTTTTCGGTGTCTCATTTATAAGCCCAAATGTTTTGTATCTAACCTGATTATTCTTGTATTTATTTTAAACCAAAAAACAACAATAAATTTAATACATATTTCTGTTAATTATTAGAAGACGCTTCGCTTTAAATAGGACGTCCTATCAGAGGCAGCAATCATTATTCTTAAAGCCACTACGATGTTAACATCATCGTTATTATTACTTCCACAATACTATTAATATTATATTTCAATGTACAATAATTCGTATACACTTTTTATAACCAATCTATTCATATATTAATTTTTATAATAAACAGAATAAAATAACTATCGTTTTTTGTGTCTTCTTTATAAGCACAAACGTTTTATACCCAATACATTCATGTATTGTAGTTATTTTAAAAGAAACAGTAGAACAAAATAAATATCACTATTTGTATCTTCTTTATAAGCACACACGTTTTATACCCAATCTTATAATACCTGTATTTATTTTTACGAGAAACATTAGAATAAAATAATGATTTATTTCGGTGACTTCTTTATAAGCACCACGTTCTGTACCCAATCGGGCAATTCTTGTATTTATTTTTTGTAATAAACAGTAGAATAAATTATATTCTATTTCTGTGACTTTTTCACAATCATAACCGTTTTATACCCAATCTTATTGTACCTGTATTTATCTTTACGAGAAACATTAAAATGAAATAATGATTTATTTCGGTGACTTCTTAATAAGCATTACGTTCTGAACCCAATCGGACAATTCTTATATTTATTTTTGGTAATAAACAGTAGAATAAATTATATTCTATTTCTGTGTCTTCTTCACAATCATAACCGTTTTATAC
The DNA here is from genome assembly GCA_949825065.1 of Odontocerum albicorne. NCBI lineage: Eukaryota > Metazoa > Arthropoda > Insecta > Trichoptera > Odontoceridae > Odontocerum > Odontocerum albicorne. Next base: position 11,155,141 of record OX463858.1, read on the forward strand.
CCAATATTTTTGTACCTGTATTTATCTTTACGAGAAACATTAAATTAAAAATAATGATTTATTTCGGTGACTTCTTTATAAGCACCACGTTCTGTACCCAATCGGCCAATTCTTGTATTTATTGTTTGTAATAAACAGTAGAATAAATTATATTCTATTTCTGTGTCTTCTACAAAATCATAACCGTTGTATACCCAATCTTATTGTACCTGTATTTATCTTTACGAGAAACATTAAAATAAAATAATGATTTATTTCGGTGACTTCTTTATAAGCACCACGTGCTGTACCCAATCGGACAATTCTTGTATTTATTTTTTGTAATAAACAGTAGAATGAATTATATTCTATTTATGTGGATTCTTCACAATCATAACCGTTGTATACCCAATCTTATTGTACCCGTATTTATCTTTACGAGAAACATTAAAATGAAATAATGATTTATTTCGGTGACTTCTTAATAAGCATTACGTTCTGAACCCAATCGGACAATTCTTATATTTATTTTTGGTAATAAACAGTAGAATAAATTATATTCTATTTCTGTGTCTTCTTCACAAGCACAACCGATTTGTACTCAATCAGATTGCAAAATGAAATAAAAATTCTTAATTTAGAAAAAAATAAATAAAACTTGTTTCTAATTAATTAAACATTATGGAATATAAACTATCGCTAAATAATTGCTAGTTAACGTTCGATATGTACTTGAAGTTTCATCGTAATTAAAAATAATAATTAAAATCAACGATTAAAAATAATTTACGTCTTTTTTATTATACAGCTATCCATATCGGAAAAATCGATCACACAAGAATGTATCTTATGTTTATTTAATTCACAAAGATTATATTAAAAGTATAATACAACAAATCCAAACGATAAACGCAATGATTCCAACATGACTATTTTTATAAGAGCAATAAAACGTCGGGCCGTATGGCTGAGTAGTTAAATAGAGGGGTTTATTGCATCGTTTACTTGTTTGGAATTCAGATATGTCGGTTAAGATCATCGACATAAATAAAAAACAATTTAATTTTTAACTTTCGTGAATAAAAAAAATATATATTGGAAAGGAATTCGTATTAAAAATAGTAGAAAATGAAATACCGTTGAGAAATATATCGAAGATAATACATGTGATTGAGGTGGGCGAATTATTTTAAAATCACGTTTCACAATTTTATTTTAACTCTTTTTATTGGTACTATAAATGAGTTTTTAGTCTAGCTGGTTGATCTATAGTTTTTTTTCAGCCTAAATTTTCCAGATTGCATTTTAATAATTTGTTATGGCCTTTTGCAACGAAAACACTTTTAGAATTTCAACTGTGTAATTTTATTTGTATAATCGTTGAATTATTGTACATTGAAGTATAATATTAATAGTATTGTGGAAGTAATAATAACGATGATGTTAACATCGTAGTGGCTTTAAGAATAATGATTGCTGCCTCTGATAGGACGTCCTATTTAAAGCGAAGCGTCTTCCAATAACGCACCCTTAGATAATTGAGAAGGAATTTTGGTCGAGCATGTTATCGGTGCCCTTTGTAAGGTCAAATCGATATCAGGCGACTTATTTGGAATTTTCGTTCGCCGTTTACTTCCATTTAGTGATATCAAACCTTTATTGAATTTGGATAGTAACGGTTTCTGATAATTCCAACAGATAATAAATTTAAACATAATAAATTGAGTTAAGTTTGACATACATGTGATAACACTAATATTTATTGGATGTAGATAAAATAGTACATGATATGGTTAACATTGATAAGCTTAACATTGGTTTGAATACGTTACATGATTATTTATAATATTTATTGGATGTGGATAACAGAGTATATGATAAGATTAACATTGATAGGGATACATTACAAATTCATGCATAATTTTATTTTTTGAAATTATATACGTAACTTTAGTGCCCTTATAAACCGTTATAATATTTACTAAATAAAAGATAAAGTATTAAGTGATTTCAGCACTGAAACAAAAATACATCTTCAAATACAATTAAAAAACAAAAACCATGGCATAATGAAAATTGAAAAAAATAATTTAAAAACAAAAACCAAGACATAATGAAAACGGAATTATTAATTGAAAAACAAAGAAATAATAAAAATGAAATAAACTGTCTACCAGTCAATGCTGAAGAAGAAATGTAGGAAAATAATTCTTCTCAACTCAACATTTACATTAAAAATATAAATAGATTCACCAAACCAGACATGGAATTACTCAATCGTTGCATTCTCACGATTAGTGAGTTACAACGTGCAACTGTCGTTAGCAAATTGCTATTGATACACTAGAATTGCAAAAATGTTCGTGTGATTCTAGCAAAATTGTGGAGATCAATTTGAGCCAATATATTGGGACTTTGAACGATATTGTAAGAAAACCTTATACAGAAACATTTAATATAAGACGTTTGATAAAAAAAAACGACAGTTTTAATTTTCATCAAAAAGTATTTATTGAATCGTTAATATTAACATTGTCCCCTTCGAAAAAGTCCTCATAGGATAAAATACATGTTTACCAACATTTTTTCTAATTCGCAAATTTTTTATGAAACGCACTTTTTGGGATAGTCTTAAGCTCATTCAACGATTTTGCCTTCATCTCCTCTATGGTTGCTGAGCGTTGTTCTTTCAATGTCCTCTGCGTCTGGAACAGAAAAGAGTCGCACGGAGCCATATCTGGCGAAAAGGGTGGCTGCGGCAGCAAAAATTTACGAATTAGTAGTGAAGTGTAATCTGTTACATTATCGTGATGCAAATTTCAAGTGTTATTTGTCTACAATTCTGATCGTTTTCTTCGGAATACCTCACGCGAACGGCGTAAAACATCAAAAATAAAATACAAATCCTTAAAAATAGCAAAAGTGCCAAAATGCGTTGTAGATACATGCTTGTATGGACATGTGGATAGAATGAATGACAAATGAGTGAGTAAGCGAGTATATTAGAAATAATAAAACGAATGCATAGGTAAAAATCATGTTTTAAGATGAACAATTAATAATAAAATGACAAATTTATAAAGCGCCGTTTAGAGAGTAAACTCTTCTCAAGGGCGCTCTATCTTGGGAATAAGAAACCTTAAAATGGTTTGGACATGTGGAGAGAATGAACGACGAAAAGTAACTTAGTGAGTATACGATTCACAAGATCGAAGAAAACAGCTGAATCAAATTTTCAAAGAAGGTAAAGAGATAAGAATAACTAATAGAATATTATGTATGATAAGATGTATACATGTGAAAGAGACGAAAGTTGTGTGCTTGGAAAAAAAAAACTTTCGAGATCTGTTCTCTCTGCTTACCCCGCAAGGGATATCGCGTGATGATATTTATGTATGTAGAAATATCGAATATGAGTTCCTCATCGCTTGATGAAGAAGATAAAGGTCTTGAAACCGGTAGTGAACTCAATAAATAAAATAGTAGATAATGTAAAGAAAAGGCGTTTACATATAGGCATATAAATCCCATCACGCATTTTTTTGTGGGGGTAGGATAGAGCGCTTGACTTTCCTCTCTCGACCCACATCTTCGCCTCATCTACATTCATACACCTTTTAAATTTATTTTATAAAAAAAATCATCATCAATTTTTTTTAGGTTTGTTTGAGACCAATGATAATTCGAGTTTTTTTTTTAAATAAAAAAATAAATTTCGTGTCAGATATCTTCGGATAAAATAGAGAAAGTATTGTAACACTTCTTGAAGACAATAATGAAGATATAATATTTAGTGTCTCTCAGTCGTAATGGCCTGGTCGACGACACGATCAGGCCATTTTATTCAAATTTTATGTCCTGCTCGATGTATTCAGATTCAATGCCCGTCGTGAGGAAAATCAAAACATGCAAAATTATTTAGGGGTGATCCACACCTCTGTGATTAAATTGACAAGAGTATAAATATTACAATAATCTTATTTCGAGTCCTTTTTTATTCAATTCTTGATAAGGGATACCATCTAACTACATTAAGGTGACCTGCGTGGCCTAGTTGGTAAGAAGTTTACGTCCCAACCCGGAGTTTACGTCCCCCATTTCAGGTAGAACCCAGATCTTTGAAAAAAGGTGTTTTAGTCCGGTTTTCACTTAAGGCCTCTTAAACATCTTTTTGGTTGGTTAGAAGATATTGCCACATGGAAATAAGCCCGTCAGGTTGTACTGCATACAATGAAAGTGTAATACAATAAGCGATTTAAAGTGAAGATATTTAAAACAGATACTAAAAGTCGTACGCTAGTGTCCATCTTGATATATAAAAGCCTGGAGAACAATTAATGGACAATTTATAAAGCGTTGTTTCGAGAATAGACTTCTCAAGACCGCTTGACCTTACAATTCGAGTACACTATTTTTATATATATTAGTTGAGTGTTAGAATAGTAAGGTGGTGGCTGCGGCCATTAGATTAGGAACTTCCCCACATATCTTTATGTTTGGAAAACTATATTTAGTAAGTAAACCCCACAAAACTTTCCAAAGGAAAATGGACTACATAGAAACCTTTGTAGATCTTCCAATATGCAATATTAACACATTTGACTTTAAGTGGAGTGTAGTGTATGCATGAAGTGTTTATGTATATATGTATATGGAACCATACATTTTTGATAAGACCTCTCAAAAAGAGTTGTCAAGAACTTCCTAAATCTGCAAACGCCTTCCATGTATCTAACACTTAGATTGAGGAAAGGCCATTAGGATGAGGAAAAACGGTAGAGGTTTTCTTTGCCTACCCTTAAAGAATCATGTGGTAACATTGTATGTGTCGATGATATGCTGGATAGGATTTTTTATAATTAACTTGGGTTTAACTCACATTGAAAGGACAAAACGTATTGAGGGTGATATTTATAACTATAGTTCGGAAATTCTAGGATGAGCTTGAATACAGATTCCCAAGAAATATCCTCTTTGGTGAGCTGACTTAAGGCAGAAAAAAGCACGGTGGGCAGCGCAAGAGATATAAGAACGCTCTGCATGAGACACTTAAAATCTCTAAAACTTAGCACAATCGGAAGCAAACATCAGTAGATAGAGCCAAATGGTCTAGAACTGTTGTTATAGTTCGGGAATTCTAGGATGAGTCCTGTGACAGCTCACAAATTTGCCCCAATACAACCTTATGTAATGTGTTTATCTAAATAACTTGCTATTTATTGGAATTGAGGCTTATATTAAAGTTGATAAAATAATTTAAATTACTGAACATCGTTACAAGGTTGTATTGGGGCAAATTTGTGAGCTGTCACAGGACTCATCCTAGAATTTCCGAACTATAAAACATTTTCAGAGATTCTTTTTATATTTTTTGCTTCCTCGGAGAGGTTTTCGTAAATTACTTATGATTTATACTATTTATTGGAAATTTAAGCGTGTTTTGAAACCTTGATTAGAAAACATCTGTTTTCAAAATTGACACAAATATTTGTTACCTTAAAAAACGGTAAATTATAGGAAACACACTTTATGCACATAAAAACATTAGGTAATACGATATGTTTTACGCGTAACCTTATATATTGTAGTCTTTTAAATATACAAAACATAACCTTTTTCGCGAGTCGTGCAAATATTCCAATAATTTGCAACTTGAATATAAAGTGCAATATTACTAAGCTCAGGGGACAATAGGCTTAGATAAATGGTAAATAAATCGATAGATATTTTACTATTTTAAACGGTTACACATTTTTACAAAAATACAACGATCTATGTCAACAGTTCTTCGAGTACTAGGTTCAATATCTGTTTTGAAATAGCTGACTCACATTAAGTAGCCTAAAAACAGATACCTAATTTTTGGAGACTTGGAATTTTTACGGTGGAATCGATCAATAAAAAGACAATTTATGTAGCATCGTTTAGAGGGCAGACTCTCCTGAAGGGCGCTCCTATTTGAGATTCAAACACTTTTATTGACAGATTAAAAATATAACAAAATAAAAATATCTTTGTTAAGTTGAGTGTAAGAATAAGAAGGTGGTTGCTGTAATCATTAGACAAGGTACTTGTGTGCATATGTTAAGAAAAACATATTGGCTATTAAAACCGCTGAAAAATTACCAGACGAAGAAGAAGTACAAAAAAACTGTTGTAGATCTCTTAATATGTGATAGTAATCTTTAATTTCATAGATTTTCTAGCACGATTCCGTTTGATTAAAAGTAAAAACTAAAAAAACTCAAAAAAATTGTTAAGAAGTGAAATATTGTAAGGTTTATACACATATTAATTAAGGATTGAGTATTTGTTTTTAATTATTGGGTGTTAACATAAGTTGTGTCCATTTTTTTCCAATTTAAAAATGAGCACCAAAAGTAAAATAAAATGGTCAATGTTATACATCGGTTGGAAAGAAAATTTCCTTCTCTACAAGATATTGTGTTTGCTTTTACGTTATATACAAAATGGTTAAGGTTATACGCCGTTCGAAAGAAAATTTTCTGTTCTACACGATATTGTGTTTGCTTTTACGTTACATATATTATTTTATTTGATTACAAACCTTCAAAATGGAATGTCAAGTAGACGAAAGTGAGCATTTTCAACACCTCCTTCTGTTCGCGTTCAATCGAGGGAATAAAGCTGCCAAAGCTGTTCGCGATATTTGCGAAGTGTACGGTGAAGATGTTATGAATGAAAGGACAGTTCGTCGATGTTTTTTTGCGTTTCAAAGACGGTAATTTCGACATGAAAGACATGGAGCGTTCCGGACGACCAGTGGACTTCGATGAGGACCGCTTAAACTATATTATTCATGAAGATTTCAATATCTTGTAGAGCAGAAATTTTTCTTTCGAATGACGTGTAACATTTACCATTTTGTTGTACTTTTGGTGCTCATTTTTAAATTGAAAAAAAAAATGGACACTACTTATGTTAACACCTTATACATAAAAATTATAAATGTGTGATTCGTTTTTACAATGTTAAATACGAGTATTATATCAAAACAAAACTTAATAATCAACAACTACTTTCTAAAATACGTTTTTTTTTGTTTCAATATAATAATTTGGAAATTAAATAGTTCATTGGATATACCACTTGTTGTCTTAACTATGTAGGAAGATATTTTTTATTCCTTTATTTGCATTATACGCTAATAAAGGTATGTCCTGTTGAAACAGACGATAGATAGGTATCTGAAAAAAACATTTTGCTATTCAACGATTATTGTCTACTGTTTCTCAAAATGTATTCTATTATATTGTAATATATTACATACCTTGAGGTCAAATATAACAAATTAATTAATACACCTTTATTTTATCATAGTTGAATAAATAAATGGTCAAAATAAAAATACATTTTTTGTATAACGTTATGAAATTAAAATTATACCGTTAAAAAACATTGAAGTATGATCGTTACTTGAAAAAATTATAAGACGTACTTTTTTCTTCTTTTGCATAGCGGAATTTCAATCGACTTTATATTTCATATTTTAACAAATACTCGTATCTTGATATAAACGGGAATAAATGATGAGAAAAGAATTTATTATTAAACTCCATTTATTAATTTTTTTTCAGGTACTTTACACATCGCAGGTTTTCCTAATTCGCACAAGGACCAAACATAACAAGTACAAAGAAAAAAACACGTATAAAACAGTTCAACATTTTAAGACTTATAAAAACTATTGTAAAAATGTATATCTTACATACATTAAAACACTATGACAAAATGTAGCGTGTAAGATAATATAAAAAGATTTTATTATTTCAAGTACTACACTAACTTCAAGAGATTTTTTCCTGAAGGAGCTGAGCGACACATGGAATACGTTTTTATAAGGACACACACGGTTATACAGTGTGATCGCTCTACCTACCGGCATCTCCAAACGCAGGTTGGTTCTACTTATAGGTTGATAGAACAATCTATGGAAGCGTTGTTTCAAATAATTATCCGGAACATTCAAACCAAGACTGTTTAGGACGGATGGGTTAACTAAATTACCTCTGAGCAAGCAAAAAAAAGTAAATACCCAATCGAAGAGATCTTCCACTCTGTAATGATCTGTAACTAAGCATCCACAGTAAGAAATGTGAACTTGAGGTGTTGAGTAAGATGTAAAAGAGCACTCAGAGATGGTTTGGTCATGTAGAACGAATGACAGAAGAAATACTAACAAAACAAATATATAGTGCAAATGAGTGGTAGGCATGGTAGAGAAAGTTTAAGGAATGCGTTGTCAGATAAATCGTAGGAGCTGTGTGAGGAGGCGTATGTATGTTCATAGATAAGGCTTAGGATATGTGTGTGTGTGTCGAGAATTTGAAACCTGGAAATTGTGTGATAGTATTATTAAACTGTATTTATTAATTGATTTTTCAAGTCCTTTGCATATTCCAGGTTTCCCTAATTCGTACAATGACCAAACATAATAGGTTAGTCAATAAGTTTTGAAAGCGACATCTATGGAGCAGTAAAAAAACCAAAATTTCTACGCCATTTTAATATTTCATAAGAACGTACTCAAAATTTCAATTCGATCTGTCAATTCATTCTTTGTTTACAAGCCATTTGAAGTTGACGTGTCAGTGTATTTTTTAACAATGGAAAAATCCGAATATCGTGCAGTGATTAAATTCTTTGTTTTGGAAGGTTTATCGGCTACTGAGATCCATGCAAAGATAGTGAAAGTATTAAAGGAGTCTTCTCCTTCATTTCCAGCCGTTCACCGATGGGTTTTGGAGTTTAAGCGTGGCCGTACAAGCGTTGAAGACGATCCACGCTCAGGACGTCTAAAAAGTGCATCAACACCAGAAATCATAGCGAAAATACAGGATATGATTTTGGAAGATCATCGATCGACTGTGGATGTGATAGCTGACACCATAGGCATCTCACATGGAACAACATGGCATATTTTGGCTGAAGTTTTGGGTTTCAAAAAACTGTGTGCACAATGGGTGCCGCATTTGCTAAAAATGCAACAAAAACACGTTCGAATGCGACTTTCTGAGCAACATTTGGAGCAATTTCGAAATGATAAAAAGGATTTTCTGCATCGATTCATCACTATAGATGAGACTTGGGTCTATCACCATGATCCTGAATCAAAACAAGAGGCTAAAGAGTGGTGTGAACCAGGCACTTGGGCTCCGAAGCGAGTTCGTGTCCAGAAATCGGGCAAGAAGGTGTTAGCGTCAGTTTTTTGGGATGCAAAAGGAATTTTATTGATAGATTATCTCCAAACTGGTAAGACAATCAACTCTGATTATTTTGTGACCTTTTGGACCAGTTGGATGAAAAAATTTGTGAAAAAAGACCCGGTTTGCAGAAGAAAAAAAACATTTTTCATCAAGACAATGCACCTGCTCACACAGCTCAAAAAACCATCGCGAAAATCAGTGAATTGGGGTACGAATTGTTGCAGCATCCACCCTTTTCGCCAGATTTAGCTCCCTCTGACTTCTGGCTGTTCTCACACCTCAAAAAATTCCTTCGTGGAAAGCATTTTTCATCAAACGAATATTCAGTATTTTGCAGGCCTTCCAGAAAGTCACTTCCGTGATGGGACAACAAAGTTGGAAGATCGTTGGACCAAGTGTATTGATCTTATGGGAGACTATACTGAGCAATAAAAGTGATTTCCCCCCAAAAAAAATGTATTTTCATTTCCGCTTTCAAAACTTTTTGACTAACCTAGTAATTAAAAAAAAAACATGTACGAGTATATAACAATTAAAAAAATTAAGACCTCCTTGATAAAAACATTAGTAAAAATGTATGTGTTACATAAAAATAATATTACAAAATATAGCATATTAAATAATATAAAAAATTTTATTATTATAAATTCATAATTTCTTTCATCAACCAAAATCAATTGAAAAATAAATACATTGACATTTTAATAACGACAGTTGCACCTTCGTAATTCGCCAATCGTGAGAATGTAACAGTTAGGTAACTGTCTAGTTTGGTAGATATTTTTATTGCAGATGTTGTTAAGCTCAGGAGGGGACTTCTGCAGCGTTTGCTAAAACTTAGGTCTTGACTGAGAAGACTGGTGATTCAATTTTATTTTCAGTATTTTTTGTTAATTTGTCCCATTATTTCGTTGCGCTTGAGATTTTATTTTTTTCCATTCTATCTTGTTTTCTTGATTGAATTTAATTTATTATATTTGATAATTTTTTTACCTTCCATTTTGTATTGTACATTGGTATTTACGTGTATCACATTATGAAATATATACGAGTATATTTATTGCACATTATTAAGTTTTTTTAAAAAGATATTTATTAAAATGGTTACAAGGAATTTTTTTTATTTATTTACAGCACAAGAAATTGTGTGTATAAAGTGTTCATGAAATACGAGATAAACAACAAAATATACCAGTAATTTAACAGTGAAAACTATTTATATGGAATTGGGTTTATTGCCTTTTATTTGTTGTATCTCCAGTAAAGTAGGCTTTGGCTTGTATCTTACTGAGAACATCTTAACATGAAAATATACGTTGATGATTTTAACATAAGCTCTCATCAGCTTGATAAGTTGTGAGACCTAATTATAAGTGCATATCACGTAAATCACCATTTCAGATAAACCAAAAGCCCTGTACTTAACCATTTCAGATAAATCAAAAACTCTTGGTGTAGTTTAAAATTTAAGATAAATCAAAAGCCCTCGGTGTACTCTACCATTTCAGATAAATCAAAAGCCCATCTCACAATATGTTAATGATATTTAAATGTCGTTTATTTTGTCCATAAATAAATAAAAGATCATGACTTTATATTCCGAAATCTATATCTTTGAGAATCAAAGAATTCTTGGATATCGCAGAATCATGGAGATCATGATTACTGAATCTAATTATTGAAACAGTTATAACTTAGGGTTTAGTGAGGCTTCCGTCGTTTCCACTTAGTTTGCTTAAAGTCCAGTTGAAGAACGCCTCGAGCGAGAGGTTCCGTGACCCTGGTGGCATTTGCTCCAAATCTGTTGGTGGTTAACCTTCCTCTGGCGATAGGATGTAACATACGTGGGAGGAAGACACTCATCACATTTCTGAATCGAAATAGCATTATTCTGTACAGGCTATGCTATGTCTGTTTTGTTTATGTGTATTGAAATTTCTGTAGCGGTTTAAATCCAGTCTTAAATTATGCCAATTTTGAACACTATATCCAAAGTGATGTTGCTTATTTTCATAGTTAGTGTATTGTAAAAAATAAGATGCTATAAATACTTCTTTTACACCAAACTAACAAGTTATTGAACCATTAATTGTATTTTATTGCATTACATTTTCATTGCATACAATACAACCTGGAAAACGTATTGCCATATGGAAATCTCTTCCAACCAACTAGAAAGATGTTAAAAAGGGTTTTAGTGAAAATCAGACAAGAATCCTTTTTTTTTGTCTTGGTTCCAGCGGGATTCGAACCCGCAATCTGCGGATTGGCCGACAGATGTTTTATCACTACGCCACGGAGGTCGTCTAATTAATATATATTTTCAAAAAAACACGTTGGTGATAATAGATACACTATCACCAAATACTGTGCATTAATGGTCTAGAAGTTGTTACTGACATTTTATGAGGATACTTCTTAGTTCAAATGCCAGTAAAAACACGTTGATGATAATAGATCGCAACTATACACTATCACCAAATAATGTGCATTAATGGTCTAGAAGTGGTTACTGACATTTTATGAGGATACTTCTTAGTTCAAATGCCAGTAAAAGCACGTTGATGATAATAGATCGCAGCTATACACTATCACCAAATAATGTGCATTAATGGCCTAGAAGTGGTTACTGACATTTTATGAGGATACTTCTTAGTTCAAATGCCAGTAAAAACACGTTGATGATAATAGATCGCAGCTATACACTATCACCAAATAATGTGCATAAATGGTCTAGAAGTGATTACTGACATTTTATGAGGATACTTCTTAGTTCAAATACCAGTAAAAATGCGCAAAATAGATCAAGAATCTACTGCAAAAGGAGGTACGAGTATAACTTGAATGTCATTTAAGGTTTATTTGTTTTTTGAGACGTGGCTTGCAAAGCATGTCAGGGATAATAGCTAAAGAAAATATATACTTGGAACGAATTAGGAGTGTTTATTGGAAGTAAAACACTCAGATAGACAGAGTAAGATTAATGTGTGAAACCTTAGATAAAGTAAGATGCGGAAGATAGAGAAGACATTATTCGTAAGATCATAGTCGAAGAATGGACGAGACTAAGATTTCCCATACCTATAGTTTTTCATGGTTTCCCCATAATAAGTTTGCAGTCTAGGAATTATCTAAAAAAACAGCAAAAAAAAGAAGAACTAGAAATATAATGCAATAGAAAGTAGAACTAGAAATATAATGCAATAGAAAGTAGAACTTGAAATATAATGCAATAGAAAGTAAAACTTGAAATATAATGCAACATAAAGAAGAATTTGAAAGTCAATTTAAAACAATAGCAACATAGTATGCACATACATTCCTAAATCGCGCGTATATCTCAAGATAAATAGCAGAAAATACATATAAAAGAGAAGCTATCAAAAGGTTCGGGCTCATCTCTTAACATCCCCTCGGCCGAGATACCCCCACCAATATAGGGTGAGCCCGGCCGCGAGGACATCATATGTTTTTCAGCCCACACGATTGTATATGTAGATTAAGAAAAAACAGAAAATTAATAAATGGCAGAAGAAAATAAAAAAGGAAACCTACAAATACCACCTCACATTAACTTAAACAAATTAATATAGTATTTATAGTTAAGGCATTAACACTGTGGAGGTTTAAAGTCATTGTAATTTGTTTTATCAAACACTGTTTATTCCACTTTTTGTAACGGTATAACCCTACCGGTTTCAAGGCTTTCACCTCATCAATAGGGGAGTACAAACAAATCTTGCTTGTGTTCCTCTGATGATAAGGTGAAAGCCTTGAAACCGGTAGGGTTGTACCGTTACAAAAAGTGGAATAAGCAGTGTTTGATAAAACAAATTACAATTTCTTTATTTACTTTTGTCTGGTTGGTTGGAAGATATTGTCACCTACCAATACGCCCGACACCTGATTTTACAATAAAGAGTTTAATAAATAAATAAGACCTGGAGGTAAACATCCTAGCAAGTTGTCAGCACTTACACAGAATATTTCAGAATTACATCGGTTCATCCGAAGATGAACCCATGTAATTCTGAGTGGTAATCTCTTCGAAAATTCACTCAATTATTATAGCAGCATCACAAAATGTGATCTGCAGATTTGGCAAGTAAATATTAATTTGACCTCATTCACCAAAATCTCACGTATTCGTAAGAATAATCAAACGCACCTTGTACAAGATCCTCTTTAACGGGACAACTCTATCGGTTTCAAGGCTTTCAACTTATCATCAGGGGAACAATGAAAGCCTTGAAACCAATAGGGTTGTACCGTTACACAAAGTGGAATAAACAGTGTTTGATAAAATAAATTACAACAAATAAATATGAGTTTTTTTTCATAGCAACATAGTTTGTACATACATAAGTTATCGTTTCGCAGAGGTTTAAAATTATTCAAACATATAATGTACATTTTTTTACCCCTGTGTAACTAGTTTTAAGCTCTGATGACGTGGACAGTTTAGGACAATTATAAAAAATATAAAAAAACAAAAATCAGGCCAGCAATTTCCACTCGGTTTATATAATAGTTTACAGTTCTGTCTTGAGTTATTATTTTATATATTAATTTGTTTCTCGAACATTGTGAGAGACGAATATAGAGTCGTGATCGATTAAACCCAAGATAAACTACACGTGCTGCTGCTTCATCTACCGAAATGTGTGATTATCTCCATAAAGCAGGTGAAGATATCTGAACTAGCAGGGCTTTCGAAAACAAGGAATGCCACTTCATAATAACGATAATTTAAAGTTTCTTTTTAATATCAAAAGAGTTATCAACACGTTTGTATCCTGATTATAAAATAAGTTTTTAGGAATAAATACTTAACTTGCCGTTTGGGGCTGATCACACAACTCGTCTTCAGGAGTCACAAAAGTAATTTTCCGCTCTTGTACAACGTATTCCTACAATATTTATCCTCTCTTCATCTGAATCACTTTATTCATGGCTGAGCGTCGTGTATGATTCGAAACTAAGTGAATTATTTGTCTACATTCCTCACAGTTCTTAGCCATGTTACATCAATGAGGAATACGTTATTTTTAAGATTCGGACTATCAATAGAGATAGTTATTGCTAAATTATGCATTAAATCTTGCTCCTAACCTAAAGATACGCAAGAAGAACTTGGACGTGGCAAAAAAGTTATTTAATGAAGATAAATGCGGTAGATATAATATATGTTGATATAATATAAGATTACAGTCACGTGATAACGCACTGACCTCCTTGTGAACATCACCGGTTCGACCCCTGCGCTGTGCTACTTACTCCCCTTGAAAAGACACAGGCATTTTTTTCCACCTAGTATCCGGGGATATAAGAATACCTATGACCAAGCTCATATAATATGTTCTGTAAAAAAATAAGAGCGTAGCGTATAATGTGTGGAAAAACGATGTTTGACAGCATAAGAAATGAGGACATAAGCAAATAATACGAATTAAAAGAAGATTCAGTGCTTAAGATGACGAAAAGAGAATTGAGATGGCTCAGCCATGTAGATGATGATGGAGGTTTTAATAGATGATGGAGGTTTTATAGATGATGGAGGTTTATAATAGATGATGGAGATTTTATAAAAGAAATCTTAAAGAGCAGTATTGAAGACATAAGAAGTTTGAAAAGACCTAGAAAAACTAGGCATGTCGAATTAAATTTGGAAAGAAGGAAAAGTGAAAAGCCTTTTTATATACAAGAGGAGCATTTTAAGGTGTGTAGATGTTGTAGAAACGAAATATTTGTGCCAGGATATAATGAAATAACTAGCAGAAATGTGTGTTCCAGGATAGAATGAATACTAGTTTTCTTTGTTTACTCCAATAGGAATATGGCGTCATGGTGAGGAAAATTTTATTAGATAGAGAAATAGTCTGGATATTTAACGGAGACAATTTTGTACATATCTACCAGTTGCATTGTATTGTATTGTGTAGCGTTATTA
The DNA here is from genome assembly GCA_949825065.1 of Odontocerum albicorne. Classification (NCBI taxonomy): domain Eukaryota; kingdom Metazoa; phylum Arthropoda; class Insecta; order Trichoptera; family Odontoceridae; genus Odontocerum; species Odontocerum albicorne. Next base: position 11,170,297 of record OX463858.1, read on the forward strand.
ATGTAATCTGTATAATCTGTCAAGTATATTGCAATGTGAGATATAACATACAGTAAAATGTTTAAGAGACCTGAGCACCAGCACCTTAGGCAAATGATGGAGATTTGACAGTACCACAGAGTTACAAATTATGAAGTTTTGATGAGAACTAACTGATGTAGCATTAAAATTCTGTACAAGTAGCTTGTATGCTTGAATACAGATTCCCAATAAATATCCTCTTTGGTGAGCTGACTTAAGGCAGAAAAAAGCACGGTGGGCAGCGCAAGAGATATAAGAACGCTCTGCATGAGACACTTACAATCTCTAAAACTTAGCACAATTGGAAGCAAACATCAATAGATAGAGCCAAATGGCGTAGAACTGTTGCTATAGTTCGGAAATTCTAGGATGAGTCCTGTGACAGTTCACAAATTTGCCCCAATACAACCTTATGTAATGTATTTACCTAAATAACTTGCTATTTATTAGAATTGAGACTTATATTAAAGTTGATAAAATAATTAAAATTGTTGTTTATAGTTAAGCCATTAACGTTGTGGACGTTGATAAAAATAAATTACAATAATTAAAATTACTGAACATCGTTACAAGGTTGTATTGGGGAAAATTTGTAAGCTGTCACAGGACTCATCCTAGAATTTCCGAACTATAGTTATCAGGAACACAACGGAGAAAGAAGTAACATACTGCAAATATTGAAGCTTTTTGCCGTATATGCAACAGGAAATGCCTATCACAAATTGAATTCGGTGATTCAGTCATCTTCGGTGGTATCAACGTCAAGTATCTTATATTCCCCACTTTTTACTGTGTGCTCTATTATAATCTTCACAGGTAATGAGTACTCATCAAAAGACTAGAAGGTAGCATCAGACTGCAACGTTTTTAAAAAAAAATTGGGTACTAAAGGAAATTGAACCCACTACCAAGGAGTCGTAAGATAAGCGTTTTACTAACTAGGCCATGGAGATAGACTAGTTATCTATATTCAGATAATATCTCTAATCAATTGGCATAAATGGAAGAGAAATGTTAGCCTTAGTATATGTGAGAGGTGTATAAAGCTCACCGTTCACTTTTAAGCAGTCAATTCGTGACTTAAAATGAAATAAGAACAGTAGACAACTAATAGGTGAAAGAAAGCACTTTATCTAATACAATTAAATATATTGCTGGTCTTAATTTCTTGATAGAAAGCTTTTAAGGAATAGTATTTCGGATTGACTCTGATAAAATTGATAGTTGATGCTTTGATTTTGCAGTATTATGACAGGCCTTATTTGGTTGCCGGTCCTGTGGCATTGACAGGTCTGTATCTAAGTGTAAAATATAACATATGGATGTCGTCTGCAGCCTTGGAAACATTGCATGAAATTCATTTTCATGAGGTGTTATCAATATTTATGATTATATATAAATACTACTTATGTACTCGACCCTGCATCTAAAGCCAGATATATTATTATCACATATCGGAAGATCTACAAAGTCTCATTTGTAGTTTATCTGATGTAAGTTTTCTGTTTTTTATTTACAAAATATGCTTTTCTAAATGTATGCAGATCAGATATCAGGGAATACTTAATCCAATGGCCGCAGTCATCACCTTCTCATCCTTACGCTCAAAGCATATTATTGATTTTTTTATTGTTAACCTATCAATAAAAAAATATTTTAATCCTGAGTTACAGCATCCTTGAGGAGAGTCTGCTCTTGAAACGTCGCTATATAAATTGTCCTTTTATAATTATAATTATTGGTTTCAGTAATCTCTTCATCCTTGTTGTTCAGATGCTAGGTTTCAACTAGAAGGTTTTGAGTTAAATTGTATTATATTGTATTACAATTTCGTTGTACAGTACAACTTGGTGGGCTTATTGCCATCTGGCAATATCTTCCAACCAACCAGAAACATGTTCAAGAGGCATTAAGTGAAAACCAGAATGGATTTTTTTTTAAATCTGGGTTCCAACGGGAATCGAATCCGTAGCCTCCAGATTGGGAGACAGGCGTCTTAACAATTAAGCCACGGAGGTCGTAGATTCCCAATGGTATCAAAAAATACATGTAACGTAGTATTTTTCAACAATACATCTTAGAACAATTTAATTTGACATAACATAAAATAGCGGATTTATAGTAATGTGGATGAAAATCAAACAGAAAATGTCTTAAGTAAAAACCAGACTAAAATTGTTTTTAATTAAATTTGATAGCTAAAGGAAATTAATTAATAATTACCAACTAGACAACGGAAGTCTCGCCAACTACACCATGGTAGAACCAATAGAGATGATTATTAATACATATGTGATCTTGTTGGCAAAAGACTTGTTATTGATTCTCGGATGTGTGAAGGTTAAAAAAATCTTTTGTATCAATGGTAGATCGAACCCTCAACCCCCGGGAAGCAAGATAAGTGTCTTACAAATCAGGCCAAGAAAGTCGTCTAAGATATTATTTAAACGGCAATAAGGCCGTCAGATGGTGATGTATAGGGTGATATTTATATGTATAAAAAATGGCATCTTTATATGAATAAATTAAAGTAACCGATGAAAAATTTGGAGGTTCTTTTCATGTTGTCACCATAATTCATTACAAGATTGTAAAATAAATACTGGTACCAGTGTCTTCATGGGTTTTGGTACCGCCGCATTATTGTGTCATTTAAAATCCCATTACTGAGGCCTGGTTGTGGCTGCAGACAGATTATAGGGGTTCTTCGGAAATAACCATACCTCAAAACTAATTAACAAAACTTACCACAATGTTAGAGTTGGATATATAAACCTATTTTTGCCATGATATTTTTTTTCTTCATAATAGTTAATTTTCTAAAAGGCTTTAAGAAGGTAAATAAATATTGTTGAAATGCGTGCATTTTTAAAAATCCATAGGACTACAATTTATGACAGAATACGGAATGAAGTGATTATGGATGAATGTGAACTAAAGGCTGATATGTTGAGTAAGATGAAAACAAGCACATGAGATAGTTTGGACATATAGAAAGAATGAAAGAAGAAAGTTCAATAAAACAAGTAAGTAGTGCAAATGTGAGTGGAAGGCGTGTTAGATGAATATTAAGGAAAGTATGATTGGATCAAGTGAATGTTTTGAAAGAAGAAAACGTAGAAATTTATTATTATAGAAAGTGTAGGTATTGTATGAGAAGATAAATGGATATGGGAGAGGCGAAGGATGTGTTTCGATTTAGAAAAGTTTGCCAAGCTGTCCTCTTTGTCTATCTCAACATGGCGTGATGGTATGTACGTATGTTTGTGATTTTATTTATTTTAAATTTACTTTTTATCAGTTTGAAAGCAGATTAGGAAAATTTCAAGCCCCATTCCATTTTTTTTTTCATTATTTTTTTAAAATTTTAATGGCTTAGTTTTTGAATTTATATTTAAATAATTTATCCAAAATATTTAAATCTTTACTCCACAAAAATCCAATCTAAAACATTCGTGTTTTAAAAAGTCTGAGTTTTAATTTAAAAATAAAATGCAAGTTGTTTCATCAGTACATTTATATGATCATACGCTCGCGATTTATAAGTATTTCAATTAACTATTAGAAAGGTTTTGAAAGCCCCTGCGTTCAAATATTTTGCAACAAAAACTTCTTACCGCGATGATTCCAGTATTAAGAACATAATACTATCATGCAGTTTCTCTGCTAAAGCAGAGAAGACAAAGTGTCAGACTTTCCTATCTCGACACACATTTTCACCTCTTCCATATACATATACTTTAAGCATAAGCCAAAGCAAAGGGCAGTCGGAGATATTTTGGACATATGGAATGAATTAATGAAGAAATACTTCTAAACAAATATGTGCACAGTGCAAATATGATTGAAAAGCGTGTAAAAGAAAGACCAAGGAACGTATGGTTGAATCAAGTAAATTATACTTTGAAAGAAGGAAAAGTACAATAGAAAGTCGCAGAAACTGTAGGAATTATATGAGAAGGTGTATGGATGTAGAAGAGGCTAGGTTATGTGTCCAGATATGCAAGTATGGTCCTCTATATATATATATATATATATATATATATATATATATATATATATATATATATATATATATATATATATATATATATATATATATATATATATATATATATATATATATATATATATATATATATATATATATATATATATATATATATATATATATATATATATATATATATATATATATATATATATATATATATATATATATATATATATATATATATATATATATATATATATATATATATATATATATATATATATATATATATATATATATATATATATATATATATATATATATATATATATATATATATATATATATATATATATATATATATATATATATATATATATATATATATATATATATATATATATATATATATATATATATATATATATATATATATATATATATGTATATTGTATTATACTTTCGTTGCATAAGTATAACTTGGTGGGCTTATTGCCGTGTGCCAATATCTTTCAACTAATCAGAAACATGTTAAAGAGGCCTTAAGTGAAAACCAGACTGGAATCCTTTTCAGAAAAATCTGGATTCCAGTGAAATTTGAACCCGCGACCTCCGGGCTGGGAAACAAGCGTTTTACCAACTAGGCCACGGAGGTTGACTATTCTGTTGAGTGATATCTATAATTGTTACTAAATTACTTGATTATTCCATTAATAACATTAATTCTCGATACACGTGTTTCTACCTCCTATTTAGAAGCTCTCATCAGGTGGAATAATACCTGACCTGAAGAGAGGATCAAAAACATGTGTATGATTAATGTAATATATTGTTAAATATTGTAATATAGAGTCCCACAAAATTGAAGCCGAAACCTTTGAAAACTTCCAAATTTATCTCTTAGAACAGCTCTCTACTGATGATAAATAAGTATTTATCTAATTGTTAGAATCTGTTATATTGCCTCTAAAGTTTTGGCAAATATCAAGATTATTTTGACATTACGATGATATGTGATGATAAATTCAGTGGTTGAAAATCTAAGAAAAAAAATCCACAACAGCATAAACTAATTTCTACTACAAGTTTTATTAGGTCTAACATATAACTATTAGTTATAATTCTTCGTTAGAGCTAAAAAAAAACTTGTTATAGAAATTTGTTTTTATAATATTAAAATCAAATCTCATCTTTAGGAGATTCCACCAAAAGTGTTTAAGAATTGTTTTAGTTAATTATATAATTTTTATAGTAAGCCTACATGCGTGTATATTTGTTACAGTTACTCACTCGGCGATATCAGAAGACATGAAAAACGACGATAATGATAAATAAACTAGAAGAATGGCCGTGGAAGGGGATATGGAAGGTCCTAGTGTTATGTATAGACCAGGCTGTGTCAAGACCGGTCTTGTCAGTTGTATTATGTTGTATACAGTTCTCGGAATTGTCAAACTCGGCAATGTTATCTCGTTGAGGACCACAAAAGTAATTAAAACACCACTCCAACAAAAGATTGGCTTTATTCTATAATAAATTGTACATGACTTGGTGTTATTGTGATGCTGTGAGACAATATTTTTGATAATTTTATTTAGGAATGTTTTTAAGTAACAATTTATTTAGGAGGTATATTTGCAAAAATGATCCAACCTACAAATCACCAAAAATCTCGGTAGCCTAGTTGTTAAGACACTTTCGATCGACCTGGAGGTTGTGGGCTCGATTTCTATTGGTCCCCTAAAGATACTCTACATGGTTATAAGTTAACCAGGTTGTAAAGCATACAATGAAAGTTGAATACAATAAAATACATTTAATTACAATAATTAATTTGTTTATTGGAAATATAATCTAGCGGGCTTATTGCCATGCGGCAACCTATTCCAACCAACCAGACAAAAGTAAATGAAGCAAGTTACGTGGTCGCATAAATCAGTCAAATTACTATCCATCCCCACGAAATCCATAAACACATACGTGAGCATATGTCCATGAACCCCACAAAGACGGACAATCACCCGAACATTCTTTTTCACATTAAGTGAGATATCATCAATCAAAAGGAAAGGAAGGGATGGTGGAGAGGAAAGGAAAAGAAAAATCAGGAATGAAACACGTTATTTTACTGACTAGAAATTAAGAGTTTTTTCAGTCGATTCTTAAAACATGCTAAGGACGGAGCGAGTCTTATATTGGTTTGTAACTTATTCCAGAGTCTCACTGCATGGACAGTAAAGGACGACGTAACAAAAGAGGAGCGGTGAACTGGAAAGGCCAATAAACAATCTCTGTTTGAGCGTAGCGCTAATCCATGATTGGAAAGACGCTGAAATTTTTCGGCGAGATAAGAGGGGGCGGCGGGACAGTTAAGGATATTATACAATAGCGACAGTATGTAAATTTGGCGTATATTTCTAACATTCAACCAGTTCAATGTCTTCTGGTATGAAGTTATATGATCGGTTATTTATCTATCAACGACACATTTAACCTTTTGACAATATTTAAATCCTAAGCAATGAATGATTCGTTAATTATACAAATGGTCGATTACTGGGACTGAAAACTATATTGTGTTCCAGCCACGCTATTTGTGTCTCTCTCTCTCTCTCACTCTCTCTTTGAATAATGTCCGTGAACTCCTATATATGAAGGAGTATACGCCAGTGTCAAGTGCTATTTGTGTCCAAAACACTATTTCGATATATTGAAGGTTACCATAGAAAAAAAAGATTTCATAAAATTTTAAAAACAACAGAATTTTTTTTTAAAAATAAACAAATATACTATATATGATACGTGTATACCCATTAAAATTAAACTAGTACATAAGTATAAAAGTACACTTTTTTTTTAATTCTTACAATTTGATCTTCGGAAGTCTGGGTTAATTAAAGATAACTATTATGAGCATCTCAATTCGCACATGGGATTGCTTTATTGAAAAAATTTTCAGAATTTGAGATTTTTCGTTTCTCAATGTATATAATAAAACTAACGTTCTAACGTTCTATGTGATCCGAAAATGCCAGTAAAGTTAAAATTAAAAGTATACTAAACGACTGTCAAACCCGCGCTCCTCTATGGCTCCGAATGCTGGACGATGTATAACTCTTACTCCAGGCAACAAGAAACTGCTGAAATGCGCATGCTAAGATGGTCACCTGGTGTGTCCCTAAGAGACAAAATAAAAAGCTCACGCATTCGGGGAAGCCTAGGTGTTAAAGACATCAACAGTAAGAAGGAGGAGCGGCGATTGAGATGTTATGGGCACGTTGGACGCAGAGCACTCGATCACATTGTAAACCAGGCAATCTCCATGGATCTTCCTCGAATAACAACCAGAAGAAGACCAAATAATTCATGGGTGGTACAAAAAGATAACCTGATGCAGAAGCACAGCCTGGGGGACGTAGTCCGGGACAGAAGAGCATACAACCTGAGGACGAGGAGAGCTGATCCCAACAGTCTTCGCAGACAGTGAGTTGGGATGGAGCCAGGGAAAAGAAGTCATCTTGCTAACTAGACAACGAAGATCGTCAACAACTCGGGACTGAAAATTAAACGTCTTACTACTGGATCTTAGAAGTTTAAATAATAAATAAAATAAAAACAAATCGCACATTTCCTTAAGCAAATATTGTTATCTGTAAAAACACATCTGTTTCATTTTAAATAGATTTGAGTTTCAACACAAAAAGCATTTATTTTGTTAAGATTCAATTGACGATGAGCAAAAACCTTTTTTGACTGGAAAAAATATAAAAATGGTTCTACTGCATTTAAATATAATATATGAATTATTTTTTTAGTATTATAAATTTAAAAAATCTGCCTCATTTTGTTCCATAGATGACAGCTTTACATTACACGAGTATGTTTAGAGGCTTTCGCGGTTCTTTAAATCAGATAGATGTATAAGATATTGTAATTTATTTTTATCAAACACTGTTTATTCCACTTTTTTGATACGGTATAACCCTACCGGTTTCAAGGCTTTCACCTCATCTTCAGGGGAGCACAACAAGACTAAATTCTGTTCGAACTGGTACCGATATACACGCTTCAACGGTTGGGGGCTGAGGGGTGAGGGAGGCATGGGACGATTTCGGCCAAGAGCGGAGAGATTTTTGGGATATAACTGTTCACCAGATGTTCGGATCGATGTACTGACTTAGAAATTTCTAGGGACTCTAATCTGTCCAATTTATTTCCGTTACTACTGATATGTAAGAATTTGGCATTATCGATAGAAAAAGTACGGTTTTCACGGTGACAATGATTAGCCATTTCAGAATAAATTAGAAGATTTGTTAAGGTGGATTTGTGTTCACGAAATCTCTTTTCAAAAGATCTACCTGTCTTTCCTATATAGAAATTATCACAGTCAGCACATAAAAGTTTAAACTGTTGCTAAGTATTCTATTTTTGCCTTTCCCATTAAATAAACTATTCCGGAGATTAAAATAAGTGTAAAAAGCTGGCTTTATGTGACTTGGAACATTTTTGGTTATTTCGTATGATATGCTTTTTTAAATAGGATTTAACATACACCACAACAGATGCATAAGATATTTCGGAATGTTGTACCACGTGGTTTGATTTTGATAAGGAAAGTGCTCATCTTCAGAGCGTGTTTGCAGTAAACTTCGCTATTGTTAAAGTTGACTACAAATAATCCTTGAAGTATTTGAGTTTGGCATCCGTTCAGTAAGATTTAACAGTAATAATAATAAGCCTTGAAATATTTGAGTTTGGCATCCGTTCAGTAAGATTTAACAGTAATAATAAGCCTTTAAGTATTTGAGTTTGGCATCCGTTCAGTAAGATTTAACAGTAATAATAATAAGCCTTTAAATATTTGAGTTTGGCATCCGTTCAGTAAGATTTAACAGTAATAATAAGCCTTGAAGTATTTGAGTTTGGCATCCGTTCAGTAAGATTTAACAGTAATAATAATAAGCCTTGAAATATTTGAGTTTGGCATCCGTTCAGTAAGATTTAACAGTAATAATAAGCCTTGAAGTATTTGAGTTTGGCATCCGTTCAGTAAGATTTAACAGTAATAATAATAAGCCTTGAAATATTTGAGTTTGGCATCCGTTCAGTAAGATTTAACAGTAATAATAATAAGCCTTGAAATATTTGAGTTTGGCATCCGTTCAGTAAGATTTAACAGTAATAATAAGCCTTGAAGTATTTGAGTTTGGCATCCGTTCAGTAAGATTTAACAGTAATAATAAAAATATATTGCAAAATCAAAGCCGGTAGTATTACTTGGTTAAGTGTAACGTTTAAGTCAGGTTAGAAAAAAGAAGGGTTTAAAATTTATGTCAATAAATATAAAAAAAAAACCTTTTGAGAGGGTAATTACATTTTTCATACATTTGGGATATAATAGTGATCTCTTCCAACCTATCAAAACATTTCTAAAGTAAATATTTTTTATTACCATTTTCGTATTAAAAATTCATTCTTACAAATAAGGTTTTTAGCATATTGATAGAAACTTTTTTTCATAATTTTTATATAATTATATTTCTATATGCCGGAAGCAAGACGACCTATGCGGCCTAGTTGGTGACACGCCCGTCTTCCAGCCCGTTGTTTGCAGGTTCAAATCCCGCTAAAAACTCAGATTATTTTAAAAAGGGTTCAAGTCTGGTTTTCACTTAAAGCTTTTTAAAAAAACATTCTAGTTGACTGGAAGAGATTGCCACATGGCAATAAACACATTAGGTTGTACTGTATACAACGAAACTAATACAACACAAGCATAAGACACCATGCCCCTGTTTATTGTAATTCACATTTTAAACGCGCTGTAGATATGTATTTTATTTACACTTTTTTGAAATAATAAACGCAATAAAAAGAGCTGAAAATATTTTTCACTTTCAAAATATATCAAATATAGAACTATTTGTTCCTTTGGCTTTCCTATAAAACTAGCAAAATGGCATTTGGTAGCGATTATCAAAATGGCAAAAGAGGAACACATTTATGAAATTATGAAATATATCCTAGAACATAAAAAAAAACTGTTGTGTTGGACGTAACAATAAAGAAATAAGATGTTTATTATTAAATAATTTCAACCCCTTTGTATAAATATTAATTGATATAATATTTTCAAGTTAAATGACATTTTTTTTGCATATTTTCAAAAGACACGAACAAAATAAGATCTCAAATTTTTTCTATAATTGTTTTGTAATAGTCGTACATTGAATTTTTAATTAAAAAAATTATATATAATTTAAAGAAAATAAAAATTCAACTATACAGGTATTCATATAATACATATCATATGTTACTCGTATGTATGAAATAAATTTATTTAAAAAATTTACAGCAACATATTTTGAAATTTTAAAAGGTAGATGTTATACGTAATAAACACTTGAATAGTTAGTTCATATATTTGAGTTGAGTGTACACTAATTTGAGTGTGCTCTGTACCACAATTGGCTAAACGTACTGGAAGTCAATTTCGAACCTGAAGGTTAAGGCTCGATTCCCGCTGTTACAAATGTATTTTTTGTATAAGTTCTCAAGTCTGGCATTCATTTACAGGCTATTTATCATGCTAAGTTGTACTATATACTTGTATACCGAAAGTATAATACAACTATATCAAAAACGATAATTTAAATAAAAAATTGAGACTGAAATGATAAATATTACTGCGATGAAAAAATAACTGTAATCTACTTTTATTGAATTATATCGCTAGTATTATTGACTGCTTTTTAAGTTGTCATCAAATTGTTTTACTAAATCGACTTTTTTCATCAACTTACGTAGATTTATAGCCTTTACAAGTATAAACCAGTTAATTAAAACATAAAGCAATATTATTCCAAATTAAAAACAAAATCTTTAATAAATTATTATTATATTATACTTCCATTTTATTATCTTAATGTAAGTGTGTAATTCTTACGAAATATAAAAATAGATATTTTGTCAACTTACTTGATGAGAAATCCGATTAGCTTGTTAGCGCAAAAACTGTGCAAAATTCCAACATATCTCCGTACCAATCCGTGAATGTGTAGATACCTAAAAACTAGAATGCCAACAGTTGACTGCACTGCACACTGGTACATCGACACAGACGAACACGTCAAACGCGGGCTTAAAACCAAATTTACACAGTTTAAAAGTTAAAGAACAAATAAAAGTTAAATTGCCGAAGACTTATTGGTTGAAATATTGTTCGGATAAATCGCGATATGTTCATATTAAGATAATGAACCATGCTACGGTAAGGTTGTGTTTGAAACTAAGAAGCGAAATACAACCTTTCATGATAAAGGCTGTTGCTTTACTGAGGTGAAGTTTGCGCAGTTGTTTGTAAGGCTGAAATGTGTCGGTCGCCATGTATCGATACAAAGTTTTGAAAAAACATTACAATCTAGAGAACGATGATGGTGAGTATATTGAAGGTTGCTCATTTTTATTCATAATGAAAAGTGTTCATAAACCTATCATTTTATATAACTATTCATATTACATTTTATGTATATTTTACTCCATATATAAAATTAATTGATGGGGAAATTAAGTCCAAATTGCATATTTTTTTATAAAGTATATAATTATAGTTTTCTTTTGTAAATTTGACCTTCTAAATACTTAAAAAAATCTTATTTCGTATGTTATTGTACAATATAAATATTGTAAAATACGAAAATATTCCATGTATATCTAAGAATATATTATTGTATATATAATAAAATATTGACTAACTTCATAAACATTTTCTGACAAGACCACTTTGACTTGAATGCCATTATTTATGACAAATAGAGTAGTTTGTATTATATTACTCATGCCTGCCTATGAGGTAAATCAATTTTAACTGAAAAAAATAATAAAGAATTCAATCCTTAATTAATTCTATAGTCGCATAACAATCTACACTATTTTTTATTCCTGGACATCAAGAGCTTAAAAGTAAACATTTATCGCATTATTGCATTTTTTTATTTATTATCTTACTAACTTAACATAAGAAAATATGTACACTTTACTTTCTCAAGTTTAGTTGGTAAATGCCCGCCAAGTTAACTAGAGCAAAACATAATTAAAGCTCCCAGATGTCATCTAGAAACACAAAAAAATATCTCTTAATTACAAACATAATTTTTGTCTCTCTATGTTATTATTTTATATAAAAAAATGTGTTTAAATATTATATTTATTTCATTGAACTATAAATTTAGGAACTAAATCTTACTTGAACTATGTGTTGCCATCCTTATTGGAAATGCACCTTGGCTCCACACACACGAAGCGGGAGGACGGTGACGGAACAGGTTAATGCAGGTAGGTGTGACGACAGGTAAAGTTGGCTCGAAGTTGTTTCGCCACGTTTTTCTACGCTTGCCCGAGTCGTAACTTTTGACGTCGTTCCCGCCTGCTAGGTAGGTTTTCTTGCATTTAGACATAAATATGCAAAAATAACCCTACTATTAAACACATTTTTTTATTTACATAAAATATCGAAAAAGTATAAATCAATTATGTATGTGCAAAAATATAAACCTCGTTAAATCAATATTTTATGGTTAAATTAGGTCTTAAAGTTTTTTTGCCCAATACGAACCCATACAAAGCTGTGAGATATTTCCTCAATTATATTAGAACGGTCAAAATGTGGGTTGGATTTGTTTTGCGCAATTATGTTCATTTCGTATCAGAATGAGTGGAAGCTCTCAACATTTGAGAAGACAGCGATTATTTTTAGAATTTAGTTTAATATTTTGCTCATCAATTTTGATTCAATACTCGTATTAATTATAAATTAAAATTTAAATATATATTTTTTTAAAATAAGAATTGATTATAGTTTTAAATTTTTTATTGCAATGATGCTAGAATTGCTTAGATAGAATAAAATGTATTATTTAAGACATGTTCAACATTTATTTCATAAACTATTCAGAGATCAATTTATTTTTATAATGTCACGAAATTTATTTTGATATATTAGTGTTTAGTAAGATTTGGGCATAAAGAACAAATGAATGAAGAAAAAGTAACGAAACAAAAAAAGTGCAAATGTGAGTGAAAGACGTAGGAAAGAATGGTTAGATCAAGTAAGACGTAAGAAAGAATGGTTAGACGTAGGAAAGAATGATACGGAATGAAATGATTTAGGATGAATGTTAATTTAAGGCCGATGTCTTGAATAAGTTTACTCTGAAATTGTTTGTGCATCTAGAACGAACAAATGAAGAAAAACTACCAAAACAAAACATATAGAACAACTGAAAGCCGTGGTAGAGGAAGAGCAAGGAAAGTATGATTATATTAAGTGAATGATATTTAAAAAAATAAGGAAATTTACAAATTCAGAGACATCACAGGAATTGTATGCGAAAGTGTATGGATGTAGGAGAGGCAAAAGACGTGTGTTGAGAAAAGAAAGTCTGGTGATCTATCCTTTCTGCCTACCCCGACAGGGAAATTGCGTGATGGTTAGTATAGTATGTTATTTTATTTTGAAATTTTCATTTTCAGGTTGTTTAAAAATCACAGGTAATTTTTGCCCACTAAGCTTTTTCCTTGTAAAATGCATTTATTACGTGAGAGAAAAGGAATAAGGGCACTATTGCGTCTATTTCTTCTACCTAGTGACTACTGTGATCATTACAATGAGGACGCAATATCTCAAAATGACATGGCATCACCAATTACTAAGGACGGTAGCCACATATATATTTTTAGGGCATCAGTCCCACAAAAATACTTGCTCCATGAGAATATCTGATTGACACGTTAAATGTATTTAATCATAAAAAGGCTGACAGGTAACAAAAACAGGATTTTTTCAATCAAGAAGACAAATCTTAGTATGTGAACTAGGATTTGTCTTCTTGATTGAAAAAATCCTCATCAAAAATGTAAATATTGATTCAATGTTTCCATTTTTGAGCTTAAGTTAAGAAATCTGATTGAAAAAGCAAAGGGAGACTACCATTCCTGTTTCTAAAAAAACTCGTGGATATATTGCCATAATAGAACGCCATTTCCAGAAAAAAACTTAGAAACTACATCATGTAGCTTATTTTTGTTAAATACCAACAAAAAACAAGGTAACGATCACCTTACTCTTTTAAGTCTAATTCAAATATTCTAAGCCTTCATTATCTAAATGAATTTAGTTTTAAAAATTGGATATATAGACACTATAATATATAGTTAATATACTTTTTAAATATGATAGTAGTCCTTTATTTATTTTGAGCTGATAGAGCTCGAAGATTTAATTAAATTTTGAAGTAAAATGATGATATGTGTAGCGTTCTAGTTCGTGCTTTCGCAATGACCTTCGTTGAAATCCTTACAATGTTCAAATCAATAGAATTAAAGTGTTTTATAACTTACAATCAAATGAATTCTGGAGAGATACCTCAAATGCATAAAGTTATTTTACTTTCCGATGGAAGTGAATACACAGAAATATCTACACAAAATTCTTAACAACTTTATCGATTATACATTTTTGCTAGCAGGTATTAAATTTTACGTCCCTTCAATACCACCAAGAATAAGCTGGTAATTTGGTTTTAAGATAGAACCAACTACGTGTAATCGAGCTTTATAAATCGGACCTATATTAATATAAGTACGACAGGTTAACTATCAGTTCGGACCTGTTTGCATAGAACTTGGCCTCAGTGATAAACAAATTGAAATTCATGTACCTCACATATATTTATTTTTCTTGTTCAATGCTGAGCGTCGTGTCCCTCTGCTATGTCTCGAATTCCACGCACCACTTGTCTCCATCCCTCCCAGCCCTAGACCACGATCAAAGCAGCACTTAATGAGTATAATTTTGGCAACTTTATTTTATTCATTCATCTCATATGATACCTTCATCATGGTCGTCTTTCCTCAACTATTTTCATTTTCACCAGCTTCTCCAGACTTTCATAGTTTCTTTTTCAAGTAATATGTCCAAAGTGTGTTAAAATTATATTTCTGCATGTTATCGATAGCCTTTCTGTAATCCCCAAATCTTTGATGACTGAAACATTGGTGCGCCCTGCAGTATATATGCCATCCGCCACCAGCACCACATACATACTCGTATATTTATAAATTTAAGAAAATAAATATATTCAAAGATAACAACTCCTGTTTCTTATCCATTTCTCTGAATCCTTTTCCTAAATTATTATTTTCTTTAGTTTTGTCAAAACTTTTGCAATTAAATCATGTAATTAACTTGAGTTCTATATTGACATACCTTGTTATTTATAAAAAAAAAAGCTCCTTCATTTCTCAAACAAATAAATTTATTCTAAAGTATTGTCGTAATAAGTTTTATTCTGAAGGATTGTCGTCATAAATTTTATTCTGAAGTATTGTCGTAATAAGTTTTATTCTGAAGTATTGTCGTAATAAGTTTTATTCGGAAGTATTGTCGAAATAAGTTTTATTTGTAAGTATTGTCGTAATAAGTTTTATTCTGAAGTATTGTCGTAATAAGTTTTATTATAGTACAAAATAAATGTTTTGAAAATAAAATTATGAAATGAATAAAGATTTGTTAATTTTGTAAACGGTTTGTTTTTTATTATTCCAGAAGTAAGAAAATGTATAAATATGATTCCAGATAATATTTATAGTAAAACATATACGGCTAAATCCCGTCCCTCGCGTTGAGAACGTGCGAAACGGATGCTTTCATCTCTTTCACCGGCGGTGGAGTGCGCATGCGTGGCGCGCCGCCATATTGGAATGTGACCCCGGCCTGACCTTGAAAATATGCCGGCCGCAAGAAGCAGGCGGGGTACCTTCCTGCAACCACCGCGGAGCACTTCGCTCGGCTCTGCTCTGCAGCGAGGAAGCGAGTACCGGGGACGATAGCGCTCAATAGCTTTCTGCAAGATGTACGAGCGTGTACGAAGACTTTCGCGGTTATTTTCATTAAGAGGTTAGTCTCGGAAGACAAATTTTATGATAGTATGTGGTCTTTTATCAACCATTAAAAAAAGGGTCACAAGAGTAATTATCAGATTAGAATATTGAGTACGCATGAATATAAATACAACTTGTCACAAAAATGACAAACATTTACCAGGGAAAGTCAATTAATTGGAAAAAGTGGATTTTTTTTCAATATATTCACCATTAACTCTAAAATACATTTTTCAGATCTTTTAAAAAAGTTATTTATGCCCACGAAATAAAAATAAATGCTTTTACCCTTAAAATTTGTCGAAATCGTACTTTTAACAACTTCATCGTCCATAAATTTCCTCCCTCGAAGTTCTTTTTTCATATTTGGAAACAACATTCAAACGGAGCCAGGTCCGAACTGCAGGGAGGGTGATTTAATGTTTGAAAGCCACAATTGTGAAGAGCAGCCAATGCAGAATTGCTTTTGTGCACGGGTGCATTGTCATGCGAAAGCAGCACACTTTTTGTCCTCTCATCTATCCTTCACAGCTTCTTTTCACTGCATCAGAAGATCAAAGTAGTATTCTCTCTTTTTCTTCTTCAGCCGTCTCTCCACTGCTGGATGTAGGCCTCTTCTAAAACCTCCCAAGCTTCTCTGTCTTGGGCTTTTCTCGTCCATTTTCTACCGGCGACAGAGATAATGTCGTCAGCCCACCTCTTCTGGGGCCGTCCCATCGGTCTTCCGTATCCCACGGTCTCCATTTCAGGACTCTGGGTGTCCATCTTTCATTTCGTTGTCTTGCAGCGTGACCCGCGCATTGCCATTTCATGCCAGCAACATGGTCCATTATGTCGATAACCCTAGTCCGACGCCTGATTTCTTCATTTTTGACTTTGTCTATCAGACTTATGCCCAACATTCGTCGTTCCATGGACCACTGTGCGCATTTTAGTCTGTGAATGGTATTGGCAGTTAATGTCATCGTTTCCAAGCCATACGTTAGCACAGGGAGGACGCATGCATCGAAGATTTTTCTTTTTAGATTGGTGGGAACTTCCTTGTTCTTGAGAACATGGCCTAACTTTCCGAATGCTGCCCAGCCCAGGCCAATTCTTCTGGGAATTTGATTTTCTCTTTTCCCAATTTGATTATATGTCCGAGGTATATGTATTCGTCAACAGCTTCGATTGTCTTAACATATTATCTACTTTGAGATATCTGTTGGATGGACTCAAAATTTTTGTTTTATTGATGTTCATTTCTAAACCAAATTTTAGTATTCTCTAGTTATTATGATGTCCTTATCTTAGTTATCTATCAGCAGTATGCCTTCCGCATCCCAAAAAAATGTAACCATATTTTTACGGCTGATTGCGACACTTTGAACTTCTTAGGGGGACGTGTGTCATTTGTATCCCACTACATGGACTCCAGCTTCAACTCAGGCTTATAATAATGATGGACCCAAGTTTCATCTCCAGTAACAGTTCGGATCAAAATCTCATCTTTGTTGTTTCTATTGAGGTCCAAAAGCTATCGTAAAGTGGCGTGAGCATTCTGGGAACCCACCCTGCACTAACTTTTGACATCCTTAGATGCTGATGGGGGATATTCAAAATGGTTGTAGATGATACTTTAATCATCTCTGCAAGCTGTTGTTTGTTTAGACAGGCATCTTCCAGCACTAGCTTTTTTACTTTTTTGACGATGTTTGAAAAAGTGGCCTCAACAGGCTGTCTTGGTCGGAAATGGTCTACAATCGATTATATCCCTTGTTTAAAAAGACTATGCCACTTGTAAACCATATTTTTTTCATGGCAACAGTCCTCGTAAACCGCTAACAACTCTTCCAAAATGATTTGAGGCGTTTTCGCTTGTTTTGTGAGAAACTTAATGACGGTGCGATACTCAATTTTGTCTATCCTGGAGATGTCATTAATGTTTGACATACTTTCCCGAAGGTGTCTTTAACAATACTTTCAAAATTCGAATAAAACTTGATGAACATACTTATAATGAGTCATATTATCGGTATATGTACATAGGCACTACCACCCCCTCCCTTAACCCCTCCATTCCGCAAATTGATTTACCTCCCCTCATATATTATATGAATCACATACAAAAACATATCGAAAAGCAGTACGCACATGCATATCACCTATCACACATAAAACACACTTGAGCCAGGTATAGGCTCAGGTAATCAAATGCCCTAATATAAAGAATGAAATAAATATCTAAAAAATAATTACAAAAATATGCATACTCGTATAATTAATCCAATCCAATACACAAAAAAGAACACATATGAAACTTCAACATATTAACAAAGATCTCGAAAAGTTTGAGGGAAACAATGACAACGAAAAGAAAGTTAAAAAAATAACGAGAGTCACGCTGTGGCATTTAACTAATGGTTCAGACAAACAAAAACGTTCTCTAAGAAAACTTTTAAATATGGTAAGAGTATCACCAAATATGCCCGAGACTGCAGCATTGTCATCACCCAATCGATGCAATCTGGGTACGGGAGAATTCTAGTAACAGTTAGTTCTACAACTCTCGTATCGGAATATATCCTACAATCTCGTACTTCTCGAAGTTATTCGGAAATCAATCGACTTCAGTGACTTCGGACAGTCAATTATCCCATTCATAATTTTGAAAAGCAGTATCAAATCAAACACCACTCTACGATCAGACTATGGCAAAGAAACCTTCAATTGGCAAGTTTTTTTCTCACTATTATTGATAGATTAAAGGTTGCGTTCCTTTGTTGGAATATTAATTGAATATTCCAACAAAGGCCGATTTGAACAAGATAAACTATATTTCAGCAACTACACATGATCTCGAGAAAAACACATCCCTATCGAAAATTTCAAGATATGAAAACCTTATTGAAAAATTTGTTTATTTTATTTCCTTTGTGGACCTTGTTAAAAATTATACATCTGACGGGCTTATTGCAATATAGCAATTTCTTTCAACCAACCTGAACATTTTTAATATAATACGTTTGACTGTTTAATCGGTGACAGATTTTATAAAAAAATGTTTGAATATATTAATTAAAGTGAAACAATAAAAACAAATTACTAATCTCTAACAATAATGATAGAACTATAAGAAAGTTAATTCGTTCAAGGATAAGGAAGGAGAAATTAGGACGAAAGGATTTTATTTATTTATTTATTATTACACATGACAAGAAATATACACAATTTGCGAAAAAACAACAGGTAATTTGATTTGGACATTCAATTTTAATGGATCTGGATTTGTTGCCTTTCATTTGTCGTATCCCCAGTAAACTAGGCTTTTGCCTGTATCTCACTGAGGATATTTAGCATGAAAAAATAAATCGATACTTCTTTCCGATTTTTGATTACACAAAAACAAAACCCCGTTGCACGCTCTCATCAACCTGACAAACAGTGACACTCAACTACAACTGGAAACATCTTGCGAAATTCAAACCATCACTCCAGAAATACCAAAAATATTCATCCCACAATATACGGCACACAATCATAAGAATTAAAATAGAAACAAAAAATACACAGAAACACAAATACAAAAACAATCAAAATTAAAACAACAAGAAGAAACCCACACTCACGAGCTCACACAAATCCATGTAATATATGTTTTATTATCTGAGTGATGTAATATTATTTCAATTTTATTATCTGAGTGATGTAATATTATTTCAATTTTGTAATTTATTTTTATCAAACACTGTTTATTCCACTTCTTTGTGCCGGTATAACCCTACCGGTTTCAAGGTTTTCACCTCATCTTCAGGGGACCATAAACAAGACTCATTTCATTATCTCTTAAACGTAAATAAGGATGGTGCACATCTTCGTTCGAAGTTCGTTCTAAAGTAGCATCGAGTGAGTACAGGAGGGTCCTTCAAATCATTTCCTCAATCTTATTTATTTAACACTTTATGACAATAACAATCTGGCGGGCTTATTTATTTATTTAACACTTTTATTGCAATACAATCTGGCGGGCTTATTACCAGGCGGCAATCTCTTCCAGCCAACCAGACAAAAGTAAATGAAGCAAGTTACGTGGTCACATAAATCATTCAAATAACTATCCATCCTCACGAAATCCGTAAACATATACGTGAGAACATGCCCACGAACCCCACTAAGACGGACAATCACCCGAACATTATTTTTCATATAAAGTGAGATATCATCAATCAAAAGGAAAGGAAAGGATGGTGGAGAGGAAAGGAAAAGAAAAATCAGGAATGAAACACGTTTTTTTACTGACTAGAAATTAAGAGTTTTTTCAGTCGTTTCTTAAAGGCTTATTGCCAGGTGTCAATCTCTTCCTACCAACCAGACAAAAGTAAATTAAGCAAGTTACATGGTCGTAAAAAACATTCAAATGACTATCCATCCCCACGAAATCCATGAACATGTACCTGAGAATACGCCCATAAACCGCACAAAGACGAACAATCACATGAACATTCCTTTTCATATAAAGTAAGATATAATCAATCAAAAGAAAAGAAAGGGATGGTGGAGAGAAAAGACAAATTAGGAATGAAACACGTTATATTACTTATAGAAATTAAGACTTTATGTGTAAGTAGTTGGTTGAAATATTTCTGATTGGTTGAAAGATATTGCCACATGGCAATAAGTCTTCCAGGTTGTATTATATGAAACGAAAGTGTAATATGATACAATGTAAGCTGGTACTAGAGTACTGTTGTGAATTATCATCTAAGCTGATTTTGATGCTGCCCGGTTCGAGTTTATATGTTTTAGTACCCCATTCACTTTATTTCCTATTGCTACACATATCTTGTAACTCCTTCCTTAATTGATTCACGCTGTATTATATCACATATTGATATTAGTGTTATATATGTATGCATTCTTACAGTATTTATTCGGCTCTTTTCTATTTTCTATACGCTGAACTTTCCTTCACAAATATCCAAGTTAGTACCAAAATTCTAATGCAATTATTAATTTTGCGATGTCAGAATACCTTAAATGGCATTATTACAGCTTTATGGCACTATTCGGCTTAAATGGCACTATTCGGCTTTTTCAATATTTTTCATACGCTCACCTTTCACTCCCACATATATATGTTGGTACTAAAATATTAGTGCAATTATTATTTTTGTCAGAATACCTTAAATTGCATTTTAAAGCATTTATTCGGCTCTTTTCAATATTTTTTATACGCTCACCTTTCACTCCCACATATCTATGTTGGTACTAAAATACAAATGCAATTAATTTTTTTGTGATGTCAGAATACCTTAAATTGCATTTTAAAGCATTTATTCGGCTCTTTTCAGTATTTTTTATACGCTCACCTTTCACTTCCACATATCTATGTTGGTACTAAAATATTAATGCAATGATTATTTTTGTGATGTCAGAATACCTTAAATTGCATTTTAAAGCATTTATTCGGCTCGTTTCATTATTTTTATACGCTCACCTTTCACTCCCACATATCTATGTTGGTACTAAAATACTAATGCAAGTATTATTTTTGTGATGTCAGAATACCTTAAGTGGCATTTTAAACCATTTATTCGGCCCTTTTCCGTATTTTTTATACGCTCACCTTTCACTCCCACATATCTATGTTGGTACTTAAATACTAATGCAATTATTATTTTTGTGATGTCAGAATACTTTAAATTGCATTTTAAAGCATTTATTCGGCTCTTTTCATTATTTTTATACGCTCACCTTTCACTCCCACATATCTACTCGTATGTTGGTACTAAAATACTAATGCAATTTTAATTTTTGTGATGTCAGAATACCTTAAATGGTATTTTAAATAATTTATTCGGCTCTTTTCAGTATTTTTTATACGCTCACCTTTCACTCCCACATATCTATGTTGGTACTAAAATACTAATGCAATTTTAATTTTTGTGATATCAGAATACCTTAAATGGTATTTTAAATCATTTATTCGGCTCTTTTCAGTATTTTTTATACGCTCACCTTTCACTCCCACATATCTATGTTGGTACTAAAATACTAATGCAATTTTAATTTTTGTGATATCAGAATACCTTAAATGGTATTTTAAATCATTTATTCGGCTCTTTTCAGTATTTTTTATACGCTCACCTTTCACTCCCACATATCTATGTTGGTACTAAAATACTAATGCAATTATTATTTTTGTGATGTCAGAATGCCTTAAATGGCATTTAAAATCATTAATTCGGCTCTTTTCAGTATTTTTTATACGCTCACCTTTCACTCCTACATATCTATGCTGGTACTTAAATACTAATGCAATTATTATTTTTGCGATGTCAGAATACCTTAAATGGCATTTAATATTTAAAAAAAAAACACATGAAAAATGTTTGAATCATGTTATTATATATTTTTTCGCAATATAGGTAATATAAAACTGACGTATTTCCAGCGTAATTGACGCGCGTCAATTTCCCTTGATGGCTTTTAATATTCCAGCGGTAATATCAAACAACTATCATAGGAATATAATGCAGGCACATGAGTTACACTGGTAAGGTAGCAGGTTTACAACGTTTCATCAACGGCAATCTTATTAAAGGGTTTAAAACGCTGCATTATAGATAAGAAGAAAACTTAGGCTTTAACCAGAGGCAGTATCTATTAAATATTGCTACGAGGTTTTTGAAACAAGCCTCGTTTGACTTTCAGGATATGCATAAAAAAAACTGAAAAAGGTAATAATCAGATGGTTGAGACAGTACTTTGTACGTATTTCTTAATAATCATTCTCAGAGTGACGCCTTCTGTGTCCTTATTGGTAAGATGCTTGACTTCCACCCGGGGGCTCAAGTTCGATTCCTGATGGTATAAAAAAAATTAAAGTGTCCTAGTCCAGTAAAAAAAATCTTATTAACCCTTATCTTGGCAAGGTTCAATTTATCCAAATATTAACGTTTTTCTTTGGTAATTCCTTGTTATATGGTAAGTTATGAAGGAAAATTGAGGGGAAAAAATCACAAATTTTCCTTATAGTTTTTTTATATGGAACACCCACGTTACATTGTCAAAATATCATTTTTTATAAAACACAAAAAGGGCTATAAAATGATTCTATAATCTAAAACATGAACAACATTTCCATAGATGAATTATGAACAAATAAAATGGGTTGAATAAAATTTTCTCTACATGTTAACAAGATATCTAGATTATTTACCCCAATTTTCAAAACGCACCCACGCTGTCCAGACATGTTGACCCGATGTCGTTTGAACGGTTGTTGCGTTGTCAATATTTATCACCAGATGATACCACTGCACACAATAGTGCATGTAAAATATAGTATTTGAATGTGTTGTCATATTTAAAATTACGTTACAGTTTCTGGATTTTTTTTAAATGCCTAAATTAGTGTAACACCTGTGTTACAATGCAATAATAAGGGTTAAAAACAAGGTCTCAAAATTATCAATGAATTTTTAGACAATTTGTTGAAATGAATACTAATAGCGAATATTGCTAAACAAGAGTTACGCAGATTCATGCTAATTGTTGTTACTTATAAAATTATTTTTAAAAATAAAAAAATTGATTAAAAGTCAAGGCATAAAAAAAATCAATAAAATGGGCAGAAAAAACAAATTATCATCAAATACAAAGACAGGCAAAATGAAGACACCATACATGAATATAGCGTGTATCATATATTCGTCTCTTCCATATCTTTAGAAGACTCATTACTTCCAACAATATACCAAAGCCCACCTCAGTTATTGAGATCAGCAGTTCAAAGTTTATAAATCGTGAAAACATCCGCTGTATGCTTTCAATATTTTCAACATGGATATCGTAGCAAGGTAGAAATATTTATATGTAATGAGTGTTAACATAAGTTTGGTCCGTTTTTTTTCAAATTTAAAAATGAGCACCAAGTAAAACAAAATGGTAAAGATTATACGTAATTCGAAAGAAAATTTTCTGCTCTACAAGATATTGTGTTTGCTTTTACGTTACATATATTATTTTATTTGATTACAAGCCTTCAAAATGGAATGTCAAGTAGACGAAAGTGAGCATTTTCGACACCTTATTCTGTTCGCGTTCAATCGAGGGAATAAAGCTGCCAAAGCTGCACGCGATATTTGCGAAGTGTACGGTGAAGATACTATGAATGAAAGGACAGCTTGTTGATGGTTTTTGCGTTTCAAATACGGTAATTTTGACCTAAAAGACATGGAGCGTTCCGGACGACCAGTGAACTTCGATGAGGATCGCTACCATATTATTCATGAAGATCCCCTTCAAACCACCGTAGAATTGACTGAGCATATGAATTGTAGTCACATGACTGTGTACCAACATCTTAAATCAATAGGAAAAGTCCAGAAGTTTGGCGCTTGGGTTCCACATGTTTTGAATGAAAACAACAAAAATCAACGTTCGACAATTTCTGCTGGTTTGTCAATTGTTCCAGCCAATTCTACGATAGTTTGAAGGGCTCGCTCCACGTCTTTCAGGTCGAAATTACCGTAATTGAAACGCAAAAACCATCGATGAGCTGTCCTTTCATTTATAGCATTTTCACCGTACACTTTGCAAATATCGCGAGCAGCTTTGGCAGCTTTATTCCCTCGATTGAACGCGAACAGAATAAGGTGTCGAAAATGCTCACTTTCGTCTACTTGACATTCCATTTTGAAGGCTTGTAATCAAATAAAATAATATGTGTAACGTAAAAACAAGCACAATATCTTGTAGAGCAGAAAAGTTTCTTTCGAATGACGAACACCTTTACCATTTTGTTTTACTTTTGGTGCTCATTTTAAATTTGAAAAAAACGGACACAACTTATGTTAACACATACAATATGAAAATGAATGAAATTAGTACCGTAGTTAAACAACTTTCTTGTACTACAAATAAAGAAAATATTATCACTAATATGATAATAAAATAAATTATAAATTATTCTTATTATGAGATCCTTGTCTAGTACATCATTAATCACGTATTCACAACCGCAATGAAGAAATTAAAAAGACAACAGAAACGACAGCACAGCGTGACTTTGGTATGCCACTTTTATTGCTTTGATTCTAGGAACACTTAATGAAGTAATGTACTAGTTTCATTTTTCGATACACAAACTACTGAACTTTAAAGGCCTGCCCTAGATTTTCAACCTTATTCGATCATCTTAACCGTAGTAACACGTGGGCCTTAAGCCTGGCCTGGGCAAATGTTTTGGCGTAAGGGCCGGGCCGCATTAAAAATTTAAACATAAGAACGGGTCGCCAAATATTGTATAATAAAAAATTTTGTAGACGCAATTTACTATAATAAAAAATAGAATTAAATACATACATATCATCACGACATTCCCTTCAACACAGTACTTGAACTAACTATTATCGAGATATTAAAATATTAAAAAATAAATATACTCGTATATTGGTTAGTTGGATAATTGACTGTCGGAAGTTACTGGAATTGATTGACTTTCGAATTCTTTCGAGAATTACGAGATTGAAGGCTGTTTTCCGATAAGAGAGTTATAGAACTAATTATTACTAGAATTCTCCCGTACTCAGATTGCATCGATTGGGTGATGACAATGCTGCAGCCTCGGACATATTTGGTGATATTCTTACTGTATTTAAAAGTTCGTTTAGATACCATTTTTGTTTGCCTGAATCATAAGTTAAACGCCACGGCGTGACTATCGTTAATTTTATTTTCTAACTTTCCTTTCATTGACTTTGTTTCTCTCAAACTTTTCGAGATATCTGTAAATATGTTGAAGTTTCGATGTGTGTTTTTTTCTTTTTGTGTATTAGAGTGGATTGATTGTGCGTATGCATATTTTTGTTGATATTCTCTTTGATTATTTGTTTCTTTCTTTTTATGTGTTAGGGCCATTGATTACCTGAGCCTTGACCTGTCTCAAGTTTGTATTTTATGCGAGATGGGTGGTATGCATAAGTATTCTGATAATCGATATTTTTTGTATATGGTTCATGTAAATGTTTATAATTTTTGTGACAAGTTGTATTAATATTCATGTGCACTCAAAAATCTAATTAGAATATTACTTTTGTAACCTCTTTAATTGGTCGATAAAATATACAGTATTTTATTTAATCTTATTATTTTATTTTATACTGTAATAAAAAAAACTAAATATGTAATGAATGTGAAAGAGTAGAAAGGCAGTGACTACAATCATTGTATTAGTTACTTTCCCGCATCTGCTAATGTCGTAGAAATATATGTATCACCCTAGTAACTGCATTGAAACCAGACTGGAATCTCGAAATTTGCAGGCAGATAAAGAAGCTCTCAGTTGGTGCTGTTAACAAAGATCATCATGCAAGTCCAACAACTGGGATAAAGGCCACTTGCAGGCTACTGGAAGTAAAGGAAAACTGGATGAAGAGAGCGACTGACCTGAGTTTTTATAGCTATGTAGCAATACAATACGCATGAAAACTGATCAAATGTTCGTACCTAAAGTAAGGACATTGTTTTTCCAAAGGCAATATTCCTATTTTGCTCCCATAATATACAATGGGGGGCCGAATTCAACAAAGATAAATGGGGGCAAAACATTTAGGCAATCGATCGGAGTGTGGTTGTTATTGCTACAGGAGTTTGAATAATTGGACTTACAGGATAATTGATTTGTAGCAAAGGTTTGTGTGAACTCTTGAGTGTGGTGTGTTTTTGATAATTATGAACGACATATTATGGGATGAACTTTTTGGTATGTCTGGAGAGATGTTTGATTCGCGTGATGTATACATATATAACTGAATGTCACTTTTTATCGAGTTGAGTATTGAACGGAGTATTGTAACATATAATAAAAAATTAAAGGAAAAAGGAAAGAAGTATCAATTTATTTTTTCTTGTCCTTGCCCTTAGTAAGATACAGGCAAGCCCCTAGTTTACTGGAAATATGACAAATCCATTAAAAATTTGTGTTCACATTAAAAGTTCGTAGAGATAACATGTTGTTTTCTCTCAAATTATTTATTTATAAAACTTCTTATCATATACGAGTATATATTAGGTCCTAACATATGAAATTGGCGTTTTGCCGTACTGGCAACTTTGATCTCAAATATCTTCTCTTTGGTTAGGAATTCCAAATTCAAATTTATACAGCTATTTACTCAAGTATTTGTGTTTCGAAAATTATAATTCATTTGTTTTTTCCTCAATTGTTTTTTTTCTTTGCGTCACTCAGTTTACAAAATGGAAAACTTGAAATATCGCGTTATTTACGAGTACGAGTTCCACCGTGGCACCAGTGCTGCAGAAACGGCTCGAAGGATTAATGATGTGTATGGCGACGGTGCCGCAAAAGAAAACACAGTGCGTTTTTGGTTCCAACGTTTTCGTTCTGGAAATTTCGACCTGCAGAACAAGCCCCGTGGACGGCCGGAGACCAAAGTTGATAATGAAGAATTGAAGGCTATTGTGGAAGCGGATCCATCGCAAACCACGTCCGAGTTAGCTGCAGGCTGCGGTGTTAGTGATAAAACTGTTTTAATCCACTTGAAGCAAATTGGGAAGGTGAAAAAGCTTGAAAGGTGGGTACCTCACGAATTGAGTGAAGCAAATCAACAAACGCGCGTTGACTGCTGCGTTGCATTACTCAACCGGCACAATAATGAAGGGATTTTGAATCGAATCATTACCTGTGATGAAAAGTGGATCCTGTATGATAATCGGAAGCGCTCATCGCAATGGCTGAACCCTGCCGAACCATGCCCCAAGCGAAAATTGACTCCAAAAAAGTTACTTGTGAGCGTTTGGTGGACTAGTGCTGGTGTCGTTCACTACAGCTTTCTTAAATCTGGCCAGACGATTACGGCAGATGTCTATTGTCAGCAACTGCAAACCATGATGGAAAAGCTAGCTGCTAAACAACCGAGGCTGGTTAATCGCTCTAGGCCACTGCTGCTTCATGATAACGCTAGACCACACACTGCACAACAGACGGCTACCAAATTAGAAGAGCTTCAATTGGAATGTCTAAGACATCCACCGTACTCTCCGGACCTTGCCCCAACAGATTACTATTTTTTTCGAAATTTGGATAACTTCTTGCAAGGGAAAAAATTCAACTCCGATGGAGCAGTCCAAACCGACTTCAAAGATTTTATTGATTCCCGTCCGAATGGTTTTTTTAGTAAAGGGATCAATGAACTACCTATGAGATGGCAAAAGTGCATAGATAGCAATGGTACATACTTTGATTAAATAAATATATTATATTAAAAAAAAATCAACTTTATGTTCCTCCCAAACAAAACGCCAATTTCATATGTAAGGACCTAATATAAATAAATAAGGGATGTCATTTTCAAATAATAAGCGTTTGTTTCCTAACAAATTATTTTTAGTATTCATGCCTGTAACAGCATAGTGACTAGAAAGTATTATTTCAGAATTATTATTTTCCGTGTCCTTGCCAACAGTTATTAATTAGGTCACGTGTTTCTAACAGCAGGAAACAGAAACCTCCCTATCATTCGTGTTATTAAGGTTCTGACTCGAGTATGTAGTCCCGATGTTCAGACAAGTTAGCATGTGTTGTATGTTGCCACAAACACAGTCAATGATACTTTTGTTCACGAATCCCCATCTCTACATGTTCACTCACCTCTACTAGGATTCTATTAAAATGAAAATAACATTAAGAAAAAAAAAGAAATTCATAGAAAACTGTAGCATAATTTTTTTCCTTGAATCTTAGAAAAGTCGTTTGTTTCATTTTGTGGTATCGTGTTTATAAATACTTCTTTTTTTTATTTTGCGTTAACAACAGTTTTATTTGATTTCACTACCGGTTTTAAAGACCTCCGTCTTCCTCGTCAGGTAAAGAGGGACTAAATTATATCTACAATATATATTTTTTAATTCTTATAGGTACATTAGAGAGAAGTAGTGCTTAATGTAGGTAGGCGTCAAAAGGGTGGCTTTTGAACGGCAAACACATTGAGTTGAGGGCTATTATCAGACGTTTTTGGAGTTAGTTTGTTGATTTATAAGGAGTGCCTGAAAAGGCACTTCCGAATATCTCAGCCTTGAAGTGGAGTCCCGGATGTCTTTCAAAGACTTTCGAAGAACTTTTTTGTATTGCTTTTTAATTGATTATTGTAGTTTTTTTATCTATTTTCGTGATTTTTTCACTGTGCTGAAGGAGATTTGTGAAGATACACCTGTTTTAATACGTTGTATATATTTGGCTTTCAATTTGCTTTTCAATGTTTTTTTTTTAAGAATAGATATGACCGAACTCATAGGTATCCATAATACCTTCGAACACTAGGTGAAAAAAGTGCCTGTGTCGTTTAAGGGGAGTAACACAGCGCGGGGTTCGAACCGACGACCTTCCGCACAGAAGTCCAGCGCATTACCGCGCGGCCATGCACCTCTTTTTCACACATACATTTATCTTTTGTATTTGTATTTTTTTGCGCAGTGCGGGCTGTGCGCCTGGATAACCTCGTATTATGTTGGTAACGCGTGATTTTGTACGATTTGATACCTTATTATTTTATTATATAAGTTTTTTGATTTTTTAATAAAGTCCATCCTCCTTCGTATGTTGAAAGCTTACTACTTACTCTCATATTATTTTAATTTTATTGTGAGGTGCATTGTAGCGTTTATTTATATAAATAAAATTCAATCACATCTGAAATTATGTTTAAAAAATTTGGTTTCCAGCGGGAATCTAATCTTCACCCCCAGGTTGAAATACAAGTGTCTTGCCAACTGGACTACGGAGATATCATTATCATGTTTCAACCACTTTAGGACTTAAAGGAGTTAAGTAGAGATCACTGTACATTTTTACAGTGTGACTGAAAAAAAGCATCACGCATTTGAACTTATAATAATAATTCAATTAAAACTCCGTTAGTTTACCATTCTTATCGATGGGGAGGATCCAATGGAAAACGGAATTTTTAATTTGATGCACTATTTTAATAGTTTCGTGCCGATACGTTCGTGAAAATAATTAGTCAGTGCCTCTCAAACTGTTTATTTTATACCTTCAATTCAAAGGTAGTGAATTCAATTTTAATTTTCAAAATATGTGTAACATTTTTTTGTGCCACCGGACGTTCAAAAATCGATTTCAGGAATTATTTAAGCAATAATTAGGAAAACATTCAATTCTGATTTAAAAGGCTTACAAGTTAAACAAATCCGAAAATCAAACCTGGAAAGCTTGAATGCTTAACAAGTATTTTTTTATTTGAAATGTGAATACATTTTAAGTTCGAACCCCACGCTGTGCTACTCTCTTCGGAAAAAAAAGGTTAAATCATGCCGATGCACTGCGATCATCTCACAATACCATCGAACCCAGTACGGTGGTGTGGCCGGTGAGTTTGCTGGTGTGCAACGGTTCACTCAGTTGAAAAACAAACTCATAGCAGAGTTTTGCTTTCGAGCTAAATTGACGTTGGAACGACGAAGGAATCTTCAAATACGAGGACCTGCAACGACGAATAAATTTTAGTATCAAATTAGAATTTAAAGTCAATTATTGTAATATAAAATTCGAATATTGTGAAATTCTACGTCGAAAATCGCATTGTGGAATTTAAGTGTTGTGAATCTTGTGTTTTGTGAAATTCATGTCTCTTTCATATATTCGCGAAACATTACATTTTCTTTCAGAACACGGACGTTCTCTTCGATGAGAGACTCCTTTGCATATCAATACAGCATATCACATTTGACACATCTACATTACCGGTTCTCTCGACGTGACTGTGGAATGAACTTCCAAGATTTATCAGATGTGCACCATCCTTATTTACGTTTGAGAGAGAACTGAAATAAATATATAATTACTCAAAATACTTATTCGCCTTAATTTCCCTTTCGTCCCCTTTCTTATCCTCGAATCAACTTCTTTCATTACTGTCTACCATTATTGTTTATAAATATTGGTAGTTTCTTCAATACCTTTTACTTGAATTGAAATTATTACCTTTTTAAAAATCTGTCATAGTTAAATTTTTTTTTTTTGATATATTGTATTATTTATAGCTAAGGCATCAATTATAAGTTTTATCAAATATTGTTTATTCCACTTTTTGTAACGTTATGACCCTACCGGTTTCAAGGCTTTCTCCTCATCATCAAGGGAGCACAAACAAGAATGTTTGATAAAACAAATTACAATGTCTTTAAACCTCCACAATGTTAATGCCTTAACTATAAATAATATATTAGGGCATTAACATTGTGGAGGTTTAAAGACATTGTAATTTGTTTTATCAAACACTGTTTATTCCGCTCTATGTAACTGTATAACCCTACCGGTTTCAAGGTTTTCACATCATCATCAGAGGAGCACAAACAAGATATGTTTGTGCTCCTCTGATGAGGTGAAAACTTTGAAACCGGTAGGGTTATACCGTTACATAGAGTGGAATAAACAGTGTTTGATTAAACAAATTACAACAGTTTAATGTATCTTAAATGAGCTAGTTGGTTGTAATAAATTACTGTATAGTAATAAGCCATCCAGATATACTATATTTAACCATATACAAAAAAAGAATAATAAAAAAAAACACTTTGGATATATATGTTAGTGTTAAGGTGTGTTCCGAATATTATTGTTTTTTTAACGGTTCAGATTTTAACTTTGTGCAACTCCATATAAAATAATTCACATGCATCTAAAACATCGATAGCTCGTGATTAAGTGCTTTGCATATGGGCTATTTTATTTTTTGATATTGAAATATGGACCACAAAGACCAGAATGCTAAATAAGCTAGAAGCATTTGAAATGTGGATTCAAATGCTTTTTATTTCTTGGTTTCATCGTATCTGAAACAGGTGCTGTGTCAAACAGGTGTAAAGGAGAGCTCTTAAAAACCATAACATTATGAAAAGAGAAAACTATCACTTTAAAAAGATTGGTGAAATTGAGGGTCGACACGGAATCGGTAGAAGACATCTGTCTTGATTACTTAACATTCGTGAATGGACAGGAATTCAGACTGTCGAGGAACTGTATCGCCAAAGACAGAGATATTTTCTCAAAAGTGATCGCCAACATCAGGAGGACCGGACACGGCACATGAAGAAGACTAAATATTTAGCAAGAAATAACTTTCCTTTTCTACTGATTACATTTATTACCACGACACATGTTTCCGCATTCTACCACGAGGCTATCTTCAAGCGAGACAAGTTTCGAAAGTAATTTATTTATTGTAGAATATTTCGATTTTTTGCTCTATGAAAGTTTGAGAGCGTATGAATGTGCAATGTGGAATAATCAAGATCGTGTTTTTAATATCGAGTCTCATTAACTATCAGCCGCTCATTACACATTATACATTTAACATCAATTTACCTTTACATAGCGAGTTAGCGAACTTAGTTCCACATTTCTGGCATTTATGCACGTTCATTGTATTCATT
Source organism: Odontocerum albicorne (assembly GCA_949825065.1). Classification (NCBI taxonomy): domain Eukaryota; kingdom Metazoa; phylum Arthropoda; class Insecta; order Trichoptera; family Odontoceridae; genus Odontocerum; species Odontocerum albicorne. The sequence goes on from OX463858.1 coordinate 11,202,710, forward strand.
TATTACTTATTGCTCATTGAACATGAACATGACACTTGGAATGTCAATTAATAACTGTTTGTTTCTTTAGTTCATCTTCTGTGCACCAAGATCTCTATCATCCAAGAACGAGAGACTATCGAAAAAGTCTTTCGTCAAGATACTGGAAAAGAACTCTTACAATCTTTGTGCATACTGTGGAAAAAAAACAACGCAAGAGCCGTGATTTCACATCCAGAGCCAAATTTGTCACTATCACATATCGAAAAATTTGCCAGAGTTTCTCTGTGCTTCGGCTTCCCTTGGTGAGTTTTCTGAACAGATGTAGATTCAGAAAAGTGCCTAATTCAATAACCGCAGTCACTACTTTCCTACTCTTACACTCAGCTTGATTTTTTTAATCTATTAATAATTAAATAATGTTTCCTTTAACGTCGATATAGATGTCTTCGAGATATGGTGTTCATGGCAGATGTTTCGTATCCCATGAACTGTAAGGCACCCACGTATCTATCTATCACCCAAAAACTAGAGATACCGAAAAAATTTCATCAACATACAATAAAAGCATTCTTACTTACTTCAGGCATGTTGCCAGAACAACGAAAGAAGGAAATACGCGTGATTGATGCAGTGATGGAGTCGGATGCTGCTTCTCTCGTAGACTGCAAGGCACACCAACGCCTCTATCATTCAATAACTGTAGATTACCAAAAGTTTTTCGTCAACAAGCAGGAAAAGAATCTTAATAATTTTCGAGTATGTTGTCGGAAAGAACAACGAAAGGAAGAAAGAAATGTGATAGATGCCTTCAAGATGTAATTTTGGAGGCAAATGCTCCGTATCCCGTGAACTGTAAGGCGTACCAATTTTGGTCATCCAAGAATTAGAGATTACCGAAAGTCTTTCGTCAACAAGCAGGAAAAGAATCTTAATAATCGTTGGATATGTTGTCGGAAAGAACAACGAGAGAAGGAAAGAAATGTAGTAGATGCCTTCGATATTACAGTGTTGGAGATGGGTGCTCCATATCTCATGAATTGTAAGGCGTACCGATTTTGTCATATAAGAATTAGAGATTGCTGAATGTCATTCGTCCACACGTTGGAAAAGCATTTTAACAATATTTTGGCTTGTTGCAAGAAAAAACAACAAAAGAAGGAAAGAAATATGATAGATACCTTTAAGATGTGGTATCTCATGACCCACAAGGCGCACCAAAGTCTCTATTATACAAGAATTGGAGATTTTTCTCTTATTTATTTATATTACATGACATGGGTAGATACAAAAATAACATAGCAGGAATTAAAATATGTACATTTTATCAATCATAAAAACATACTTGTAACATATTACCCTCCCTCCATCATGTTTATGCTCAAATACCGTAGACCTGCTGACTGTTGAACTAGGAATTCCTATTTTGAGTCAACCAAAATTTTTACCGTTAGAAACGTACTTGTCGGCACCAGTTCGAACATAATTCAGTCTTTTTTGTGCTCTCCAGATGATGAGGTGAAAACCTTGAAACCGGTAGAGTTATACCGTTATATAAAGCGGAATAAACAGTGTTTGACTAAATAAATTACAATGTCTCGAAACCTCCACAGTGTTAATGCCTTAACTATAAATTTTATGTAGAATAAGTACATTTAATTGTCTTTTTTTCATATGAATAGGCAATTTACCCATCATATTTAGATGATGTTTGCTATCACTGAAAAATAAACAAAAAATATTATAAGAATGATAGAAGTCTAAGGAAGAGGTCAACGAGTTTGTATACTTAAGTGTTTTGTAAGGAATGAATGTGAAGCGAAGATCAACTATAACCAAATTAGTAATGGCAAATCTGACAATGACAAATCTGACAATGACAAATCTGACAACGACAAATCTGACAATGACAAATCTGACAATGATATAGACTGACCAGTATACACTTAGACGAACCAAAATCTATCTATCATAGTTAAGTGTATAGTATTCTCCATAGCACTGGGTGGAGTGAAAACGTGGACGATAAAAGAGAAAGATAGGAACTTGATAGATGCCTTAGAGATATGATGTTGGAGGCAGATAATTTGTATCATATGAACCGAAAAGGGCACCAACATCTATATATTTCAACAATTGAAAATGATCGAACAACTTTCAACAACGTGCAGAAAAAGAATTCTAACGTAGTTTTAGTATGTTACTAAAAATAATGACGAAAATCTGGAAAAGCTGGTGATCGCGGAGACAGTTGAGGAAAGGCGAGCGAGTAAAAGTACCCTATGATATGGACGGATCAATATATGAATTAACAGAACCCTCGTTGAAAGCTGGATGCAATATGTCCCAGGACCGGGAGGGATGGATACAGATGGTACGCCGAATTTGTGATATAGCAGAGGACCACGATGCTAAGCTCTGACCACATGGTGAAGAACAAGTAATATAATAGAATAAATAAATAAATATTGGTTTATTGATATCAAAATAGTATGTGTTATGTTGCTATCAATAAACCTATATTACTGTACTTATATGTGTGTATACATACGGTTTATTGATATCAAAATAGTATATGTTATGTTGCTATCAATAAACCTATATTATTGTACTTGTATGTGTGTATACATACGAGTATGAGTATATCCTCAAATTGCATATACATTTTAAGATAATGACGATAAAAATACATTTCAGCACGATTCCCCCACGAGTCACACTGTTATGGAGGACACAATAAGTCTCCAGCGCGATCCACACAAGAAGATCGAAACCTTGTTTATTTTTTATGAACACGCGAAGGAACTAATTGCCAAAAGGGAGTCCTTTTCCAGTGGCGACACACCTGAGTGTTAAAAGAAGGTCCGATTTTTTTTTCACGAGAGAAGAAAAATGACTCGTAGCGCTGTAAATATACTTATGAAGTGACCTAAGGCCTGAAGCTCAAACAGACCAGCAAGTGGCCAGTACTTCCACAGAAAATTTCAAATGAAATAAATCTATCCTTTGTCACCCCTAGATCGGACTAACCAATCGGTTCGAAGATGAACCGAAAAAAAGGAAAAAACAAACATTTATGACATATGTCAACAAGAGGTCTGGGTTCATCTTATAAAATCCCACAGTTGAAATATACCCTCACCAATAGAAGGTGAGCCCGGCCGCGAGACCAGATGTTTTTTCAGCCCATTCTTTAACATGTTAAATATAATTTAAAAATATATATAATTAGATGAGAAATCTGACATGTCATAGAAAATTAAAAAAAAAACACATTCCATCCTCTTACAAATATGCTCACTGACATTGATTAGGTAAGTATTTCTCCTTTTATCCATCCTTACAGGATAAAAAAGTATCCTAATGGTGTGGGCTCGAGAGTGGTATGGCTACCTCGATTACCCCCAGGGCTCTCTACGCACCCCGCCCGACCATAACTCATATATTATTTATATTTATATCCCTCCGTCTTGCCTCCGCCACCCTCCTGAGTGCCCCAGCATCATCACACACATTTCTCCGGCAGATTGATGGAGAGGACTCGAACCTATTCAATATATTCTTCTTGATCGTCATATTGTCATCATGCTGTATCACTTTAGAGCAGAAATGTCGAACACATTTCTTCAAGTGTGTTGAGGAATATACAGAATTCTTAAAAAAAAATCATCGCGTGTCAGATAAATAATACGAAAAATGTAATTGTCTCGGATGAATACTATTTTTTTATCTGATATAATCTTAACGTTCACTCTTTTCTTCTTCTGATAATAGCAAAAGATTATTATGTTTCGTTTCAAAATGACGTCTTACATTCAAGGTACGTGTCACAATACTTTTACAAATAAAACAAAATGCACAAGTTTTCAATAAAACCGAATTAACGAAAGCATTCTTTCTGAAACACTCGTCCACTTCCCCCTTGGTTCATTACTTTATATTTGTTTTTTATTCACAAACACTTTGATAGGAGTATATAAAAAAATAATTATGTATTTATGTGGTTTATAGTTAAGGCATTAACGTTGTGGAGGTTTAAATACATTGTTATTTATTTTTATCAAACACTGTTTATTCCACTTTTTTGTGACGGTATAACCCTACCGGTTTCAAAGCTTTCACCTCATCTTCAGGGAAGGGAAATTGTTTGCGCTCCTCTGAAGATGAGTGAAAGCCTTGAAACCGGTAGGGTTATACCGTCATGAAAAAGTGGAATAAGCAGTGTTTGATAAAAATAAATTGCAATTGAATATTTAGGTCCGTTGCATAATCTGTTCGAGGATGCCGACAATGCAATATACTCGTACAACAATGACACTGTGACACAACAAACCCCCTTTACCTCACGTTTGATAAAAAAAAATTGTTTCTCGTTCGCTCAAGTAAAAACTACTCGAATTAATTATTCAAACAAATTAGAACTTGCACACATGTCACTAAAAATTGTTCGCGTGTCTCTTCGTGATATGCGTGTTATATGTTCGCCATCCCTGCTTTAGATTATTGGTTTTTAACCGAGTGCCCCAGCGCCCTGAGATACTGCTTTCATACTTCTAGGGTGTCACTTTAAATTAAACCACTCGACCAAAATCAAAACATTATGGGGTTAATTGAATTAACCGTATTTTCACAACTATAAAAACAAAAATATTAAAATCGGCTCAGTATGTATTTGTTCAAACAAATGAGTGTGTGTTTCAAATATTTCTCCAAGTATTAAAAAAATCTGCGAGTCAAATATCTTATTAATTTTTGTTATTATCCCATATTGTTATTTTACAATAAAGTATAACAATGTTACTTGTTATCTTTGTACTCGTTATATTGTAAATATGTATGTACTGAATAAGAAAAGGTGCTACAAAGATAAATTATTTTATTTAAGGTGGCCATACAAATATTGAAAACCACTGCTCTAGAGTGTTATGTCAATTGTTTGTCTCCCCCGTAGAATGTCCCTGGATATATGATAGTCAAATATTTTCATAATAATAATATGGAAAGGGAAAAATATACGAGTAAAGGGTTGTTTAGAGCTACACCCTAAGCTAAATGTGTTAATATTACATATCGGAAGATCTACAAAGGTTTATTTTGTAGTCCGTCTTCCCTTGGTAAGTTTTCTATGATTTTCTTATCAAATATGTTTGCCTTAACATATGCAGATGCAAAGAACTACTTCATCTAATAACCGCAGCCACCATCTTCCTATTTTTTTTAATACTTTTAATTTAAAACATTGCAACGGAATACGAACAACAAAGATACTTTTGAAAATACTCCGATATATGATAGTAATACATTTAGCTTTAGGTGTAGTTTAGTGTATGTGTGTAGTGTTTATATATCGTGGGCTCTATACTAAAACTAGGTAACTCGAATTAGGCGGTTTTGAGTTATTTACATCAATGGATTGCTCGTCGAAGGGGATTTCCAATGCTATAAATAGGTATCTTAAAATATTATTTCTCAACTGAGTTATTTAGCATTTTCATAATTAGTTAAGTCGTAAACGTGGAAACAAAATAATGCTTAAAGTAGATATCTGAAGTTACCTACATCTTTGAGTTTCATCCAAAGCTACTCTCCTAGGCAAGAAATAGACAACTTCACTTCTCTAGTTATATTACTCATGGTAACGTCAGTTTCTTTAAAGGACCTCGAAACTAAAAACGAGATTTTCTCAGAATATAGAGTTTTGAGTTATCTACGAGTAGTTATAGTATTGAGCCCATGATATAATCATAAATTTTGATAAGATCTTCCAAAACGGGTTGACTTTAAGTGCTCTCTTAAGCTGCACACCCCACCGCCATTCACAATACAACTTTTATATTTTTTATCGTTTTTGAGGTAATGGAGAATTGCAGTGAGATGCTATATGTTATTGCAGTGAGATTTTATAGAGAAGTTGAAAATGTCATAAATTAAAATAAATATACCTATCTAAAATGAGATGGTTAGTTAAAAGGAATTGCTGTATAGCAACCAGTCCACAAAATGTATCAAGTATAACCATTTACACAAAACATAAATAAAAAAATATATCTTATGTCGCTGTTCGGAAAAAGTCAATGAGGCGAGAGTTTTACGACAGCTAAAAACTGGTTCCAAAGCTTGATGACATGGGTAATAGTAAAATACAATGTGAATGAACTAAAAATATCGAAAGGAAATCTAAAATGAGATGGTTAGTTAAAAGGAATTGCTGTATAGCAACCAGTCCACAAAATGTATCAAGTATAACCATTTACACAAAACATAAATACAAAAATATAGCTTAAGTCGCTGTTCGGAAAAAGTCAATGAGGCGAGAGTTTTACGACAACTAAAAATTGGTTCCAAAGCTTGATGACATGGGTAATAGTAAAATACAATGTGAATGAACTAAAAATATCGAAAGGAAATCTTATAATAAACAAAGAAAATAATATAAGCGCTCTTTTAGTAAAATTTCAGAAACACGTATTGTTTTGACGAATTGCAAACACGCCATGAAGTCCCTGTTCGTGTCCTGGGCGAGGTTCAGTCTTTACAGATGTTATGTAAGACCAGTGGTCCGGCATCAGACAGCCCGGGGCGACTTCGGCCGTAATGGTCCTCAGCCTCAACCCCAGTAGCCGGTAGCCGCTCCGCTGCAGAGGGAGAGACGAGGAAATGAAGGACGCGCTGCGGCACGGCATCGAGACAGGAGCGGCGTTAACGGGTAATATACGAGTATTGTGGAGGAAACAAAGACAACGGCGTATCGAGTACTATGTTTGCCGATAAATTATTTTTACGATTAAGAAATGGGAACCTTGGACCATGTTCGCACGCGGAATGGCCTTTTTGAATTAATTTTCTGATGTTGATATTTTCCACATCTCGGAGGAATTGAAGATTGCACTTATTAATCTTTGTAGATATAACTGATTCACTTCACAGAGAGGCACGAGTAAGATTGTTCCTGTTGCCATTATGCAATATTAACACTTGATGTTTATTTTGTTATTTGTTGTAATTGGGTTAAACCTGTATGCATTCACAATATAATACATTCCATCACACCGTATCTCTATGGGGATATACAGAAAGGAGAGATCGCTTGACTTTTCTATCGCAACACACATATTTCGGTTCTTCTACATCCATAGATCTTCTCATACAGTTCTTACGATTCCTCTGACATTTCCTTCTATCGAAATATCGTACACTAGATCTTACCATTCCTTGCTTGGTCTTCCTCTACCACACCCTCCACTCACATATTTGTTTTTTTATAATTTTCTTCATTCATTCGTTCCACGTGCCCAAACCATTTCAAAGTGCTCTTCTTCGTCTTACTCAACACATCAGCTTTAAGTTCACATTCATCCCTAATCACTTCATTCCATATTTTGCCATACATAATCACCGCATTTATTTTTCTTGAAATAATAAATATCTTATAAATTTCATTAAATTCCATGAGCGGTGCTCGGTGGGGTGATGTGCGGGCGACCAGTCTCGAGACTGTAGCGTAATGTGTAATCAACTGTGTAAAATGTTAAATTTTAATATTTTTAAAATTATTTTCCCTTGTGTACTTGCATAACATACTTATGTGTTACTTGAATAGTTTTAATGTGTTAATGTTTATTTTGTTATAAAGTGATAGTTATATTTTTGTTAATTATTTAAGAAATATTATCCTGTGTTATGAATAAAAACTCACTACTTGTATTTTAAATATACTTGTACCATTAATGAAAATAAATTATAAAATAGAAAATCATTTAATGCCCCTATACGTCCCTGCCGCCAGCCATTACGCACTGTTTTGAATACATTAATAATTTGAATACAATTAATCAATAGCTAAAATATTATGTAAATTGTATGGATATGTTTCTACTCAGGCTTTTTATAGGGAAATAGCTTCCGAAAACTGAAACTGGCTTACCTATAGCCTGGCTATAGACCGACAAAGGTTTGATACATTAAATTTACATTGTCTATTGAATTTCATTTTCTTCATAGTATTATTTACCAAATTATAGGATGGCGTATAAACTACATTAATTAAAGATGAATTTAGGAAGTTATCTTCCTGGAATGTCCTTTAGATGTACACCGTATAGTTAATAATAATAATAAACAAAGGTTAATTCATGGCAACATAATATAATACATAGGTACATATATACTCGTATATACATATATCCTGAAATTCATAGCAACATAATATAATACATAGGTACATACATACTCGTATATACTCGTACATATATCCTGAAATTCATAGCAACATAATATAATACATAGGTACATACATACTCGTATAAACATATATCCTGAAAATGTATAGCATATATATTTTACGATAATGGAGAAGATACATTAAGCTATCAAAAGGTCTGGGCTCATTTCATAACATTCCCCTAGTCGAGATACACCCCCACCAATAGAAGGCGAGCCCGGTTGCGAGAAGATCAGATGTATTTCAGCCCACATCCTAAGATATTTGAAAACGCAGGAAGAAATTTAAAGAAATTGTTTTTCGTTAATCTAATTCGTTTTTAAAATGATAGTCTGGGTCGCGAGGACATCAGATGTTTTTCAGCCCACAAGATATTTGAACTAAACGCTGAAGCAACTTTAAAGAAATTGTTTTTGGTCAAGCTAATTGGTTATATCATTTTAAAAACGAATTAGCTTAACCAAAAACAATTTCATTTAAGTTGCCCTAGCGTTTTCAAACATCTTAGGATGTGGGCTGAAATATATCTGATGTCCTCGCCACCGGGCTCGCCTTCTATTGGTGGGGGTGTGTCTCGACTAGAGGAATGTTATGAGATGAACGATAGAGACGTTGGTGCGCCTAGAAAATTTTCATAATTAAATCGATCAATAAAAGGTCCAAAACAGACTTTAGAAAATTGAAACTGAAATCTAATGAATAACCTCAAAAATTAACGAGACAATCCCTTATTACCAACGATATAAGGTTGCAAAGCATGAATAAGCCATGTGAGCAGATCTTAGTTGACACGGCCAAGTCCAACAACATGAAAAAAGACCACTTGGAATTCCAACACAGAGGCACTTAGATAAGATTTTAGGAAGCTATTCGAGATGGAGACTTGGAGGAGAGAGTGAGTTACAGATCGGCTTAGAGAAAATCCATCCGGGAGGCTAAAACTCTCAGTTATTTGTATAGATCTCTGAGAAATAGGTATGTTAGGTATAAATACCTACGTAATTTCTGCATTCGCTGAATCGAGTCGTCTTTAAAAAAAAGGCTCTATTGAGAAACGATCGCTCGTTTATCAAAGATAGAATAGGATAGATAAGTTCTTCCGATTGCCAATCAGAACGAAATTAAGTTGCTTTCTGAAATTAGTATCATTCCTTAAAAATCCCCTTTCTTGAAAAATTATGCGTTCCATTGTTTCATTGAGAAAATGTTCAAAAAAGCAAAATTGGTCCATTGACTATTTTATAACAAATTGAATGCGGACAGGTCCAAAGGAAGTTGAATACCCTAAAAACCTCTATAGTATTTCCTACAGTTAAAATTTATACCATTCGAGGATGTAAACTTGTATTTTTTTTTAAATTATTTTATTCTTTTTCCGTTTACGTATTTTTTTGTTTCCTTACCTGTTATAATGGACTTCCTGCAGGTCCATTATGGCAGGTAAGATTCCTGACCGCAGAAACCGATTTCATGGTCCAAACGTTCTCCTCAAGACTAATCAGTACGATATCGAAATGGGATTTTTGACCAATCTTGGTTCCTTTTACACCTTACTGTTCTCAGTTCTTTATTATTTCTTTCATGTATTAAATTATTCCAATATCTAAAATTGATAAATTATTTCCATATTCGTATATTGTTTAATATAATACCCTCAGTTGGTTTATCTTCATATGGTATTTTTTTACAACCAACCAGACATATGTGAAAGAAGTCTGAATGGACAACCAGACTGAAATCCTTTTTACAAAATAATATGATACCAACGAAAATCGAACATGCAATCTCTGGATCAGAAGACAAGTGCCATAGCCATTAGGCTACTGGATAAATAAAAAATATATGTTATACAGTATTACAACTTTGTTGCATTCAATATAACCTGGCGGGCGTATTGCTATGTGGCATTTTTATTCCCAAACAACCAGAAAGGTTGTTTGAAATTTAAGAAAAATTCAGTCGCTTCTTAAATAAAAATTTGAAAAACATATGCCAGGATATACAATATAAGTGGTTTTCTGTTCTCTCCCCCTACACCAATAGGGAACATTATATGGTACAGAGGATGACAAGATTGTCGGCTCATAATTAACTATCTTACAGTTTTTTTAACTCGTTAGTTAGTGTATCCGCTCCAGGTCAACACATCAGCAACAATATTTAATTGTATCTATCGAGTTCAAATTGTTTCTATAATTCATCAGCGGTGCGGCTACACAGTTAAGGTATTCAGTATGAGCATTACGTGGACCTTTTGTGCGCGAAGAAAGCTTTTTTGTTGGATTCATTTTCCTTTATCAAAGTTTCCGTGTTATGAAATAAAAGTTAATTGGATTGTTTTTGGTGTTTTATTAAAATCTATTTGAATTATGGTCTAAGTTTTAAAGACTTACAAAAGGGTAATCGGTCTATGCTTCTCAATATCAAAATTCCTCAGGTGAGAATACTGATTTTCTCTATAGTTCTATGTAGTTGACACATGGACACTAAGATAAAAAGAAAGTAATATGTTAGATGTATTCGAGAGGTGGCGCCGAATGCTTTGCACCCCATGGCTTGCAAGACGTTCTAATATGCCCATCCTGCAGCATCTACAGGTCAAGAAAAGGCTGTCAACGACATGCAGGAAGAGAATATTATCATACTTTGGACATGTCGCTAGAAAAGATGAATAAAGTTCGGAAAAGTTGGCAGTGACTGGAAGTGTTGAGGGGTAGCGAACATAGGAAAGGTTTCAAGCAAGGTGGATAGATCATTAATCAAAGAGATGACTAGTTCCCCAATGAGTCATAATGTCTCTGGACCGGGAGAAGAGGAGGCAAATAATCAGCTTATTTCCAGATTCATCATGGAATAACGACGCTCTGTTATGATCAACACGACTAACAAAATTTGAAATATTATGGCACGAGAATTAATGAAAATAAAATTAATTAATTTAATTCACATCCCTGTTATTCTTGAGAATAACAATAAATTATTAATCAGAAAGAGAAGAGAGATAATGCGAGTCCTAAAGGACACAATTAAGGAGGTCTGTTCCCGATAAAGAGCCCGGCGCGTTCTATAATTAGTCATCTTCCTTTGTAAGAATATATTGGACAAGATAAGAAGACACGCACCTTCTTAGCTTATCTCTCGACGCCATCCTCAAAGGAACGGACGGGATGGGAAAGTGTCCTTTTAATAAAAGTCTATCGGTAATGGTGTTAACAATTGACGGTGTTGAAACGTTGACACCAGTTTCATTAAGTGATTTTTCACAGTTTCTTTTTGCTTGACAAAGATAAAGAACGTTTTCGAAACAAATTATTTTTAATTAACAAAGATGAAAAACATTTCCGCGTGTTTCTTTATACTTCGTCAATATAGAAGACATTTGTTAACTAAAAATAACACTTTATTTTTAGTTAACAAAGATGAAAAACTTTTATGTTTCTTTTCATGTCACAAAGATAAAGAATATTTTTTAACAGTTTATTTTTAATTAAAAAAGTTGAAAAACTTTTTGTAAGAGTTTCTATCTACTTCATAAAACAAACATAATTTTTATAACAGTTTTTTTTTAATTCACTGGGATGAAGAACATGTTTATGGCAAATTCTTTTTAATTTAGAAATATAATTAATAATTTGGAAAAAGTTTATTAATTCACAAATATTAACGACATTTTTGTAACGGTTTCTTTTTATTGTAAATCTTTTATTGTCTGTATTTTGTAAAGAACACTTGAGTGACGTTTGTTGTGTTGATAAATAAATTGCAATACGCAAAAGTTGGACACGTTTACATTAAACTCAATATATCAATAGATTGGACACGTTTACATTAAACTCAATATATCAATAGATTGGACACGTTTATATTAAACTCAATACATCAATAGATTGGACACGTTTACATTAAACTCAATATATCAATAGATTTTTTACAATAAATATTGAATCGATTTTTAGTATACGAAAAAAAAACAAAAATATTTCTCTAAAACTCTTTTAGTTTCTTCCTTTTGTCACGTATTAACGATCAAATTCAATTACTTATCATCCTATCGCCCCCATTCAATTGGATTATACGTCTAATACAACTGCCCTTTTAATTTAACATTTCCAAGTTCCGTTACCTGAGATAAATACTTAAGATCCACTTTAGAATCTAAAATGACCTTCACACCCACGCCCTCAACTTCTTCCCATGGGCTGTTCTATTCACTGTCCACTTGGTCGAACCAAAAAATGATCCCATTTCAATATCCCGCCAATGGTATTGAAGACAAACCCGAAACATGTAAATTCACACTTGACTGAATAAATGGCGGTCAGTCTGGTTTGAAGTATAATATTATCAAGTTGGTATCTTTACCTGGTGACAAGTTGAACGTCCTGTCTTCTGGTACAGTGGTCAGAAACCTTCTTTCTTTCTTTGCATGTCTTAAAAAGTCTAGATTTTAAAGTAAAAATAATTTTGACAATTTCTTTAGACTTAACAGGAAGTTATTAAGTTATTCCGAAAACAATGGTTATTTTTATCATTTGGAACGTCATTGTTATGAAATATTAGTCCATTTGTTTTGTTTGAAAAATAGTAATCGGTGATATTTATTTATTGAGTCAGTTATTTGATTTGAATAACTTTAATCCTTCAGAAATAAGATTGAAAAAAAAGAAGAATTATGTGTAATTTTTTCGCATGAATTTATCTTGGGAATTATGCATTTTAAACAGCACCCAATGTTTACTAAATATGGGGCGAAAAAATCACTTTTGAACGAACAGTGGATTATTGGCTGGAAAGTTTAGGAAGGGATACGTAAGTCTTAAAGATGAATAAGGTCGAGGACGTTATTATTGAAAATGACGATTTAAAAGCTTTATTGAAAGAAAACGCGCAACAAATAATCAGCACTGATTATCCGAAGAGGAACCATCTCCCTTCACGACAATACATGACCTCACATTACGCAATTCATAAGAAAAAAAAATAACAAGTTGACTACGAAATATTTACCTCATCCGCCTTACTCACCCAATCTATCGCTGACCGATTTTCATCTTTTCAAGCACCTCTATAACTGTGGGATTCTAATCCGCCTGAACTTTATTATACATCCTTAAATAAGGTTGTAATTCATTGGCTAAAATACGTAGAATCAAATGGTTCTTACTTTGATTAATATAGTTTATTATCTCTCAAGTTATATTTTATTGCATTTGATGATTAAATGGGCCATTATTTTCGGAACAACCTTATAATTTATTAAATATTTCCACTCATGGCTTGCTGGTTCTGTGTCGTGAGTTTTGTCTGCTTTTCAGTATTGAGATATGGATGGCGTGTCCAACTTTAGGAAGCATTTGAAAAACATCCATTCTTGGAAGGTTTTATCAAAATTTATGGCGGTATATGAACAGTACACACATACATTAGACTCCACCTAAAGCCGAATGTGTTACTATTACATATCGGAAGATCAACAAAGGTTTCTTTGTAGTTAGTCTTCCCGTGGTAAGTTTTCTGTGGTTTTGTTACAAAATATGTTTTTCTGAGTATATGCAAATTCGGGGAAGTACCTAGATTAATGGCCATAGTCACTACGTTCCTTTCCTTAAACTTAACTTATGTGAGTATATATGAATAATATTGTGTAATACTTTTAATCTTCCAATAATAGTGGATTAATGCCCCGAGCTAGAGCGCCCTTGAGGAGTGTTGGAAACGGCGCTGTATAAATTGTCCTTTTATTATTGTTATTTAACTTTGTAGAACTCCATAGAATATTTAGCAATAAATAACTTCGTATGTAATAAGAATGAACAAGATGGAAGTGTCAGTAATACTGCTTAACTATTTCAATGTATTACTGCCTAATTATTTCAATGTTGTTTCAACTATTTCATTTCCCATTTATCATTTTATAAAATTTGGACTCCTTTGATGCTTTTCTTTTTTTCGTTCTAGCTGACAGTTAACCTGAGGTGCTATATGTGGGTTTACTTTTTATTTTGTTTTCTGCCATAAGTTTTTGTTTTTTATTTATTATTTAATCTAGATATGCGGGGGTGTGGGATGGAAGCCCCCCAATGTCCTTGCGGTCGGGCTCTCCATACATTGGTGGGGTGTATCTCGGCCGGGGGAATGTTTGTGGGATGAGCCCGGACCTTTTAATGCCTTCTCTCTTGAATGTATTTTTTTTGTCATCTATTTATTTTCTGTGTTTTTTAGTAAATATTATGTGATCTATAGAAAAATTACACAAGTCTCAACTCTGGATTAATCACAAATTACATAAATTTATATTTTTTTAATTGCGATTTGAGAAGATGCTTATTAATGAGTTCTCTAATACATCATTTAAAACTTTCTAATGTGATTTATAATCTGGATGACATTAGGGAAATATCTCTACATTTATTATAAATCTTCTAAAATTGGTAGAAATTTTATTTCCCTTGAATGATACTGCAAACAGATTGATGCCCTGTTTCTAGTAATATGTAAGGAATATTTTACAATTTTTGCTTCTTTTGGGTGAAAGGAGCTATGATGAAAACTAGAGGTTAAGTTATATACAAAATTTAATCAAGTATTAGTTTATATTAAAAAGTTGTTATAACACATGCTCAGACTATGGAATCAAAACAGAATGTTTAAGACAAATGAGGCAATATGTAACATGTCTCCTTGAAATGAGTTTCTATTGATTAAAAAAAATTAAACATTTATTATAATAAAGACACATATATAAACTTCATATTGTGTAGTTAACAAAGTGGACAGAAAAAACAGACTTACATACATTGTGTTTACATTTTCTTCCACATTCGCTGATAAACTTCACCACTTACTCTTTAATGTCAACTTATTTTCAGTTCAATAAACAATATGATGTTTTTTCATCCATAAATACTGTTGATTTTGGAATATTCTATTTACAGTAATTCTTCCGTCTTTCAACAAACCCTTACTAAAGTCAACCATATTTAAGTATCAATTTATGTCCTTAATTTTTTTTTAAGATTCTTAAAAAAATATTTTCCCTTTAATACCACATTCATAACCTATATCAAGCATACAAGTTGGTGCAGTTTTCTATGTAAATTAGTATTAAAATGGTATAAAGTTAAGAATATTAAACAAGTAAATTATTCATCAATCGAAGAATGGTTCAAACATTTTAATCAACTCTTACCTTCACATGAATTTGGTTCTTAAGCATTGCGGCTCTCAATATTAACATAGATGTCCGTCTCTGGTATTCTTTACCAATAGCAAGACTTCTTTCAAATGTTGTACTGCGTTGGTCAACATCCTTTGCGTATAATATTTTATTATGAGAATCTATTCGAGCCTGTATCTGCCCTTCCAAAATGAGTTGTACAAAATAAAATATAAATAAACATACATCGTAAATACACTTTTTAAATAAACAAAATAAAATATAAATAAACATATTTCGTAAATAAAAATTAATTCCCGCTGCACGATTTCTGCATGAAGAGAGCCTCGGGATAGGAGGTAGACCACGTGTAGCGAGGATTAGTGTAATTAGCGGAATGACAAAGTATTTATTGTTAAATATTCAAATATAAACAAGATGTGTAAATGTTCTGAGAGCAATTTTATGGGAGAAATACTCTTTGGCGAAAAATATGTTTCATCTCTTGACGAACTACGTGGTGTAGCTGGTAATACGCGTGTCTTCCAACCTTGATATTGCGAATAAGATTCCCTTGCAAAGCTAATTTATTTTGTAATATTTTTTACTTAAAGCCTCTTTAAAATTTTTGTGGTTGTACAGTATACTATATACGAGTATGTTTAACGAAACTGTAATAGAATATGATATGTGAAGGTGTTTTGGAAATTATAATACAAAGGTTCTAGGATCATGCTATGTCCTTATTAGTTCTAGGATCATGCTATGTCCTAATTAGGATAGATTAAGAGGGCAGTGCGGTAATCAGTGCCGTGGATTTATCTTTTTATGTTCTTTCCTTTTTTAAGTAAGTGAGCAGTTGCACACAAGCAAACTAACTGGCCACACCGCTGCACCGGATCCGATGGTACACCAGAAGTGATACGATTGAAGAACACTGCCAGGATATTTTTCCTTTTTTTTTAAGAATATATATTCTTATTAAGTCATAGGTATCCTTATAACTCCGAATACCACGAAGAAAAATACCTCTGTCATTCGAAGAGAGTAGCACAGTGTGGGGATCGAACGGGCGACCTTCCGCACAAAATTTCAGTCGGATACCGCGTGGCCATACACCTCGAAAATACTTTTCGTCAAACACGTTATATAACCCGTCATTCACTCTATTACCAGTTGCTATTCTTTTTTTAGTACCGCACTTTGTATAGCCATCTGATGTGAACATACTTCCATATAAATTTCTATAACCTGCTCTTAAATTTCGTTTTTCATTTCATATACTTTCTCTTTCAACACACATTTCCTATATTCTTACTTTCTCTTCCAATAATCATTTCATATATTCTTACTTTCTCTTCCAATATCCATTTCATATCCTCTTATTTTCCCTTTCAATACCCATTTCATATACTATTACTTTCAATTCCAATACCCATTTCATATACTCTTACTTTCTATTCCAATACCCATTTCATATACTCTTACTTTCACTTCCAATACCCACTTCATATATTCTTACATTCTCTTCCAATACCCATTTCATATACTCTTACTTTCTCTTCCAATACCCATTTAATTTATTCTTACTTTCTCTTCCCATACCCATTTCATATATGTTACCCTTATTTTCTCTTCCAATACACATGTCATATACTCAAACTTTTTATTCCAATACCCTTTTCATATACTCTTACTTTCTATTTCAATGCCCACTTCATATACTCTAAGTTTATCTTCTAGCACCCATTTCATATAATCTTACTTGTACTTGCAATACCCATTTCATGTACTCTTACTTTCTCTTTCAATACCCATAACTTTAGACTTTCCAATATTTATACTCATCCTATTTGATTCACAGTTTTCATTTATGATACTATCCTTACAAGGTTTAATACACTTACCTCACTTTCTGCAAGCACTAGTATATCGTCTGTCTACAGGATTTCATATTTATATTTTGAGGTGCATAACCGCGTGGTAGCGCACTGGACTTCCGTACGGAAAGTCGCCGGATCGAACCCCGCGCTGCGCTACTCCCCTCGAATGACAAATACATTTTTCTCTCTCTAGTATTCAGGTGTATAGGGATGCATTTGACTTCGATCATATCTATTCTTTCAAAAAGAGTGTTCCGATCGTCTCACTTCGGTGTGCCAGTACAGTGGTGTGGACGGTAGTTTACTGGTGTGTAACGGCTCACTCCCTTAAAAAAAACAACGCCATGGCACAGCTTTACTTTCCAATTTTATTGACGTTGGAATGGCGAGGGGATCCTCTACTACGAGGTCCAGCAACGATCGACAAACACAATTTTTATAATACATACGTTTACACGTGCGCCTATCTCTACTTTTGAACAACCATGGTGACATGAGGTCTCCTATCAAGGATTCACGCCGTTTAAATGAGGTATCTAAAAGGAGTACCAAGAATGGTGTATTTTTCCTAAAAAAGTTTTTCTTCGTCAGATTGTAAGAATATCCGTGCTTAAAATTATCCTGTAAATTTATCAGAGAATAAGGATTAATTAAGAGCATCCGGTAAATTTATCAGAGAATAAGGATTAATTAAAATTAAACAGTTCTGTTATTGTTTGACAAAATATACTAATAGTTTCATTGAACTGAAAATAATTTGATAGCAACACAACTTAAATATGTGAAGGCTTGTAATTCGTTGTGGTACCAATCATGACAGCCAGCATGCCTTAGAGTTCGTTGTCCTTTGATAATAGGAATAACGTGTCAGGAAAGGACATTGCACGGGATGAGAATGAGACGTTGTTTGTGTGTTTTGACAGGCGCGCTGTAGAGGTATTGTTGTTAGGTGGAATAATGTAACATCAGGCCGTGTTCCGCCCGTCAGGATGAAAGGTCCCACACATAACTCAAGGCGCAGGTATATAGTGACTAGGTGTTAATAAAGGTTGAGACGCGGGTGGTCAAGCTAAGTATCGCGGTAAAAATAATTCAGATATTCTTTTGCAATTATTTATTTTTATCGCGTCTTCTTCTTATTTATTGCAAATACAATCTGGCGGGATTATTGCCAGGTGGGAATCTCTTCCAGACAACCAGACAAAAAATATATATGAAGCAAGTTACTTGGTCGAAAAAACATTCAAATGACTATCCCCTCCCCCCCCCATGAAATCCATGGACATATACATGAGTATACGCCCATAAACCCCATAAAAACGAACAAGACAGACGCTTCATATAAAGTGAGATATCATCAATCAAAGGAAAAGGAAGGGATGACGGAGAGGAAAGAAAAAAATCAGGAATGAGACACGTCATATTACTGATAAGAAATTAATTTTTTTCAGTCGCTTCTTAAAGTGTGCCAAGGACGGAGTGAGTCTAACATTTATTAGTAACGGATTCCAGAGTTTCACTGCATGGGCAATAAAGGACGACGTAAAAAAAGAGGATCGGTGAACTGGGAAGGCCAATAAACAATCTCTGTTTGAGCGTAGTAGCGCTAGTACATGCCAGGAAAGACGCTAAAAAATCGGCGAGATAAAAGGGGGCGGCGGGACAGTTAAGAATATTATACAAAATATATAGTATGTAAATTTGGCGTCCATTTCTCACATTCAACCAGTTCAGTGCCTTCTGGTATGAAGTGGTAAGCGTTAAAATATTTTCGATTTAAATTATAATTAACAATTTAAATCCAGATTCCAGCCCTAGCATTTGACTGCCCTGTCTTCATTCGGGTATCCTTGTAGAACACACCTGTTAAGAAAATATACCTGCTATGCAGGGTTGTATCAAAACAAGGCATGAAAAAGGTTGATTTTATTAATTCTATATTATTAAACTTTAAATTTGAGAAACAGAATTTGTTGGTCAATACCGAAAGGGACTAAAAATCTAAAGTCATAATATAAATAGACCAAAGCCCGTACGACGGTTGTCGCCAAAGAAAGGATACGAGAATTGAATTTTGAATACAAGGGAGCGAGAGAGGAATACTTGGATTCTTTCCGAGAGTAATTCGAAATTTGAACCTCGGTGGGTCCGTGATACTGAACGAATTTTAAATACCTAGCTTACATTTTTTTAACGGTGTAAAATGGGACGATGTATAAATGATATAATATATATATATATATATAAACAAATTCTACATTTATGAAGATATATTTTCATAAATGTAGAATTTGTTTTACTTCCGTGAATATTTCACGGGTTGCAACTAGTATTGCTGATATTTGTGGACAATTAATTTTCCTCTCGTTTATTTTTCGTAAATATTTTGTATTGCTCAGTAGTAAACCTGCTGAAATGTCGCGATAGTTTTGCAAAGAAAAGTTGATATATCTGTGCGCAAATCCTGAACACGGCTGATATAAAAACTATTAAGCTAGCTTTCATCTGCTAAGCCTTATTTTTAAATATTAAAAAAAAATCACATTGTATTACTCTAAGGACGCTCCACTTTTGTCGTAAAATTAACTTATTATCCTTATATTTACATTTATGGTGTAAAATTACATTTATTTCTCTCATAAAATGTGTGTAAAATTACATTTATTTCTCTTATAAAATTGGTGTAAAATTACATTTATTTCTCTAATAAAATTGGTGTAAAATTACATTTATTTCTCTTATAAAATTGGTGTAAAATTGCATTTATTTCTCTTATAAAATTACATTTATACCTCCGTAGCGTAGTGGTAACATTATTAACTACTACCCGTGGGTTACAGGTTTGATTTTCGATGATACTTAAAGAAAAAAGAGTGCATGTCTTGTAAAAAGATTACATCTGGTAAACTCGCATGCGCCATGCGTTAGTATTGCCAACACGTTCAATGACGAACCAAAAGTTCCGTGCCTATTCCAGAGGTTCTAATCCCGAAGGTTAGCTTACTGGAGCCGAACACCATATTGTCTCCCAACCGTGCTCTCCAACGTGTCCGAAACACTAATTCGGATGTGTTGAAGAGCATCATACGAAAAAATAATACCCGAATTATGCGACCTTCTTCAAGTGCATTTTTTACATTGATATTTATTCACTATGTACGTACGAATAATTCAATTGTTCAGCCCTGTGGGGTCTTTCAAAAGGATCCTTTATTCGTTTTCAATTTGAGGAAGGCAATTATTTGATCCTTTTTTTTCATGTGCTGCCTTATTTAGACAAGCCTTTGTCCCGCTGCACCCCATTCGGAAGTATCTAATACATTAGACATATATTATGTACAATTTATTAGCAAAAAAGAACCAATCAACATTTCTTAGGTTTATCAAATACATATGCAAGAATTATCGATGTATTTTTTCATGCTATATGTCCTCAGTGAGATACAGGCAAAAGCCTAGTTTACTGAGGGCACGACAAATGAAAGACAACAAACCCAGATCCATTAAAATTGTGTGTCCAAATTAAATAACCTGTTGTTTTTTCGCAAATTGTGTATATTTCATGTTGTTTATAGTTAAGGCATTAACATTGTGGAGGTTTAAAGACATTGTAATTTATTTTTATCAAACACTGTTTATTCCATAAAAAAGAAGAATAAACAGTGTTTGATAAAAATAAATTACAAAGTACATTTCTTGTCATGTGTACAAAAAAATAAAAATAAAATAAATATGCATACACTTGTACATATTATCACGCTAGTCTCCATTCACTTTTATTTTTTTTTAAACCATACGTAAAGAAAAAATCGGATTCCCGCATCATCTACCCCAAAACTTACCCTGAGTATCCCACACTTAAATTAAGTCTTTCTTCTTACCCTTTCTATTAAAAAAAATATATAGTATTTACTTACTATACTCAGTGAACTAATTGCTATGTAACTTTAACACTGCATTCTTACATCCTTATATTTTCTTAAGTAACGGAACTAACACTGCACTCCTCCAATCTTTTCGCGTAGTAAGACTATATTCTTACAACCTTATATTTTCTTAAGTAACGGAACTAACACTATACTCCTCCAATATTTTTGTGTAGTAACACTACATTCTTACATCCTTATATTTTCTTAAGTAACGGAACTAACACTGCACTCCTCCAATATTTTTATGTAGTAACACTACATTCTTACATCCTTATATTTTCTTAAGTAACGAACTAACACTACACTCCTCCAATATTTTTGTGTAGTAACACTACATTCTTACATCCTTATATTTTCTTAAGTAACGAAACTAACACTACACTCCTCCAATATTTTTGTGTAGTAACACTACATTCTTACATCCTTATATTTTCTTAAGTAACGGAACTAACACTGCACTCCTCCAATATTTTTATGTAGTAACACTACATTCTTACATCCTTATATTTTCTTAAGTAACGGAACTAACACTACACTCCTCCAATATTTTTGTGTAGTAACACTACATTCTTACATCCTTATATTTTCTTAAGTAACGAAACTAACACTACACTCCTCCAATATTTTTGTGTAGTAACACTACATTCTTACATCCTTATATTTTCTTAAGTAACGGAACTAACACTGCACTCCTCCAATATTTTTATGTAGTAACACTACATTCTTACATCCTTATATTTTCTTAAGTAACGGAACTAACACTACACTCCTCCAATATTTTTGTGTAGTAACACTACATTCTTACATCCTTATATTTTCTTAAGTAACGAAACTAACACTGCACTCCTCCAATATTTTTGTGTAGTAACACTACATTCTTACATCCTTATATTTTCTTAAGTAACGAAACTAACACTGCACTCCTCCAATATTTTTGTGTAGTAACACTACATTCTTACATCCTTATATTTTCTTGAGTAACGGAACTAACACTGCACTCCTCCAATATTTTTATGTAGTAACACTACATTCTTACATCCTTATATTTTCTTAAGTAACGGAACTAACACTACACTCCTCCAATATTTTTGTGTAGTAACACTAAATTCTTACATCCTTATATTTTCTTAAGTAACGAAACTAACACTGCACTCCTCCAATATTTTTATGTAGTAACACTACATTCTTACATCCTTATATTTTCTTAAGTAACGGAACTAACACTACACTCCTCCAATATTTTTGTGTAGTAACACTACATTCTTACATCCTTATATTTTCTTAAGTAACGAAACTAACACTGCACTCCTCCAATATTTTTGTGTAGTAACACTACATTCTTACATCCTTATATTTTCTTAAGTAACGGAACTAACATTGCACTCCTCCAATATTTTTGTGTAGTCAGATTTTCAACATTTGCTGAAAAACTATTTCAACCACTCAATCTTTCCTTCACCCCTAACACTAGTAGTTCGGAGCTCATTTCATCAAAACTTGATGATTTCCCTTTTATCATGCCTTTTACAATCATTCACACTATTTCTAGACTAATCTCCTTAAAGTTTATTAATAAAAATAGTGAGGTGCATGGCCGCGCGGTAGCGCATTGGACTTCTGTGCGGAAAATCGTCGGTTCAAATTCCGCATTTTGCTACTACCCTTAAAAAATGAAGGCATTTTTTTCGCGTAGTATTTGGGAGTATAAAGATACCTATGACTTCATTCATATTTAATCTTTCAAAAATATAAGAAAAAAAACTTGTCAGTGGGCTCCGATCATTAAATAGTGTTATATCTTTGAAAATATCAAAGAACATGAATCTTATGTGTGACGACCTGCGTGGTCTAGTTGGTAAGATACTTGATTTCTACCCGGGGTCTTAGGTTTGATTCCCGATGCAATCCGAAAAAATATCACTCCATTTAATGAAACATTTCTTGGCTAAATGCTTTAAAAATGTTTAACACGTGTGATGCGCCGTGATGTTATCTCAATTATCTCAGAACAAGTAAAATGTAGGTTGGGTTCTTTATGCATATTAACGTCCATTTATGTAAAAAGTATTCATAAGACAAAATATAATATTTTGGATTATTTGAAATAACTAATTAATTCTAATACGTTAATTATATTACACAGTACAACTCGGTGGCTTAATTATCATGTGGAAATTTATTTACAACCAACCAAAAACGTGCCAATCAAACCTAAAATGAACATTAGACTGGTAAACTTAAAAAAAATCTAGTTTTCAAAGGGAATCGAATCCATTACTTCCGGTTGGAAGAAATGCATCTTATCCAGGAGGTCGAAAGTTAATCATAGACATTAAAAAAATTCAATCGGAATTTAGTTTATATTTCAAAATAACTACACTAAAATTACTACCTTAATTCGAATGTGTTACTATCACATATCGGAGGATCTATAAAGGTTTCTTTATAGCGTGTCTTCCCTTAATAAGCTTTCTGCGGTTTTCTTATCAAATATGTTTATAATAGACGCTGAACTGGTTGAACGTGAGAAATGCGAACTGGTTGAACGTGAGAAAGGTTGAACGTGAGAAACGTGAGAAAAAAAAAAAGGCATGCTTTAAGAAGCGACTGAAAAAACTCGATTTCCTGATTTTTCTTTCCTCTCCACCACCTTTTCATTTTCCTTTGATTTATGATATCTCACTTTTATTTTAATATACAATATTTACATAAATTTCATAAAAATAGCCAGATTGTATAGGGTGGCCACTGAAAGACTGAAGGGTTTAAAAAGTCATAACTTGTTAATTTTTAATGTTTTTTTACAGGTTATAGAGCTTTACTACTCCAAAATAGTCAGCAACACCTACAGTATGCCATTTGATTTCAAAACCTAGTCAGAGATAACAATAACTCTTTGAACAACTTAATAATGAGTGACGAGGCCCATTTTTTATTGAAACGGGTACATCAACAAACAAAACTGCAGATTTTGGGTTACTGAGAATCCCAGGGAATTACATCAGCATCAATCGCATTTACAAAAATGCACTGTTTGGTGCGGCGTTATGGCTAAAAGAGTTATCGGCCCCTGTTTCTTTGAAAATGAGGAAGGTCAACCAGAAAGAATCAACGGGGCCCTGTATAGGACAATACTTGAATTTTTTTTACGCCCAATGGTCGACAATAATCAAGAGATATGATTCCAACACGATGGAGCTACTGCGCAGACTGCCAGGGCGACGATGGCAGTGTGCGTAGCACAGCGATGTACATATTTCAGCTTTTCATGGGCCAACCTGTATTTACAATGAAGTGATACATTAAGGTGCGGTGCATGGTCGAGGTGCATGGTCGGGCGGTAACGCACTGGACTTCCGTGCGGAAGGTCGTCAGTTCGATCCCCACGCTGTGCTACTCCCCTCGAATGACGCAGGCATTTTTTCCGCCAAGTATTCGGGGGTATAAGGATACCTATGACTTCGGTTATATATATTCTTTTAAATTAAAAAAAAAACGTTTTTCTGACATATGTACTATCTAGTGGCCGCAGCTACTACCTTAATTTTTAATCTATCAATAATAATGGGTTCGAATCCTGAATTGGAGAGTTCTTGAGGAGAGTCTGCTCTTTCAACGGCACTAAATAAATTGTTCTTTTATCACTATAAAGGCTTTACTATAATGGAAGAATAAAACTCCTTAGGTTTTTTTCTCAAAGAATTCTAGTGCTACAAGTGTTGAATTCTAATGAGCCTCATACGAGGGGCCGCAGAAGGAAAAACAAAGTCCAAGAGGCCTACTGAAAAATGAGTTCATCTTTTTTACTACCCGGTCGGTATACGGCGTGATGGCCGGTGTTATAATGATCTAGCAGATTAATAACCTTTTTTATATGCTCGGTATACCGGGCACCTGCAAAGTTAATGTTTAAGGAGCTATAAATTCAGTAATAAATTTTCATTTACTTATAAAAAAAAGTAAGGATTTGAAGCAGAGTTTCTGAAATTTTCTTGCTCACCGTCCGCTTTAAAAATATCAATTTTTCAGTGCCCTCCTAGTAAAAAATATATATTTCAACTTATAAAATTATAAGTGTAGTTGTGTCTGAGTCGCACCAAAATATTTATGTAGCCGTGTATGTAAGTTTTAATTAAAAATAAATAGTTTAGAAATATAACAGGCTGGCACGGAAATTCAGAAAGTTATTTATTAAAATGAAATTGCATATGAATATACTAACGTGCTCACTATAATTAGTAATTAATATAAAAAAAAACATTAAAATTAAAAATATTCACTAATGAAAAGGATGCTCCTGGTGTCGTCCTGCCTATTTGTTCATATTAAGCTCTATATTTGTCAGCAGCATTCTTAAATCTCCGCCGTCAAGTATTTGCAGTCGGTTCCTGTTTCTACTCAAAAGATTTGTGACTGCATTAAATCCTTTTTTTATTGTCTACTTGCTCCTCGCTTTCCCCTATTATCTTTGGGGCCAGCAACTCCCCTTTAGGTCCCTCCAGCGCCCACTTTGGGAAACATTGAACTAAAGGAATAAAGTGGTACTATTCCAGAAATTGTAACATTTTTATTATGTCTTCCATTACAGTAAGTCTTCAAACAATGGAAAAAGTAATCCTGTAAATTCGTATCCTATTGAACACAAAGCGCTAATTCTAATCCCGCTGGACCCCAGATTTTTTAAATACACTACACATCAAGACAAGAGGAAGTGCCAGAAGCTTGTGACGGGGAGATGTCGTTTTTTTTAGAAGTGCAAGAAAATGTCTTCATTATCCAACGAATGTTTACCAGTTTGTGTATCCATGACATACGAAAGATATTGGAAAGAAAATATTAAAAATTAATGCATACATAAAATAGATATTAAGTAAAGTAATAAAAATAAAGTTAAGATGGTTGCGACATGTGAAGAGAATGAATGACGTAAGGATGACTAAACTAAATAATGAATTGTGAAATACGACCTCCGTGGCCTTGTTAGTAAGACGTTTGCCTCCCATCCTTTAGGATGTGGGTTCGATTCCAGTAAAAAGCTAGATTTAAAAATAAAAAGGATTACAGTCTGGTTTTCACTTAAGGCTTATTTAACATCTTTCTGGTTAGTTGGAAGATATTGCTACATGGGAATAAGTTCGCCAGGTTGTACTGTATACAAAGAAAGTGTAATACAATACAATATATTATTTTTGTGGCGTTACGGCAGAAGTTGATATGTCCGTTTTACCTTAGTTTACAGGAGAAACAATATTAACTTTGATAAGGTGTTAAAATCAGTACAAATGAGCATTTTTTAAGTTTTTCCAAACAATATATATTTTGTTTGGAAAATGACTGACACACCGAGTTTTGCCACAACATGCTGAGAAATATTTTCTATAAATTGGGAGAATAAACACAAAATGACAAAAAAACGGACATATCAACTTCTCCCGCAACGCCACAGATTCATAGTTAAGACATTAACATTGTGGAGATTTAAAGACATTGTAATTTGTTTTATGAAATACTGTTTGTTCCACTTTTTGAAACGGTATAACTACCGGTTTCAAGGATTTCACCTCATCATCAGGGGAGCACAAACACTTGTGAAAGCATTGAAACCGGTAGGATTAAACCGTTACAAAAAATGGAATAAACAGTGTTTAATAAAACAAATTGCAATACAATATGCTTAAAATGAAAGACAAAATTTAATTTACAAATGTTTTTTTTTTCATTTAAAAACAATGTGTATTATTTAAATGAACATTATTTCTGAACGCATTGTACAAATATAGAATCTTTATGAATATTCTCACCCCTTCGATGCGTCTTTTTCAAACCAGTAAAATAGATTCAAGGATAATAAATCGGAATTACAACATAGAAAAGATCATTGATATATGTATATGATAAAGTCAAACAATAAAATAGCAATAATCCTTGTTAGTTATTCTCTCAAACTAAAGTCTAGTATGTTTATCATAGTTATATTTTGAAACAGTGAGGTGGTTTTAATTGGTTATTTCTAGGTTTTAGCTTTATGACCGTTTTATTTTTAATAATATACTGATATCTTTTTTTGATATAATAAACCTATAAACGAATCCAGATTGTGTTGTTGATATCATATCCTGTGAGACGGGATATCAAATAGATGCATACATGGAAAAAAGGACCCAGGCCACAGTATATATTTTTTGGTTTATTTGAAAATCTAAAAGGCATATATCAATCCTATAAGTTTGATGACCTCTGCGGTCTAATTAATAAGACGCTTGACCTCTACCCGGGAATTTCGGGTTCGATACCCGATGTTATCAGAAAAAAAAAACATAAGTAAATATTCCATTCTGGTAGAAAAAATCTTGTAATAATACACACACATGCAGATATTGTTGACGTTAATACGTGCGATAATGAACAAGTTTCATCCCTACTCCAAAGTTAGGGTTATGATGCCGACGTTTCGAAAACGTTGCAGTTTTCATCTTCAAGGCTTGTTCGTAGTAAACATCGAAATAACATCGAAACAACAACACCAAAGACAACTTCGTCTGGCGAAGTTGACTAAGAACAAGCACTGAAGATGAAACTTGCGACATTTTCGAAACATTGCCATTATAATCCCAACCACGCGTTTAATTCGATATTCCTAAAAATGTAAAAGACTTCAAGAGAAAACCATATTGGTATTGTGATTTTTTTAGTCAAACACATTTTTTCCCCTTTATATAATATAACGGTGTAACCCTACCGGTTTCGAGGTTTTTTTTTAATCTGGCGAGTTTATTGCCATGTGGCAATCTCTTCCAAAGAAACCAGAAAGATGTTTTTATACGCCCTAAATGTTAACCAGACTGGAATCCAATTTAAAAAAATCTGGGATCCAGCGGTTTTCATCTCATTATCAATGGAGCACAAACAAAACGGAATTATTTTCGAACTAGTAACGACATTTGAGTTGGGGATTGTGAATGGAAGGAGGCAGGAGACAACTTCAGCAATCAGCATTGAGATCTTGTGAATGCATCTGTTTGCCAGATGTTCGTCTCAATGTGCTGACTTGGATATTTCTAGGGCCTCTAATCTGTACAATTTATTTCCGTTACTACTGATATACAAGAATTTGGCATCATCGATAGAAAATGTGTGATTTCTTGCATACCAGTAGTAACTGAAATACGAATATGTTATATTGGACTTACGAGTATAAGATACCCTAGAAATATCCAAGTCAGTGTATTGGGATGAACATCTGACAAACGTATACATTCCCAAGATCTCACAGCTGCTTCCTGAAGTTGTCTCCTACCTTCCTCCACCCGCAATTCACCAGCCCGAATGATCACCATTAGATGCGTGTATGTCGTTACCAGTTCGAACATAATTCAATCTTTTTTGTGGTCCCCTGATGATGAGGGGAAAACCTTGAAACCAGTAGGGTATAAAGTGGAATAAACAGTGTTTAAACAAATTACAATGTCTTTATTTATTTATTTAACACTTTTATTGCAAATGCAATCTGGCGGGTTTATTGTCAGGCGGCAATCTCTTCCAACCAACCAGACAAAAGTAAATGAAGCAAGTTACGTGGTCGCATAAATCATTCAAATGACTATCCATCCCCACGATATCCATAAATATATACGTGAGCGTACGCCCGCGAACCCCACAAAGACGGACAATCACCCGAACATTATTTTTCATATAAAGTGAGATATCATCAATCAAAAGGAAAGGAAGGGATGGTAGAAAGGAAAGAAAAAGAAATATCAGGAATGAAACACGTTATTTTACTGACTAGAAATTAAGAGGTTTTCAGTCGCTTCTTAAAGCATGCCAAGGACGGAGCGAGTCTTATATTGGTTTGTAACTGATTCCAGAGTCTCACTGCATGGACAGTAAAGGACGACGTAAAGAAAGAGGAGCGGTGAACTGGAAAGGCCAATAAACAATCTCTGTCTTTAAACCTCGACAGTGTTATTAGTATTTTTTTTAATTGTGTAACACCGGGAATCGAACTCGTAACCTCAGTGTTGAAAGACAGATGTCTTACTAACTAGAAAATGAGGGTCGTTTAGTTTTTAAGATGTCTAACTACTATCAGTTTATAACACCAAATAATTTGAAGACACCAAATTTATAATAGTAAAATATCGTGACTTTTAGTTTCTTTGATCTTTAAAATATGTCATTGTTTCAAATCGATCATCTGTGTAATCGATGGATGCTTATTGGATCGGCTAAATAATAATTGGAGGAAAAAATCCCGACCCAAAAACCTCAAACGAGAAAAAAATCTAACAATCATCGGCACCGTCCGATACAAAAAAAAACTGGCAGGGCCGGAATAAGGGATTGCATGCATATATATAATAATGCAATTTTTCTGTTGAGGAAGGCAGGGAAGACATTCCTCCGTGGTCGAGTATGATTTTCGATCATTCAATGGATGAAAGACTCCAAGATGTGTATTGTTTGCAATTTGTTGCCCTTCAGCAAATACAGTCTTGACTAAAATATGCTCGACGATAAGATTCAAATTTATTTATAAACAAAATAAACGACAATTTAGTGACCTATACATAATATTTACTTATAAAATAAATTATAATTATCATATAATATTATGACGTATATAGCCACGTGATAGCGCATTGGACCTCTGTGCGGAAGATCGCCAGTTCGAACCCCGCGCTGTATTAATATTTTCGAATGACACAGACATATTTTCCGCCAATTATTTGGGAGTGTAAGGATGCCTATAACTTCGGTCATATCTATTCTTAGCTAACAATGATGCTCATTTTGAACGTTTGATGTAAAAAAAATGTAAAAAATCACAATCATGTTTTGATTAGCTATTTTTGTTAACGTCAACCACCCGCTGCTCCCTGATAACTCCGATAAGTAACGCAATTACATTAGAACACCTATTTTCACTCTTTAAAGCAGTCTTTGACTTATGGAAAAAAAATATTGATTTTTGGGACTTGTACCATTTGAGTAATTTTTTCAACATGATACTCTAACATAGTACTAGCCAAATGAAATTGAAGGGGTAATTTTTCATGAACGCGAGTAGATTTTAACATAAGTTGTAGAAAAAAAAGGTGTGATTTTTTTTATCTAGAGCTCATGAAAGTTAGCGGATAAATCGGACTTGCAAAAAAATTTAAGATAACTTTTTTTCTTTCCAAATTTAAAGGGTTGCGACGGTGAATGGTATTGTTGTACGTAAGACCCATTATTAAACTACTTCCAAAAAAATCACGATCGCAGAGTAAATAGTTTAGTCCCACTTACGAAGTTTAGTCAAAAATCGGGTTTTTGCTCAAATTTCACAAGAATCCAAATTATTGTACTTGAGATCCACTGAATATCGCGGAACATACATAGGAGTTAAATCGATAGGTATTGAGGTCCCCCATCACCCTGTTTCCGTTGATCATCACCGGGTGCTACACCCTGTATATAAACAGTTTTTGTACCGATGTTACACAACAACATTTATTTATTTATTTAAACCTATATTAATTTATATATCTTTCAAATATGATTCATAAACATATCAATGTAAAGTAAAACACGGAATGTAAAAATATTCTAGCAGCAATACTAGAATTAAAATACATACAATCGGTCTACATCAACGATTTGATCTATCCTCAAGAACAAGGACAAAATTAATAAGATAGATGCTTCAAAGGGAGTGTCAAGAATGTCTACGAAACGGTTACCTATTCTTGATGATGTTGAAAGGTTGCTTCTCATATGGATAAACGAAAAGTAATTGCAAGGCGATACTATTAACGAAAACATCATTTGTGAGAAGGCGAAAGTTATTTTCGCCGACCTCGTTAAGAAGACGCCAGGATCATCTGCCGAAAAAGAAGTACAATTTAAGGGAAGTCATGGATGGTTCGAGAAATTTAAGAGAAGAACCGGCATCCACAGCGTTGTGAGGCATGGTGAAGCAGCAAGCTCTGACACAAAGGCAGCAGAGAACTTCATCAGCGATAGTATGAGAAGCTCGTAGATTCTGAGGGTTACCGGATTTTACTTCTAGTAAAAAAAAATTAATTATTTGTCATAAATTCATAAATAAAAAAACTAGTTATTTCGGTTTTTTTATTGTTTTTTGCAAATCGAAATCGCATTCCGGGTTGTTACGCTCCTTAACAATTTATAAGTATGTAATTTTATTTGAATAAACGTTCAAAATAAAAAAAAAATGAGTATTTTTTTCGGCATGGAACGAATTATCGTATTTTACATTGATTTATATGGGAAAAATTGTTTCGCATAACGAGTAAGATTATGGAACGAATTATTCTCGTTATGAGATGTTCCACTGTAATTTGGTGGATTATTAAAAACTTATGTGGATTGAGACACAAGGGGTGTCTTATAAAAAAATATACACCCTTTTATACCGTTTCGTTTACTTACTACAGAAATTTGATACATTACGCATTCGTCAAAAGTTTAGGGGTGAGGAGGACTTTTATTTTCAGCAAGAACAGCACCTAATGCCATCGTGATGTGAGGGCCTATCTTGACGAAAATTTATTGAAATGATTGATTTCATTTAGACGTAGCATTGTACACCCTCCGCGCTCCTCTAATCTAACGGCAGTGAACTTTTTCATGAAGAATCATAATAGATAAAGTTCACAAAAATGGCACAGTTATTGAAAGAGAATGCGCCCAAATACCAAAACAAATTATTCGTGATGTTTTCTATTCCACGTTATCAGCAGTGCATGAACCAAAACGGGTATCGATTTGAGAATTAACGATCACTTAAAAAAATCTTGTCAGTATTTTTTAATTTAGAGTTTTAATCTTAGATATACCTTAATAAATACTGAAATTTATAATCATTTAAAGTATGCGTAAATCTATTTAGGACACCTTTTATGTTTGCATATAAGTATAGTAGATTCGATTATCGGGGGTCGCCTTTACCAGGGCATTAAAAAATCGTTTTTTTTTCATAACACTGATGAATAAAAATTATTAAATGTTTTGGATTCTCATAATTATTTAAAATATTTCGGATTTATTGTACTGTCCGGGTCAATTTGCAACCTGGCTAAAGCAACTCCGGATAATCGAGAGTCTACTGTAAATGTGTCTCAATATTATTTGAATTTATTTAATGAACGACACGACAAACTACGGACCTGTTGGGGGTCCACACGCCAAGGATGTAGCCCCAAGGACCCTGCACCCAAATAAAGGGGTGTGTCTGCTGGGAGTCATTTGCCGGACCGGCGCTCCTCCATTGTACTCCTTTTTGCCTTTTTTCCAAGCCGTCAATCACCTTCTATTTTGGGTAATACGAAAAATATATAAAAGTAAACTTTATATTTATAAAGTTGATTTTTTTTATTACATTTGACATGCCAAGAAAATGTACAATAATACCAATGCAAATGTTAAAATACTTCAATACTAATAAAAAAATAAGACGTTTCACTTCCAAAATCATTCTGCATTATCAATAATCGAAAAAAAAAGCAATAACTTATTTTTCCTTTTAATATGTCCTCAGTAAGATACAGGCAAAAACCTAGTTCACTGGGGATGCGACAAATAAAAGGCAACAGACCCAGATCCATATAAATTGAGTGTCCACTTTAAGTAGCCTTTTATTACTTGTTTTTATTCATAAATTATGTAGGTATATCATAGTATAAATAGGCCAAAACCCATACGACGGCTGTCGCCAAAGAAAGAATACGAGAATTGAATTTTGAATACAAGAGAGCGAGAGAGGAATACTTGGATTATCTCCGAAAGTAATTCGAAATTTGAATATCGGTGGGTCCGTGATAAATAAAAAGATGGATACTATACTGAACGAATTTTAAAAACCTAGCTAACAATTTTTGAACTGGTGTAAAAGGGGACGATGTATAAATGATATACGAGTATATAAACAAATTCTACATTTATGAATATATATTTTCATAAATGTAGAATTGGTTTTACTTGAATTTTGTGTATATTTCACGGGTTGCAACTAGTATACAATTACTTGTCATGTAAATAAATAAATTAATATGTTGTAATTTGTTTTATCAAACACTGTTTATTTCACTTTTTGTAACGGTATAACCCTACCGGTTTCAAGGCTTTAAATGCTAAAGTTATTACCTTAAAAACAGCAATAGCTTTCGCATCAACTCAAAATATTAGTGAAGAATAATTTAGTCCCGACATTCATGAAAGGAAGTGAAACGTGGACATCGAAAAGATTGATAAGAGCAGAATAAATGCTATAGAAAAGCGTGCATTGAGAAGAATACATAGATTGACAAGGCATGACAGAATACGGAATGAAGTGATAAGAGATGAATGCGAACTTAAGGCTACAGTGTTGGGTAAGATAAATGAAAGCATTTAGAGATGGTTTGGGCATGTTGAACGAATGAATGGAAAAAACTAACAAAAAAAAATTGTGTGTAAATGTGAATAGAAGGCGTGTGAGACGAAGATCAAGGAAAACACGGTCGAATCAAGTAAATTATATTTTAATAGAAGGAAATATGGAAAGCCAAGGAAATTTTAGGGATGTTTAATAGGCTATAGATGTGTGTCGAGAAAGTAAAGTTTGGGCAAGTCTTCTCTTCCTATACCGACAGGGAAATGGCGTGACGGCATGTACATATATGTACGTTATCTTAAATCTAATGAAAAACCGCTAAAATTAATGAATTAGCCGCTAATTACCAGCGACATAAGGTCGCGAAGGTTTTGCATAGGTAGGCCATGTATGTAAACAGATTTAAGTTAACACGGTCAACAAAAATCATTATGCAAATCCAATAACTCTGAAAAAGGCCACTTGGCAGACCGAAAAAGAGGGTTCTAGATAACATACAGTACGAACTTAAGATGCTAGGAGTGGTCGATTGGTCTAAAGAAAAATCGTTCATTAGACTGAAGCTCTGTCTACATAAGTTGAGTGCGAATCTAAGGTAAGGAGCAGATCTACCAAAATTACTAAGGCGCTGAGCTGGTTGAACGTGATAAATAAACACCAAATTCATTTACTATCTTTATTGTGCAATCTCCTTAACTGTCCCGCCACCCCTTCTTGTTTCGCCGAAAATTTTCAGCGTCTTTTACATCATGGACTTGAGCTGCCCTCAGACAGAGATTGTTTATTCGCGTTCCCAGTTCACCGCTTTTATTTTTTACGTCGTCCTTTACTGTACGTGCAATGAGACTCTGGAATCTGTTACAAACCAATGTTAGACTTTCTCCATCCTTGGTATGCTTTAAGAAGTGACTGAAAAACTCTTAATTTCTAGTCAGTAATATAATGTTTTCATTGCGATTTTTCTTTCTTCTCCACCATCCCTTCCTTTTTGACTGATGATATTTTAATTTTACTTTAATATGTTTATGCCCATAAATTTCAATAATATAAATAATCTTTTGAATATTTTTTGCGAACAAGTAACTTGCGTTATGTACTTTTGGCAGATTAGTTGGAAGAGATTACCACTTGGCAATAAACCCGCCAGATTCTATTTACAAAGAAGTGTTAAATAAATATTATAATGCGTTGGGTTAACTGATGGTCAAATATGAAATGTTTAAATCCACTTCGAATTAACCAACATTTGTACTTTTTAATTAAGTATTTTTTTAACGTTTTTATTTAACTTTTGGTTGTAGGACACAGTGGGCCAAAAACAATTATTCCGTTTTGATTATAGTCATTGTATATCCTGTCGCCTTGGCTCAGAGGATAGGACGCCAGAATAATTGCATTCGCCCTTTGGCAAAGACAAACATAATTGGGGCCATATAATGAGGGGATTGTTAGAAATACAATACGACGCAGGTAACAAAATTTAAAAGACAATTTTAAAATCTTGTTTTTATTTGTATTTTGTTATTGATATTGTAATAACAAAAATCCATCAAATAAAACAAGGTAATGTATCAGGAAATGTATTTTTTGTGTGTATTTATTTATTTAGTTTAAAAAATAATTATTAACTATTCTAGTACCAACTAAGATGTATGAACGTGAAAGAGACTCAAAGAAGCTGAATAAATACTGTAAAATTGTGCGAATTCAGAAGAATACGTGGGATGATTATGTAAAATAAAATATGGAACGAAATAATCAGGGATGAATGTGAACTTAAGGCTATATGGATTTAAGTAAATTTCTGTTATAAAGGTAGTATTTTCCCAGATGATAGATGAGTTATAGATCATTCAGCCAGAAGATTCATTTTGCAATAGCGTGAGAAACACTCTCTGTATTACACAACTTATGTAGTGGTATTGGTTTTAGAATGCCACACGATTGGTTCGCGCAGAGCGCACGTTTGTGTTAAAATACTCGGTGATTAGAAAATCACTACCACGTCGAAATTAGGAATGCGATTTTTGTTTAATAAGATGTATAATTTCAAATTTTTCGAAAGCTTAGAATATACTTTGTTATAACTTAAAGTTTCCTAGACTTTAATAATAATAATAAATAAATATAGGTTTATTGATAGCAACATAGTATGTACGAGTACATAATATATTTAAATTCTAGAACACATAAATTGCAGAGAATACATTAAATAGAGAAGCTATCAAAAGGTCTGGGCTCATCTAATAACATCCCCCCGGCCAAGATACACCCCACCAATATAAGGCGAGCCCAGCCACGGGGACACCAGATGTTTTTCAGCCCGTTTTTTCAGTCGTTTCTTAAAGCACGCCAAAATATAATATTTCCAAATTTGAACAAAGACTTATAAAGGAATAGAAAGATGGAAAAGGACAAGAAAATAGGATCTATAGAGATGCACATTTATTTAATATTTGAAGAGAGATGTAATATTTATTAAGTCGCTGTTTGAAGCAAGTCAATAAGGGTGAGTCTTACGGTAGCCGGCAACTTGTCAGTTTGTGTCATAATGATGTAATTTTTTTAAATATTTATTCATTATTCATAATAAACTTTTTAAATTACGTTTATAAGCTGCATTTAATAAATTTAAAAAAATACAAAATACTGTTGTTGCCATGTTTCTTCTGAAAGCAGTGGTATATGAGTCATTGTTTATTATTATTAAAGTTGTACGAAAAATACTTCCGAGTTTACCTAAGTTTTCACAATAATTCATCACATCAAATCATGTTTCAACGATCACGATTGTTCTACTGATGAATGCCATCTATTAGTGTAAGCAAGAAACTTTCACGTTGAACGAAGCCTCTATTATTTCCGCTAGAGTTTATGCGTCAGATGAAGAAAATATTTGATGATTTATCATGTAAATAGTTTACAAAGCTATGTATAGATGTCTCAAATCATATGCAAATTTTAAGTTTAAATAATAGTTCTCTTCGTCGGTATTCAAAATTTATTAAAATCTATAGAAAATAGCTATTTGATCTATTTTTATTGCCATAATTGGTCTCTTTCCTCTCCTTTTTTTAACTTCTGTATATTTTATTCTGTCTTATTTTTTCATGTTGTACGATATTATATAAAAAAAGTAAATATATTTGTTTGTCCAATTTCCAATCACATCGACAACATCTGATGTATAAAGTGTCATCACATAAAAAATGTGATGGAATTTGGGATTTCTTCAGCAGTTCTTCTGAACAGTTGTCGGAGCACAGTGGACAAGCCATCAGGTGCAACATTGTTTGAATGTCACCACATTTTGATATATCCACGAGGGTGAGTAGACGATTAAGAAATCTTCACACGTCCTATGATAGGTGGTGTTCCACCGGCAGGCACTCCGGCAGCTGCATCCATATCTACAGGCTTTCAGTTTTAATTTTCCAAGAATCTCACGACCATCAATAATGAGGAACGGTGGAGTTGATGATGATATTGTTTATAAGATTTTCTTTAATTTCCTATTAAAAAACTAACGTAACTCTAACCTTGGTAAGTTTTCTGAGGTTTTCTTACCAAATGTGTTCGTCTAAACATATGCGGGGAAGTACCTAATCTAATGGCCGCAGCCACTACATTCATATCTTTGCACTTTTATTCATTATTATTATTTTATTCACCATTACTCGTATGTGGGTATATATGTATATATTTATTTTGTAATATTTGAATTTGTCAATTACGTTCAAACAAGTGTGTTCAAATCTTGAGTTAGAGTCCCCTAAAGAATTTGCTTACTTAACGGCGCTATATTTATTGTCACTTTATTATAATTATTAACGCCCTCTAATTACTTATTCGGCACATTTCAACGCCCCCTAAAAATTAAAATTGCCCCCGTTGAGAATCGTCGTGTGACATATGTTGCTTCTCCAAAATGTCGTTTCAATTCTCAACAAATATTGAGGAACCAATCATGTACTTTATAGGACCGTATCAAAATTTGACTCTTCTTATGAAGAAAATTAATACTGGAAAAATAAATCTCTTTTATAAGTAAACTTATTTTAAATTTGAAAACAACTCAGTTGGACATCGAAGCTAGGAAAAAATATTTGAACTAGTTTATTATACGTAAACATAACACATTAATAAAATCGATTGATTTTTTTATCCCTTAAATGTTTTTGTGCCACTCTTCCAATGTTGTTGATTTTATGATTTCAAACTCCATGACAACGGCATAGTACATTTTATCAAACATGTGGTTACATGTCATACTGCCTGTTTAATAGAAAGAGACAAATAACGTCACCATGGTAACGGATGAAAACTTGAAAAGTGATCGTTTGTCTCTCTTTTTTATTTGATGGTTTTCCGAACAAAAGTGAAACAAAATATTATTGCCGTTTGAAAACTAAGCGAGACATCTAGCAGGGTTTAGGATTCTCGTAAATTGTACTGTTACAACTCAAATAGGGATTTTCAATATTATACTACTTAAAACTCTTTTTCACAGTTTTTTACGAGTTTCTTTCATTATTACATTTTTAAAGTCTATGTTATTCTAAGATGTTGAGATTGAAATGATTTTAAATACCATTTAAACTCCATTTATGTTTTTTTTTCAGGGCCTTTGCACATTTCCCTAATTTGTAATTCAACATTTTAAAACTTATAAAAATAATTGTAAAAATGTATATGTTACACTAAAATACTATGACAAAATAAAGCGTCTTAGATAGTACATTATAGAAATAATTTATTTCGAGTACTACACTAAATTTAGAAGATTTTTCCTGAGGGAGCCGAGTGAGATTTGAAATACGTTTATACTCGTATGAGGACACACACAGTTCAAAAATGAGATTGCTCTACCTTCCGGCATATTCAAAGGCAGGTTGGTTCGACTTATAGGTTGATAGAATAATCTATGGGTGCGTTGTCTCTATTAATTATCATGAACATA
This sequence comes from Odontocerum albicorne, assembly GCA_949825065.1. Lineage (NCBI taxonomy): Eukaryota > Metazoa > Arthropoda > Insecta > Trichoptera > Odontoceridae > Odontocerum > Odontocerum albicorne. The sequence goes on from OX463858.1 coordinate 11,241,217, forward strand.
CAAACCATGAAAGTTCATTACTGTTTTGAAAAAAAAAACGAGACAAATAAAAATAGGTAAAGAAATATATGATATATACATACAATCCCGTCGTTCCCCTATCGGGATGGACAGAAAATAGAGAACGCCAGACTTTCCTATCGCGACACACATCTTTCACCTCCTCAACATCTTTACATCTTCTTATATAGTTTTTTGCTTCTTCCACATCCATACACCTTACAGACCTCTTACGATACTTCTGACTTTTAACATTTCCTTCTTTCAAAATATTGTACACCATCCATACTTTCCTTGGTCTTCTTCTGCCACGCCTTCAAGTTTTTAGTCATTTGTTCGTTCTACGTACCCGCACCATCTAGGAGTGGTCTTCTTCATCTGGCTCAACACATCAGCTTAGGTTCGCTTAATATAATATAAAATAAAAACAGATTATAACCAAATATATATTATACTAGTGTATGGGTGTATCTCACATGACCGAATTTCAGCAAATAAAGAAAATAATCAAGGGAACATTGTTATTTATTTACCGAGTTTATCCCGATCTCATCTCACTGGTGAATTTATTTCTGACTAATATTTTTTATTTGATTATTATGAAAAATAAGTACAAAGCAATGCAGTAAAATGAAGACGAGCATTGCAAAAGTTATGACCGTTGTCAATAGAATATATAAAATGGGGAAAAATAGCAATAAAAATATATACTATAAATGAGAATGGTAGAGGAAGATTAAGGGAATAATATTGTGAATGAAACAAACGTAAAAGTGAACAAATCGTAAAAAGTAGTATGAAAATGTATAGATATGATATGGAGAAGCCTGGCACTCTGCTTTCTCTTTTTACCTGAACAAGTATGTATAGAGTTGACAATGGTTTTTGAAGCATGACAAGATCCCTATCGCCATAGCGCATATGGGAAGATGTCTACTTGTTTAGTGCTAATCTAATAAATATTCCTGTTAACCACTTTATATGAGTACATTGAGATGACTCATTAATAATCAAAATTCTCATATACAAAGTTATATACTATCAATAAATCAAATTCCAGTATAACGGTGTGGTCGATAAGTTTTCTGGCGTACAACGGCTTACTCACTTAAAAAAAGAAATAAAAAACTCCACGGCACAACTTTGCTTATCAGCTGAATAAACGTGGGAATGGTGCGAGGGTTCTCGACTACGAGGCCCAGCAATGGTAAAGATCATCTTACTTAAAACATCTTAAAACATCAGCAATAAATTCACATTTCATTAATTATTCTGGCATACATTGTCACTCCATGTACTCCTCTCAGAGCATGTATTTCTACAGTTTTTACTCGGCTGCTTTCAATCTTTGTCAACGTTTCACTTACATAAATCAACGTTGGTTCTAGAACTCTATTGTGGACAGCCATCGTAATATAGTTTGATGCTGCCCGGTGGTCTGAGTATATATGTTTTACTACTACATTGAATTTATTTTCTATCACTACATGCCTTTCGGTATCTCTCATAGCTCTTTCATTATCTAAAAATACTACTACATCCCTGCCTAAATACCAACTCTATATTTCTGGTAAATAAAAAATTAGTAGTATAAATAATAAAAACATTTCAATCATGCAATCAAAGTGTTTCTTTTTGAAATTCTTAGTAAGTGTCACATAAATTATTGCAAATTTGTTTTATCAAACACTGTTTATTCCACTTCTTGTAACGATATAACCCTACCGGTTTCAGGGCTTTCCCCTGATCGTCAGGGGAGTATAATTGTGCTCCCCTGATGATGAGGGGAAAGCCTTTAAAGAGGAAGGGGTATACCGTTACAAAAAGTGGAATAAACAGTGTTTGAAAAAACAAATTACAGTGTCTTAAACCTACAAAATGTTAAAGCCTTAACCATAACTTTAAGTTTTGATCAAAATAATTTTAAAATTACAAAATGCTACATTTATTCTTAAGAATAACCACAAAAACAATTTAAAATTTATTTGAATATATTTAATTTTTACAATAAACAAGAATGCTGTGTTAGTATTATTTACGACAAGCGATTACACCTGAACTTGAAAAACTAAACACATTTAAACAGTTCTAAAAGAAATAGTCACAAACAGCTATTCAGTTGAAATACGCGATCTCGAATTTGTTAACATTTTTATAAATGTATAAAATTTACTTACCATCAAACAATTTTTTTCGCCATGTGAATCCATATACCCAACTCAGGTGAAACAGGCAATTCGCTTTCAGTGCGTGTTCCTCATTTGTCTGTGGCGGGTGTATTTCTCTCCTTGGTTCTCGCGACCCTCATTTTAGTTACGCGAAATTCTAAATTATCCAACAAAACCGATAAATTACGCAACTATTACCAAATTATCTTTAGTTTTAAACAGTTCATGTGACAAAATCTGAGAAAAAGAAAGTGTTTCGATATGAAATATGTGTTTAAATGCAAAAAAAGATATTCATAAACTCTCTTTTAGGTTATTGTTATGAACAACCAAATATGATTGTTCGATAGTCCTTTACAATAGTATCGTGTATTGAACTTTTTATAATTAAAAAAAAAATGCTGTTGTGTATCAAAACTAGTGTTAATTGTGTTAAAAATAAGTGACAAAAAATACAAGTGTTAATTAAACAAAAAAAAATGCCAAAAATGCGCGATATTAACGTATAAAAAACCTTAACGTATTTCAGTGATTTACTATATTTCGTCATTGACGTATACATTTAGTTTTTTGCTAATATTTAACAACTTAATGGCTGCTACCAAAACTTGTAGATCAAATAATAGTAGTGATTTTAGTTTAACTTCAAATCATAGCTTCAACTGCGATAGTCTGAAAGAATATAAAGACAATAAACCAAGTGATAGTCATAGTACCATCAAAAGAGATCTTATTGTAGACAAAGATATTTATTCTTATGATCCAAGAATTGACAAAGTCACAGAAGATAGAGTTGTTCCATTGCTAGGCCACAGAAGGAACAAGAGCGGTTCCAAATCTTTGATAGGGAGCCTATCTTTGACTGCCGTTTCTTTGGAAGAACAGGATTTTGTGGAAGAACTCGGAAGGTACGTTAACGAGATGGCGAGAACAGAAAGTAACGGTGATGATGTGTGGGCGCAGTTACAGCAGAAGGAAGCTGATCTTCTGCTGGCTGCAGAACTGGGTAAAGCACTCTTGGAGAAGAATGAAGAACTAACTAAGCAACAGGAGAGACTTGTGGAACAGTACTCCAGCAAATTAGAGGTGAGTTTTCTTATTCAATTGGATACGCTGATTCTTGGAGGACAATTATAAAGTCTCAAAGCTCTGGTAATTAAAAAGGTTCATTAAGCTCTATTTGCCAATAAGTCAGAGCTCGTGCTCGCCCTCTATTACTGGGGGTGTATCTCGACTGGATGGATGTCATGAGATGAGGCTTTTGATACCTTCACTTTTGAATATATTTTCTTTTCCATTGCCTTGGAAATATACGTGAAATTTCAGGATATATATGTACATACTATGTTGCTATCAATAAACCTATATTTATTTATTAAAGTATATTATTTAGTAAATATAAGAATGCAGTAAACTCGCGATTAGAGGGGAAAAAAGTGATTTATTAGATGTTTCCCTATTTCTAAAGCTCTGTTCAATATTGCATTATATTTAGTCTTATTCTTGATTGGTTCTTGTCGATAAAAGTGTACCTTCGTCATTTTAACGTCTTTATTTTGTTATTGCAACATTCGTATTATTATTATTATTGCGTAATATTGAATTAATTTTTGATCTTATTTTATGTTAATGTTCGTTTTTCGTGTAATATCTCAAGTGGATCGATTTTTGTCTGCTTTAAATTGTTAAATATATGGATATTGTGTGCATCTGCAGAAAGAATTTGAACGCAACCATTTTGTACTGTTACAACTCAAATAGGGATTTTCAATATTATACTACTTAAAACCCTTTTTCACAGTTTTTTGAGTTTCTTTCAATATTACATTTTTTTAAAGTCTATGTATATTCTAAGATGTTTAGGCTGAAAGGATTTTAAATACCATTTAAACTCCATTTATGTTTTTTTTTCAGGGCCTTTGCACATTTCCCTAATTTGTAATTCAACATTTTAAAACTTATAAAAATAATTGTAAAAATGTATATGTTACACTAAAATACTATGAAAAAATAAGCGTGTTAGATAGTACATTATATAATTAATTTATTTCGAGTACTACACTAAATTTAGAAGATTTTTCCTGAGGGAGCCGAGTGAGATTTGAAATACGTTTATACTCTTATGAGGACACACACACAGTTCAAAAATGAGATTGCTCTACCTTCCGGCATATTCAAAGGCAGGTTGGTTCGACTTATAGGTTGATAGAATAATCTATGGGTGCGTTGTCTCTATTAATTATCCGGAACATACAAACCATGACTGTTCAGGATCTGCAGAAAGCATTTGAACGCAACCATTTTTGGGATATTTTATAAAAAAATACGAACACTAAGACATACGTGTACATTTTATTTATTTATTTTATTTATTTATTTATTATTACACATGACAATAAATATATACAATTTGAGAAAAAATAACAATTACAATCCAATTTCAAGCCGAATGCGTTACTATCACATTTTGGACGAACTACAAAGGTTTCTTTGTAGTGTATCTTCCGTTGGTAAAATTTCTTAACAAATATTTTTTTCTACCATATGCAAGAAGTAAATGATAAAATGTTCGCATCTACAACCTTTTTATCATTAAATCTAACTTATATATATTTCATTTATAACATTTTTTTTATCTATCAACAGCAAGGGATCCTAAGTCAGAGCACCTTTGAAGAAAGTCTGCTCTCTAAACGGCCCTATACAAATTGTCATTTTATCAATATATTTATATGAAAAAATCTGTATAATCCTTGCAAAAAAATTGGAAAATAATGAATACAAAAACCTACAACTATCTTACACCCCCTTTGATTTAAAATACAACATTAAAGAAGTTTGTTTTTTCCCTCTTGTACACTTTTCTGCAAATAGTGCTAAGCAAATTTTGTAACATTAACTTGCGATGGGGAGATGTAAAGTTGATACCGCAACTTGAAAATTCACCAAATATATTTAAAAGTCAAGAAAAAATATTCATATTTAACTAGAGTACATTTCAATGTGACACGAAAATACAAAATTCGAGTATAAAATACAAGTATAAATAATATGCATACCTATATATGGTGCAAATGCTCGTATAGGGCGTGCGAAAGGAAAAATAAGGAAGGTATGGTTGTATCAAGTAAATGATATTCTTAAAGAAGAAAACGTAAAAAGTCAGATAAATCGAAGAAGTTGTATAATAACTGAACAGATTTTGCGTTGGAACTTTTTATTTTCTTTACGACGTTTAGCTTACACTCTGTGCAAGGGAGCTCATATTTTTGTACCGGGTGCATGCAGAATAACCTCGCTACTTCACTGGTTTTTTTTTCTCCAAAAGTTAAATATTTCTATAATTTTCTAACGAATCATCAATCAATCAGGTTTATTCAGTACGATTTTAGTACAAAAAAAAACCTTCTTTTCTAACCAATAAAAAATAGTACACGTTTTACACAAAATGTCATAAAACATTTTTTTTCCAGAAGTCTTGATTTATTATTGGTCTAAAACGATATCGACATTTGATATGACGTGACTGACTGAAAATACAAATGTTTTGGCGAGAGACAAAATCTGCTTATTCACCGATTGAAGACTTTTTCTTGATACATGTAATAAATATATACATATGTTAAATGGAACAATGATTATGCAAGGATCGGAAATAACCATTTTTATATCGAAATTAATTCTACAAAACCACTAACATTGATGATATCGCAAAAAAATTGTATTTATTTTATTGCTGACGTTGAATCAATATTGTGAAATCCAAAGTAGCCGTGAAAGGAAAAGAAAATTCGATATATTATGAGTGAACTGTGAACGATTGGAGCAAGTTACGGAGTTATGAATAAATGCTCAGATTATGGAAAAATTAAAAAGGATTATAAATAGTGTGTAGCGAAATGAAACAAATGTCAATGGAGCACTAAAATATGTATACATAATTTAAACGGACAGTAAGAAAATATGCTAAGACCATAACACTATTTTAGTATCAACTTTGATGTATGAGAGTCAAACGTGGACATGGAAAAATAATGAAAGGATCGAAATAAATGCTATATATAAATGATAAAGGGTCTTTCAAATTGAGCGGTTTGTTTAATTCTCGGATATAACTGGTAATCTCCGGAAACGGTGATGTTAATTGGCCACCAAGATCATGTGATCTGACACCGTTGGACTATGGATCAGGTCTGTAAGACGTTGGACCAGGTCTGTAAGAATGACCCCCAATCAATTCTTGAACTGAAGAACGAAATTATTCGCGTTATCGGTGAGTTAGAACCTCAATTATGCCAAAATGTCATCGAAAATTTTGTCAAAAGAGTGAACATCTGTGGAGCTGCAAGAGGTGGACATTTGGCAGATATTGTTTTTTTTGTGTTTAAATTTCATACATTATACTTCAATGACAATTTTTTTTGAATCAATGCAAATTGTGTGTTTTATTCAAGAATAAAAAAAATTGAATTAAAAAAAACCGCTCAATCAGACCCTTTACATGGGGTGACAATTACAGAATATGAAATAAAGTGATAAGGAATGAATGTAAACTTAAGGCTGATGTGCTCAGTAAGATGAATAAGAGCACTCTCAGATGGTTTGGGCATGTAGAACGAATGAATGAAGAAATACTAACAAAACAAATGCACAGTGCAAATGTGAGTAGGAGTGGTAGAGGAAGACTAAATAAATTATAGTTGGATCAAGGGATTCAATCATATTTTGAAAGAAGGAACTAATACAGTCAGATAAATCGTAGGAGTTGTATGGACGTGAAAGAGGCGAAAAATGTGTATCAAGATAGGAAAGTCTCGCGTTCTGTTCTCTCTGCCTACCCCGACGGGAAAGCGTGATGGTTAGTATGAATGAATGTTGACATTTGCTTTTTTTAACTTTCCTAAGAAAAAATAAATCGATCGCCTTTTTATCACTACTATAAAGTTATAAGGCAGTGCCATGTTAAATGAATTATTTTTTTCAATAAAAGATCACAAAATTTAGACTACATATGCGTAACTGCAGTTATACACTACATATCAAAACAAGAGGAAGTGCATCAAAATGTCTTCATTATCCAACGAATGTTTACTGGTTTGTAGAGTGACTATGACATATGAAATATATTAGTTGAAAATCCGTTATACCGTTATATAAAGTGTAATAAATATGTTTGACTTAACAAATTATAAATAAATAAATATATATGTAATTGTTAGTTGAGTGTGAGCAGAAAAAGATAGTGGCTTCGGCCATTAGATTATATACTTCACCGCATCTGTATATGTTTATAAAAACATATTTAGTAAGACAATAGCAGACAACTTATCAAGGGAAGACGAACAAAAAAAGCTTAATACTACAAATCTAAATTTTATCTGTAATGAAATATTTAAGTATTTTATTTATATGGAAATATTGTTTTTAATACAATTGAACTATGAATTGAATATTTTGTTGTATCGATATTTTAACACATCTATCAATAAGTTCCGGTACTAACCAACAGATGGCGCCTCTAATAACAAATCCATACCATTCTCAGTTAGTACCAACCTTTAGAAGTTACGTGTCAAACTTTCATGGTAGTCCGACATTGTGTCATTGAGTTACAGTGGTTTTAGTGACGCTACTTTTGCTATTTTCAAAACAATGGAAACACCGAATTTCGTGTGTTGATAAAACTCAGCGATGGCTTGAAAAGTGTTATCCGTGCTCTGCTCCGTCGAAAACAATCATTTGTCGGTGGTATGCTGATTTCAAACGCGGTCGTACAGACACAAATGATGCTGAACGCTCTGGTCGTCCAAATGAGGCTGTTACACCAGAAAAAATATAAAAAACCCTCAAAATCGTGATGGAAAATCGCAAAGTAAAGTTGCGTGAGATAGCTGACATCCTGAAGATATCATTTGGTAGTGTTTACATTATTTTGCATGAACATTTAGTCATGAAAAAGCACATTTACACATGCAGTATTAAGGCATGCTAATTCGATAGAAGAAAAATGTGTTTTGAGAGTTTGTTATTTTTACCATAAATCTAGTTTAAAAAGGTCTATAAGTAAAATGCCGGATTTATTTATCAGGAGTCGAACTCCAAACCCCCCAATGGAAGCTAAGCGTCTTCTTACAAACCAGGCAACGGAGGTAGTTTTATTTGTATGTATCTGTTAAAAATATGCTTTGTTTACATGTTGTTTCTCAATGGGATGTGGTAAAAGTGAAGTTTATAAATTATATCAGCAATTCTCAACCTTTTTATAAACGTATACCACCAAAATCAAAATTAAAATTTGTCAGTACTATAAAAAAATTGTCTTGTTTACGAAAAGAAAGTCAAGACTTTGTATTATATATTCGTACACTTAATTTATTGTCGCATCTTTTTTATTTTAATAAGCAATCCAATCAAATTAGGATGATTTGTGCCACCAAATTTAAGTCACAGTGCAATTATGTTATATGAGTAAATATAATAAAACTAATTTAAAAAAATACCAATTCTAGAAAATTGTAAATTTCAAAAGATTAACCCTTTATAGGGCAAGTTTTTATTTTTGAGATATTGAGTTTTTTTGTTGAATAAATCATTATTATGTGTATCAAATTAACTTTATTTCTTCGAAAACGTGTTTTAATATTTTTTTGTTTTTGGAAATGAGGCGGTCGCATATGAGACCTGTGCCCATTTCAGGGGTCATGTTAATGGTCGCAAAAGTGACCAATGAATGTTTAGGTAATAATATCGAAGTTTAGGTTGAACAAGGAAATAAAATTCTTATATGAGATGTAATGAATAGTGATTTACTTATAATACCTATTTACATATTTGACAATAAATTGACCGGATGTTTAGATCGTTGCTATTAAACATGCAGCTAACTTCACGACGATCCGTCTTAATTAAGACTTCTGGCCATCCACTACATTTGCCAATTTGACATTTGTGTTACTTAAAAACGTTTCATTAAGAAAATGAATCCTTATAAGTATAACTATAAGGGTGGTCGCATATGCGACCGATTTCTGCTTATGCCCGTTAAAGGGTTAAGCTTAAAAAAATTAACAATTGATCTAACGTACCATATAAGGAAAAGTTTTTCTAAGAAAGAACAAACACTACATTATTTTTTAAAATTTTTTATTTTTTATTTTACACATGACAAGAAATATACATAATTTGAGAAAAGGACGACATATAGCATGAAAAAATTAATCGATGCTTCTTTCCGATTTTTGATTTTATCAAACCCCGTTGCATATTCCCATCAACCTGACAAACAGACACTCAATTAATTGGATGCGATAAATATATTGCGTTAAGTAAATCAAATCTGTCTCGCAAAAGACCACCGAAAAATACATGGTCTATAGTTTCATCATCCTTATCGCACCAGCGGCCGGGAGTCTTCACAATACGTCACGTATTTTTATTTCGTTTTAAAAATAATGATTAATACACCAATACCTCGCTTTATGGAAGTGATATGTTTCTGAAAAAATCAAATCGGTCTCGCAAAGGACCACCGAAAAATACATGGTCTATAGTTTCATCAGCCTTATCGCACCAGCTGCCGGGATTCATCACAATACGTCACGTATTTTTATTTCGTTTTAAAAATAATGATTAATACACCAATACCTCGCTTTATGGAAGTGATATGTTTCTGAAAAAATCAAATCGGTCTCGCAAAGGACCACCGAAAAATACATGGTCTATAGTTTCATCAGCCTTATCGCACCAGCTGCCGGGATTCATCACAATACGTCACGTATTTTTATTTCGTTTTAAAAATAATGATTAATACACCAATACCTCGCTTTATGGAAGTGATATGTTTCTGAAAAAATATTTTTAAACCGAAATTTTGTGTATCGAATTATTTTTTTTTCAAATATAAAAACTAAGGCAGTATTTGACCTGGGTCAAGGACTGCCTTAGTTGAATCTAAATATTTCGGTGTTGTGCTCGATGGTGCCACGTAATGGTATCCATGTTTCCTGATTTCATCCATCCAGCGTATTTCGGGCCATTTTATGCCTCTTAGGTATCATTGGATTATTTCGGATACTTATCGAGAATCTGACAGTCTGATTATGTGTCCTGTTTGTTGCCACTTAATCTTCTTGCACAACTTTATAACGTTTTCTATATTTGATTTGTTGCGAATTCAAGAGTTTCTGCATGATCCTCTGTGTGGTATGGAACTTCTGTTATGTTGCAAGAAAAAATATATATAATACAATACATATTAAATGTGTATAACGTGTTTCATGAAAAAAACAAATCAATAACACATTTGAGTAAAGTCTTGAGTATTATGTACTCGTGTTTTGTATTATGTAGAGTGAAGTCTAGAGTGTACTCGTATTTTGTATTATGTAGAGTGAAGTCTAGAGTGTACTCGTATTTTGTATTATGTAGAATAAAGAAAACAAACAAAACATAAGAGTATGTTGAACGAAACACGAGATTTGGTTATCCTTCGCCAAATATCATATTTTCCCATAATTTGTTACTTGACGTCTTTCCACGACTCATTGATATTGTTCAATTCATTCTTTATATTAATGTCTTCAAAAATTCTTTAAATCATGAACAATTTCCCCGTTTAGTACCTTCAATAATATATCGAAAAGTTATTCGTGAATTTTAATCATAGTTACTTCACTAACGATTAACTGGATTAGCTTTATGTCGATCTCAACCGCCATTTTTAAAAGACATACATACCATCACATCATTTCCCTATCGGGGTAGGCAGAGAGGACATAACGCCGAACTTTCATTATTCTACTAACATTCTTAGCCTCTTCTACGTCCATCCACCTTCTCATTACACTTCTCTGATTTTCTACGTTTCCTTTCAGAAAGTTATTCTTTTGATCCAACTAAACTTTACTTCTTCTTCATCTTACACCCCTTCTACTCACATTTGCACTATGCATCTGTTTTGTTAGCCTTTTTTTATTGATTCATTCCACATGCCCAAACTATCTCAGCGTGCTCTTCATCTTGACACATAAGCCTTAAGTTCACATTAATCCCTTATTCCGTATACTGTCATACATTGATACTGCCTGTTTTATTCTCAATGCACGTAATTCTATGGTATTAATTCGGCCCATCTCTGTCTTTTTCACGTCCACGTTTTGCTTACATACGAGTACATCAAAATTGGCACCAAAATATTTTTGTGAATTATCATCGGCTTATTTTAAAATATTCCGTATTATTAATTATTTTCTTAAAGCAATATTTTTATTGTGTTTTCATTTGATTTAAGCGAAATTCCGTTTAAAAAGCGTCCGCAAATCGAGGTACAGTACCGGCGGTAAGTGATACACATCGGGCTTAAGAAAGAGACTGTCGGCCATAATCGGCTAACAACGACTTTGTAGAGCGCCGTCTCTGTCATTCATACACGTGTTCCGTCGCGATTTGCGTGCGACAGAGACGACGCTCTACAAAGCCAAAGTTATCACATTATGGCCGACAGTCTCTTTCTTAAGTCCGGTGTGTATTACTTACCGCCGGGTACTGTACGCCTGTATAAGTAAATCGTCGTCATACAAGAGAAAGTGATCAAGTGTATTTTTCGCGAAAACGTGATTAATGACTATCTGACTGACACCTTACTAACATAATGGTGGCCTGGAAGAAATAACCCAGCAAGAACTTGGAAGAATAATAATAATATCTTGACTTGTTTAAAATGACTATCTGCATTGATGTTTATTTTCTTACAAGCAAAATTGTATGAAAATTTTCAAAAATATTATTTCTTTATTTTGAAAGCAATTAACATTTCTATACACACAAAAATAATTACAAGTGTGAATACATTAATGTAAAAAAAAAATTGAAAACAAAAGTGTAAAAATGGTTAAATGGCTCTCCTGAACATTTTGCATTTTGTTAGTTGGTCACTTTCTCCTGTATGACGACGAAATATGATTAAAAGTATTATAACTGATTATTTTTCACTCCACAGTAATTACACTAGAGTTAAGGAAACCGCGCATATTGAAAATAAGCACTTCTTTTGCATAGTATTTTAATATACTAAATATAACGCAAATCATTCACGTATCACTAGATATCTATTTCTCGCGTACCGCTGGTTGAGAACAGCTGAATTCGACAAAAGATAAACATGCAGCAAAACTTTAAATAGATTTGAACTGATTTCAATATAAACATGCACATTTCAAGTAATTCTTTCGTAATATTGATGATCAGACAAGGTATGGAAGTTTATTGATGCTTGAACCCACACTCGTTTGATAGAGTTCTTATCAAATATTTATTATGAAGGAAAAGATCAATGAAATTACAATATTTACATTTCTCAGATTTATTCTGATTGTTTGTATACAGTTTAAATACTTCTCTTAAATCTATTTTATAAACTGCACAAATATTCGTTATAAATAGTTGTCTTCAAATAAGCTTGGAAAAATATTTTCAAGTTGTTTGACAACAAAAAGTATTGAAAATGAGCTGGGCTTTAATCACGTTGTTGTGACGTCATTACACCCGCCAAGTCACTCATTAGACAGCAACAAACAGTGTTCGTTGTAAGAATGTTTTGGTTCTAATACATATATTTCCGTTGAATTTATATATAGCTTGAAAAATTATTTTCAAGTTGTTTGACAACAAAAAGTATTGAAAATGAGCTGTGGTTTAATCACGTTGTTGTGACGTCATTACACCCGCCAAGTCACTCATTAGACAGCAACAAACAGTGTTCGTTGTAAGAATGTTTTGTTTCTAATACATATATTTCCGTTGAATTTATATACATACCATCACGTCAATACCCTTTCAGGGCACTGAAAGGACAGAGCGCCAGACTTTCCTGTCTTGACACATCCTTCACCTCTTCCACATATACACTTTCTCATAAAACTTGATCCTACCATACTTTCTTTGTCTTTCTTTATTAATTCGTTCTACATGCCCAAACCATTTCAGAGTGTCCTTCTACATCTTATTCAACACACCAGTCTTAATTTCACATTCATCTCTTATAACTTTATCCCGTATCCTGTTATAAATGTCCATCCCATATATTCTGTTCACGTATTTCTACAGCGTTTTTCGGCTCCATTTAATCGTTTTTTACGTCCGTATTACACTCCCATATAAATTTGATGCTGAAATACAACTAGATCTACCCGGCGGTAAGTAATGCACATCGGGCTTACGAAAGAGACTGTCGGCCATAATCGGCTAACTTCGGCATTGTAGAGCGTCGTTTCTATCCCTAAAACGCTTGACAACGACTGACTAATCGCAACGGAACACGTGTATGAATGACCGACACGACGCTCTACAAATCCGAAGCTAGCCGATTGTGGCCGACAGTCTCTTTCTTAAGCCCGATGTATATTACTTACCGCTGGGTACTGTACTTTTATGAACTTGAATACATCCCGGTTCGAATATATAAATCAATTATATACAACGATTTTTTTTAAATAATTCCTTACAACGCGAAATTACATTCAAACATATATACCATCACGCCATTTTCCTGTCTGGGTTGGCAGATGGAACAGAGCGATATACTTTCCTATCTTGACACATATCCTTCGCCTCTTCTATATCCATATACATTCTCATACTTTCTATGTTTTCTTCTTTCAGAATATCAACTATAAATTTTCGTTTCTCTTACACGCCTTCCACTCACATTTGTACTACTAGGGTCTTTCAAATTGAGCGATTTTTTTAATTCAATTTTTTAAAATTCTTGAATAGCACACACAATTGACTTTGATTTAAAAAAAACTTTTTATTGGTCATCGAAATATAATGTATGACATTTAAACACAAAAACCAATAAAGGTGTCATGTTTTTCTCTTTATTTTTTTGTAAATAAATTTAAAAAAAAAGTTAAATTATCCTCTTATTTAATCAGCTGGAGCGTGACCAAAGAGTGACTTCCAATGTTATATAATAGTACGGTCATTCACGGTCTTCCAGTTTCTGGTAACTATCGAGGCTTGTGGTGGTCATTAAAACTAGCATTGGACACGTTTTTTTAGTTAAAAATACCTGTCATATCAGTACGTTTGACTGATTTTTATGAATTTACTGTTACATTATTCAATGACTCAGGTGATAGCAATGTACATAACAATAAAAAATACTTTATCAAATAAAATTGCTTTATATCAGTTGAAATTTTGCTTACTGCACCAAACACTTGAAATAATTCCATATTAGTATTTAATACAGTTTTTTTTTATAATAGGCAATCCATTTAAACTAGGATTATTAAAGTCGCTACGCAATTATATTAGTCAATATATAATAATAAAACCAATTAAAAAAAAAACTAATTCCAGACAATTTAAAGTTTCAACCGATAAAGCTTGAACAATTTAACAATCGATTATTAACCGTTGGAGTACTGAGAGTCTATATATAGAGTTCTTCTCCCTGGCTCCATCCCAACTCACTGTCTGCGAAGACTGTTGGGGATCAGCTCTCCTCGTCCTCAGGTTGTATGCTCTTCTGTCCCGGACTACGTCCCCCAGGCCGTGCCTCTGCATCAGGTTATCTTTTTGCACCAACCATGAATTCTTTGGTCTTTCTCTGGTTGTTATTCGAAGAAGATACATCGAGATTGCCTGGTTCACAATGTGATCGGGTCCTCTGCGTCCATCGTGCCCATACCATCTCAATTGCTGTTGATGTCTGTAACACCTAGGCTTCCACGAATGCGTGAGCTTTTTTCTCTTAGGGTCTCTTAGGGACACACCAGCTGATCATCTTAGCATGCGTATTTCAGCAGTTTCTAGTTGCCTAGAGTAAGAGTTTTACATCGTCCAGCATTCGGAGCCATAGAGAGGAGTGCGGGTCTGACAATCATTTGGTATACTTTTCCTTTTAACTTTACGGGCATTTTCGGATCACATAGAACTCCCGTCATTGATCTAAACTTCATCCATCCCACACTAATTATATGTGTCACATCTGCTGCACATCCTCCATCGCTAACGATGAGTGATCCAAGATACTCAAAGGAGTCACAATTTGGTAATGTTTCTCCGTCCATTTGCATTACGGGAGTGACAGCATTTGTGTTCTCGAATGGTAGATACAGATACTCTGTTTTCTTTCTGCTCAGTCTCAATCCATTGTCCTCCAAGATTCTTCTCCACCTTTCTAGACTATTTTGCAGGTCTTCACGTTTTTCACTTATTAATACGATATCGTCTGAAAATAAAAGGATCTTTAGGAGACTATTCATTTCCTGGTTAGTTAAATAGACCATGACTAAGATGAACAGTAGCGGACTGAGTACCGATCCTTGATGTACCCCCAGCTTTACAGAGTCTATATATAGACGTTTTAGAGTATTGAAAAAAAATGTCCAGTAGTAAAATGGTTAAGGTTGACTAAGTGAATATTTTGAAAAAAAAATAACCTTGAAAGTCAGAATAAGATGTATGAGAACGTGTATATAATATATAAGAGGATATATAAGAGGCTTAGCAAATGTGTCGAAATAGGAGTCTAGCGTTTTGTCCTCTTTACATACCCCAATGTGATGGTCTATATGTATGTAAGTTCGCGTTGTTCGGAATTGTTTTTAATTTTTTACCAGACAAGGAATTGTTTTTAATTTGGTTTTTGGGTTCTATCAGGAGTCGAACTCGAAGCGTCCTAGTGGAAGTCAAGCATCTTACCAACTACGCTACGGAGGATTATTGAAATAGGAAATTATAGTAAGAAAATTAATTCTTCCAACATAACGAGAAACAGAACATATTTTTAATCCGCCTTAGAACATATTTTTAATCCGCCTGAAGTCAAATGCACCAATACACATGTTGTGGTGCGCATTTATAGGAATTATTGTTTTTTATTTATTTTCAATATGGACCGTGTTACCGACCTACTAACTCTTTAAAACTCTTTTACAACTTATCATCAATAAATCTTACAAACTGGACTACCGGCATTTAGTCTGATCATGAACTGCTCAAGACGTTATATCATTCAATTAGCATACCAGATTTATTGATAGTACCTTTTTATATCGTTTTACAATCTATTGATACCCCTGTATCAGACAGAGTCGGTCTAAGATTTCATGGCTTCTGTTAAATAATAATTAAAAAGAAAGACAATGAATTGCTTCTCTCAGTTTTAGACCTTCTAAGAAGATATGGATGGTGCATCTTGAATCATCTTAGATGTAATGGGCAATCGTTGCACAGGTTTGATTCCTTCTTATGCCCATATATAATTCATGGGAGATATCCATAAGAATCATAATAAAATGACAATTTATATAGCGTCGTTTAGAGAATCCACCCCCCTCAAAGGTGGTTTAATTAGAAATTCGAACGCACTAACAAAAAAGTTACTATTACATAAAAAGTTGAGTTAAGGATAGGAATGTAGTGGATACGGCCATCAAATAATGTACTTTCTAAAAAATATATTATATTTTGTAAGAAAAACTGCAGAAAATTTTCCAAGGATAGACAAACTTCCAATAAACTTGATCCGATATGTGATTGTAACACATTCGACTAATTTTATCTGTATTTATTATTTAACCTTATCGCATTTGTATTGTAAAGTACATATACTTAAGGTGCTAAGACACATTCATAAAAAAGAATGCAAAATTTTACAATTTTCCAAATCAGTCATATCTTTCGAAAATGTTGAAATTTAATAAAATTTGTTAGGCGATCAACCAATGAATTTAAAGCTGCAAAAAAACTGCTAAAAAAGCTATACATATTTAAAAATGATTATATTGACGCTTTCCAATTTGTCTGTATTATTGATATTAATAATGATAATAGTATTTTTAAGTAGCCGTGGCATGAAGACACGGTTATAAAAAAAAGATGCGACTTTTAATAATTTGCCAAAACTGTCATATTGCACGAAAAAGCTTAATACGATCCACCAATAAAATTAAAGCTAGAAAAAAATATACAACGAAGCTACACATATTAAATAATGAGCCTATTAACCCTTTAACGGGCATAAGTAGAAATAGGTCGCATATGCGACCACTCTTATGGTTATACTTATAAGGATTCATTTTCTTAATGAAACGTTTTTAAGTAACACAAATGTCAAATTAGCAAATGTAGGGGACGGGCAGAGGTCTTATTTAAGACGGATCGTCGTGAAGTTAGCTGCATGTTCAGTAGCAACGATCTAAACATCCGGTCAATTTATTGTCAAATATGTAAATAGGTATTATAAGTAAATCACTATTCATTACATCTCATATAAGAATTTTATTTCCTAATACAACCTGAACTTATTACATAAACATTCATTGGTCACTTTGGCGACCACGACCACTGACATTGAAATGGGCACAAGTCTCATATGCGACCGCCTCATTTAAAAAAAAATAATATTTTAAACACATTTTCGAAGAAATAGAGTTGATTTGATGCACATAATAATAATTTATTCAACGAAAAACTCAATATCTTAAAAATAAAAACTTGCCCTATAAAGGGTTAACTACAATAATAATATATTTATTCCAGATTTAAAGGTAAATATAGTTCAAAATTATAAAATTCATATACGTACTCTTATGTTACATACAGCGCAGTGACACTTGAATAAAGTGAATATGAAAGATTGAATAAAATTAAAAATGTAGGAGAAGCAAGGAAAAAGATAAAGAAATGTAGAATAAATCAAGAAACAGTTACTACATATTTAGCTACCTAGAAAAATGTTCTGGAAAATAGGCCATCTTTCACTCAGCTTCGGTGCCTGATAGAGGAAAGTACCCCAGATCACATCGTTGGTGTCGCTTGTTTTCTCGCTTTCATACTCCGTTCGATAAAAATGTAGGAGAAGCAAGGAAAAAGATAAACAAATGTAGAATAAATCAAGAAACAGTTACTACATATTTAGCTACCTAGAAAAATGTTCTGGAAGATAGACCACCTTTCACTCAGCTTCGGTGCCTGATAGAGGAAAGTACCCCAAATCACATCGTTGGTGTCGCTTGTTTTTTCGCTTTCATACTCCGTTCGATAAAAATGTAGGAGAAGCAAGGAAAAAGATAAACAAATGTAGAATAAATCAAGAAACAGTTACTACATATTTAGCTACCTAGAAAAATGTTCTGGAAGATAGACCACCTTTCACTCAGCTTCGGTGCCTGATAGAGGAAAGTACCCCAGATCACATCGTTGGTGTCGCTTGTTTTCTCGCTTTCATACTCCGTTCGATAAAAATGTAGGAGAAGCAAGGAAAAAGATAAACAAATGTAGAATAAATCAAGAAACAGTTACTACATATTTAGCTACCTAGAAAAATGTTCTGGAAGATAGACCACCTTTCACTCAGCTTCGGTGCCTGATAGAGGAAAGTACCCCAAATCACATCGTTGGTGTCGCTTGTTTTCTCGCTTTCATACTCCGTTCGATAAGAAAAATAACACACATGATAAAACCATAAAATCCAAACATTCAGAATGTCAAAAGGTATAGAGAAACTCAACCGAATTGTTACTACACGCTTTTTTCTGTCAATTTTGTGTCTAATGAGTTATACATTTGCGTCATTGATTAGCTGCGTCCTCACGGGCGGGCTGTTAGTACGTTCATGATGATTTATCTCTCTTTTGAACAATGGCCGAGGTATGGAGATAAATTGATTGCTTGCTTATAACTGTACTATGGGATTCGATCATAACAAATATTATTAAATGAAATAATGTAGTGCATAGTGCACTTGGCATTCAATGTTACAGCAAAGTACGGATGATGCAAAATTGTTTCTTGTTTTAAGGTCTTTACAATTATTCTTTTTCAGGTATCTTGAAACTATTATTTCCCGGATTTAGCAAAGTTTGTTTAATAAAATGAATTCAAACTTAATGTTTCAAACGTACTGTTATCAAAAGGTTATATGTTTACAGTTTTGGAATGTGTAATATTAACATTAGATAACGTTAAATTGAAAAGAAATATACAATAGTGTTTAAAATAATATGCAATAAGGTGGCACTGTGACAGGGAGAGAGCCAAGAGTCAGGAACTGAATCTCCATATAGCCATATGATTAAATGACTCATGTGAAAATAGAGTGTGAGATGAAGAGTTGATGGATGTAGTTGAAATTTTGACAGAGGGAGAGCGAAGAGTCAGGAACTGAATCTCCACATAGCCATATGATTAAATGACTCATGTGAAGATATAATCTCTACATAACCATATGATTAAATTACTCATGTGAAAATAGAGTGTGAGATGAAGAGTTGATGGATGTAGTTGAAATTTTGACAGAGGGAGAGCGAAGAGTCAGGAACTGAATGTCCACATAGCCATATGATTAAATGACTCATGTGAAGATATAATCTCCACATAGCCATATGATTAAATGACTCATGTGAAAATAGAGTGTGAGATGAAGAGTTGATGGATGTAGTTGAAATTTTGACAGAGGGAGAGCGAAGAGTCAGGAACTAAATCTCCACATAGCCATATGATTAAATGACTCATGTGAAGATAGAATGTGAGATGAAGAGTTGATGGATGTTGTTGAAATTTATAACGCGATAATTTAGTATTCAAGTGTGCACAAGGATATGAGTGCAGGGTGAAAATGTTTCAGCTGAGTATTTAAGTATATACGGTAAGTATATGAGTCCACTTTGTTACAGGTCTTGCCTAATGAAGCGGTTCTCTATATTCACAAAACTAAGGACATTTACCGTTGTTATTTATAGTATGATACTTGTACAAAACGTTTCACTTTTCTGTTAAAAATATGTAAATTTTAAATTATGGATTATACATACATACATATCATCACGACATGTCCCTTGTGGGGTAAGCAGAAAGAACAGACCTCCAAACTATCTATCCAAGCAGATAACCTTCGACTCCTTTACATTAATATATCTAGTTATGCACAATCTTGTATTATTTATACTTTACCGTCTTTCAAAGTCTGGTCCATTTGGTCCCGTCACGTTTTTTTCCATGCATTAATATAAAATGTCTTCATTCCACCTTATTTCAAACATTGACACTCCACACATTTTCCTTAGTGCACGCATCTCAACAGCATTAATCTTACTCTTATCCTTATTTTCCAAACCCAAATTTCATTTACATACTCGTACATCAAGGTGGGCCCCATCACACTATTATACATTGTAATTTTTGCTACTGTTGATATTGCGCGGTTATTGTATAAAACATTAAGTGCTCCGTTTACCTTGATGTGTTATAAATAGTGTGTTTTTGATGATTATGTGTGGCACATTATGGTATGACCTTTTTGGTCTGTCTGGAGTGATGAAGTGTGAAGAGTTTGATTTGCATGATATATACAGAATGTAATTGAATGTCACTGTTTATCGAATTGATGAGAATATACAACGGGGTATTGTATAGTAAAAAAACCGTAAGAAATATAAATTTTTTTAAATTCTAAATATCGTCAGTAAAATACAGGCAAAAGCCCAGTTTACTGGGAACACGACAAATGAAAGGCAACATACCCAGATCCATTAAAATTGTGTGTCCACATTAAATGCCTTGTTGTTTTAGCACCAAAAGTAAAACAAAATAGTAAAGATTATACGTCATTCGAAAGAAAATTTTCTGCTCTACAAGAAATTATGTTTGCTTCTACGGTACATATATTATTTTATTTGATTACAAGCCTGCAAAATGGAATGTCAAGTAGACGAAAATGAGCATTTTCGACACCTCCTTCTGTTCGCGTTCAATTGAGGGAATAAAGCTACCAAAGCTGCTCGCGATATTTACAAAGTGTACGGTGAAGATGCAATGAATGAAACGACAGCTCGTCGATGGTTTTGCGTTTCAAAGACAGTAATTTCGACCTGAAAGACATGGAGTGTTCCGGATGACCAGTGGACTTCGATGAGGACCGCTTAAACCATATTATTCATGAAGATCCCCTTCAAACCACCGTAGTATTGGCTGAGCAGATTAATTGTAGTCGCATGACTGTATACCGCCATGAAACGTTTCACAATTGATTTTTGTTGTTTTCACTCAAAACATGTGGAACCCAAGCGCCGAACTTCTGGACTTTTCCCATTGATTTAAGATTTGGAAAAAACGGACACAACACCCAATATATCCAATATATCATATACATATATTTTTTTCTTTCACTACACGGCCCTGTCAACATTACTGTAATGACGTACTTGATTGCATTTTTTTCTTTCTGTTTTATTAACAAAGTGCAAGGTTAATGGGTTTTTGATGGAAATTGACTTAACCTCAATCAATGAAACTTTCACACTAGCATTAAGAACATGTATTTTATTATGAAAATTGGAGTGCGTTATTGAATTTTCATCGACATTTATATAAGATCGATCACTAAGATTCAAATGTATTTTTACCTTTTTATTGATCAATTGTTTCTTGAATACCCCTTTTGCTTACACTGTAATATACCTTCTTCGTGGCCTAGTTGATAATATGCATGTCTTCCAACCCGGAGGTTGCGGGTTCGAATCCTGCTGGAACCCAGATTTTTTAAAAAAAGGATTCCATTCTGGTTTCCACTTCAGGCCTCTTTAACATATTTTTCTAGTTGGTTAGAATATATTGCCACATGCCAATAAGCTCGCTAAGTTGTACTGTATACAACGAAAATGTCATACAATACAATATATTAATCGTCCTATCGATGGATTTTCATACGTTTTTCAAAATAAATTGTTATGTATAAAATTTTTGACTTTTTCGGTATTCCTGAAATCGTTCATCTATTCTATTTAAAGTATTTCTTTATTAGTTTTACATACATATCACTAGATTCGCAATTTGCTCTTCTCAAAACTACATAATTTTTGTGAAGATCAAACAGAACAGTTAGGTCTTAGTAAAACTGCATCGTTTTTTGAGAAAGTAAACAGATCAGTTAGCTCTTCTCAAAACTCCATCATTTTTGAGAAAAGTAAACAGATCAGTTAGCTCTTCTCAAAATTGCATCATTTTTGAGAAATATAAACAGAGCAGTTAGCTCTTCTCAGGATTGCATCATTTTTGAGAAAAGTAAACAGAGCTATTAGCTCTTCTCAAAACTGCATCATTTTTGAGAAAAGTAAACAGAGCAGTTAGCTCTTCTCAAAACTGCATCATTTGACGCTTAGAAATATGTATGATCAGCACAACTGGGTACAAACAACAGCAAATAGAGCCAAATTGTGTAAAACTGTTGTTTGTTATTGGGGACCCAATGAAATTAGAAGAGGCATACAAGCTACAAATACTGAAGCTCTTACTCTATATGTAACAGGATATGTCTTTTATTGGGTATTAATCATACATTCATGCATTCTATTTTATATATTGTAAATAGTGCGCAATATGACTTGAAATAAAGTAATATCGGCAAGAATAATAAACTATCAAATAACATTAAATCGACAGCCCGTTTGACAAGTTGTTGGCTGGAACAAATTACCAAAACTTGACATTTGGCAATTTGGCTTTGCTACAAGGACATATGAACAGCTGGTATCAGTATATAATGGCTAATTGATAATAAAATACAAAAATAAAATATCATTTACTCCTACTGGCTTCTTGTATCCTTTCTGTCATGGTCGAATGTATTGTGTGACATTAAGAAAACCGGATCTCTGATTTGGTCCATCGATACTGTAGTTTAGCTTTTGCCTCTTCCACTTCCATGCATACTCTTCAAACAACCAAATCCAAACTATTTCATGAATTATTATTTGCTTAATTCTACTAAAACATCCATCTCGAACGAACATGTACCGTATATTTATTTTGATTAAATTCCTTACTCTCTCATACATTGTGATAATAGGTATTATTTCAAGGAATTCATTTTTATCGCACTATTCTGGTTTTACCAATCAATCGATTAGTTTGCTTTTGTAAATAATCTATATTATATATTTATATGTTAGGGCTGCATGATAAGCGATATGAGAAACTATGTGTTAGTATACATATGGACAATTTATTAACATACATATTATCACGTCATTCATTAAGATAAGCAAAGAGGACATAGCGTAAAATGTTCCTATTACGATATAAAAAGTACCCGGCGGTAAGTAATACACATCGGGCTTAAGAAAGACTTTCGGCCATAGTCGGCTAACTTCGGCTTTGTAGAGCGTCGTCCATGTCATCAATACACATGTTCCGTTGCGATTTGTCAGTCGTTGTTAAGCAGCGACAGAGACGACGCTCTTCAAAGCCGAAGTTAGCCGATTATGGCCGACAGTCTCTTTCTTAATCCCGATGTGTATTACTTACCGCCGGATACTTGTACTTGCTTCGTCTTCTCAACATTTATATATGTTCTAATTCTTTTAATCATTATACATATATATGCTTCTTTCGAAAATTTCATTAACTTGGTCCAACGGTATCTATTAATCTTCATTCTACCACGACTCCCACTCATTCGTTCAACATGTTCAAGTCATCTAAACGTACTTTTTTTAAACGTACCAAACTAATACAGTGGTAAAATATGTATATTTTAATATAAAAAACCGATGTTTCGTTAATAGCAAGCGGCTCATCAAACTGTCTCAGTGTTTTCTCGATAAGCCCTATTAAACTTATCATCCTGCGTTAATGTTTGGTCATAATTATTCTGATCTTTTTATGAACATTAGATTGTTATCTGATATGATTTGGGCATGTATAACCAATGAATGGAGAAATATTAACAAAATAAATGTATAGTGCACATGTGTGTAAAAGGCGTGGTAGAGGGAGACCAAAGAAAGTATGGTTGAATCTTGTCAATTATATCGACTGATAGGATGTGGTAGAAGAAGACCAAGGAAAGTATGGTTAAATCTAGTCAATTATATCGACTGATGGGATGTTGTAGAGGAAGACCAAGGAAAGTATGGTTGAATCTAGTCAATTATATCGACCGATAGGATGTGGTAGAAGAAGACCAAGGAAAGTATGGTTGAATCTAGTCAATTATATCGACTGATAGGATGTGGTAGAGGAAGACCAAGGAAAGTTTGGTTGAATGTAGTCAATTATATCGACCAATAGGATATGGTAGAAGAAGACCAAGGAAAGTATGGTTGAATGTAGTCAATTATATCGACTGATGGGATGTTGTAGAGGAAGACCAAGGAAAGTATGGTTGAATCTAGTCAATTACATCGACTTATAGGATGTGGAAGAGGAAGACCAAGGAAATGTATGGTTGAATCTAGTCAATTATATCGACTGATAGGATGTGGTAGAGGAAGACCAAGGAAATGTGTGGTTGAATTTAGTCAATTACATCGACTGATATGATGTGGTAGAGGAAGACCAAGGAAATGTATGGTTGAATCTAGTCAATTACATCGACTTATAGGATGTGGTAGAGGAAGACCAAGGAAAGTTGGTTGAATCTAGTCAATTATATCGACTGATAGGATACGAATAAATGCTGTTGAAATGCGTACGCTGAAAAACTACATGTGATAATAATGTACGACGGAATACTGAAGGAAGTGATTAGGGATGAACCTGAACTTAAAGCCGACGTGTTTTTAGCTTTAAATTGAGTGTTTCTGGTGAGTACATAGTTTTTGACTTTATTTTTTATCACTTTTTTTAACACTTAAAACAAAATATAACAATTTAAGTGTATCAAAAGTAAATTGATAACGACAGTTGCTTGTTGGGATTTATCCATTGGGAAAATGCATCAATTGGGTAAAATTCGTGTCTGATTTAGATGTTGAGGTCAGTAGGGTCTTTCTCCGGTATTTCCTCAATCTTAGTTCTTGTCCTATTTGTAACAGGATATGCTGGATATTAATAATTCGATTTATATTTTATCTTAATTGTTTTTTTTTGTAATTTACATTTGTGTTTTCGATTGTAAATGTATTTGAGTGCTTTATACTCTCAGTGTTGTTACACAATATTATTTGTGATTTTGTGCATGTGTTCGGTCGATTGTTTGAAGGTGTTAATATTTTATCTTTTGTTGATTAAATATTCCTATGGTTTGTAAAAGACTGACGTGTCGTATATATTTTCAACAAATAAATAAAGATTTGCAGTATGTAATGTTAAAAAAAGAGCTATTTATGTAATCAATGTTTGAAATCAGGCGGAATAAAGACATCATGTAGATGTCATTAGGACAAAACTTTTGTATCTAACTTCATCCATATGTATTAAATGTTATTATGAAAGGTAATAGTTTAGCGCATTTTAGGTCATTGTTTATCCACATTGCTTAGGCATTTTCGGACGTCATTTTGAAGATGGAACGTAATAAATTGTTTTTTTTAGATGTTTAATCCTTTTTAACTGCCGAGAATGAAAAACGACACAAACTAAAAGAAAAGTGTAGTGTATGGCTAACATACGATACAATAAGCAATAGTGTGTGAGATATATCGTTTAAAAGAAGAATCTTTTGGTGATACGATACTCGAATATAGCATGACGTCCGCTCTGGAAGGCCTATCACTACTGCTAACGACCAAATCAAGGATTTAATCCAGAAAACCAGTGTTCTACGACATACGACACTCGAATATAGCATGGCGTCCGCTCTGGAAGGCCTATCACTACTGCTAACGAGCAAATCAAGGATTTAATCCAGAAAACCAGTGTTCTACGACATACGACACTCGAATATAGCATGGCGTCCGCTCTAGAAGGCCTATCACTACTGCTAACGACCAAATCAAGGATTTAATCCAGAAAACCAGTGTTCTACGACATACGACACTCGAATATAGCATGGCGTCCGCTCTGGAAGGCCTATCACTGCTGCTAACGATCAAATCTAGGATTTAATCCAGAAAACCAGTGTTCTACGACATCAAAGATTGCTGAGATGCTGAAGTACCGAAAACCACCGTCTCAGAATATTTGTTGCATATTTTGCGTTTGGACTTTGACTTAAAACTTTGAAATGACTCCGTACAATTCAATAATATCAAAATAAACACCAACCTTCATGGCATAGTAGATGAAGTGAATGTCGCCTACCTTGGGATTTGGAATTCGATCCCCGGTCGATTGATTTGATCAAGGGAAGTATAGTTCAATCCAGTGAATACTATTTTGAAAGAAGGAAACGTCAAGTTCTTGAGGTCATGTCGATCAGCATTTGAATTTCATAGGGTTGTTTAGTCCACAGTTCAAGTTTTTTGGTCCACAGTTTAAGCTTTGTAATAATTGACTGCCGTGGGATCTTTAGGTTGGTTTATTACTGTTTGATATACCCTATATTTGCAAACTGATAGAGGTTCTGTTTGTTGAATACTTTCTCTGAACAAACCCTCCTGGCGTTTACCTTTAGTGATTCCAATCACTGACACGCAACAGTTATAAATTGCATCCCTGATTTTTGTTTAGAAGCTTTCAACATTAATAATGTCCGCTATAGGAGGTAATTTGGATCTTATCTTGGTGTAGAGTTGTTCTCACATATCTGTGCCATTAAATTTTTCCATGTAGAGACGACTTCCGCAGTGTTTGGGGTTTTGTAGGAATTTTAGTTTCAGAAGTATTTTCAATTGGATT
The DNA here is from genome assembly GCA_949825065.1 of Odontocerum albicorne. NCBI lineage: Eukaryota > Metazoa > Arthropoda > Insecta > Trichoptera > Odontoceridae > Odontocerum > Odontocerum albicorne. Next base: position 11,267,955 of record OX463858.1, read on the forward strand.
ACTACTAGTCGGTGATCCGTCAAACTTTCTTCAACGTCTACCCTCGCCTTAGTGATTGTCAGATCTTTAAATTAACTTGTTCTAGCTGTACTATTGTCCAGAGTATGCCAGAGACCTGATAGATGTTGGATGGCGCCATGTTCCTTTAAATTTGTCGTTAGTGAAAAGCATGTGTTGTTAATAATGATTTATTCGACAAGAAAAGCATAGATGGATTCAGCAAATAATATTTTGAAATAATAAAATGTAAGATGTTTGAGAAATTGTACGAGTTGTACGAAAATGTGTATGGACGTAGAAGAATCAAAGAATATGTGGTGAGATAGGAAATTCTGGCACTGTTTTTTTCTGCTTTCGCCGATAGGGAAATGGCATGATGGTATGTATTATTGTTTTGTTTTCCACTTTCGTTGTATACAGTACAACTTACCGGGCATATTGCTATGTAGAAATCTCTTCCAACCAACCAGAAAGATGTTGAAAATGCCTTAAATGGAAACCAGGCTGGAATCATTTAAAAAAAATCTGGGTCCTTGCGAGATTTGAACCCGCAACCTCCGGGCTGGGAGACAGGCGTCTTACTAACTAGGCCTCGGAGGTCGTCGTATTATGTATGCAATAAAAATATATTATACCCTGAAATGCGTGTACAGGCTTTGCATTGGATATTTGGGCTTCTTTCTTTACACTTAGCTTACATTTTGAGTAATGGGGCGCGTATTTTGAGTAAGGGAGGATTCGTTACACTCAAATGAAGAACGAACAAAAGAAATGTTCGAGATTCCTCTACTTACGGGAGCGCAGTTTCTACCCGTGACTCTATCCTACAAGATTCTATCTTGGTATGTTAGGACACTACCTTCTTAGCGTGAGGGGAATGTGAGCCTCTTCTTGTATTTTTAAGTTGCTGACGAAAGCTTCAACTAATCATGATATGTTGGAAAAGATAAAGTTCTATGTTCCTGACAACTATTTAAACCGCCAATAAGTATAACTTACCTGTCATGCGCTCTCTCACTGTATCACGGCCTGTCCCTTCTAAATAAAGCCGCGGATATTAACACCTTCAACATTTACGATAACGTTTTTAAAGAAAACATTATGAGCTTTCTTAGTAATAGAAGTTCGATCAATTTTATAACTATTAACTTGATATTTTTGCTGCTACATAATAAATTGTATGTCTGTATATGTAAGGTTTATGAAAAATAAATAAATCAAATAAAATCTATAGTTTTATATCCCCGGACGCTGAACATCCCCTCTTCAGTACTGGGTTAAATACAGTACAAACTTATTCTCTTTAATAATGTTATGAAGAAAAAGGATTTAATTCCAGGTGAAATCACATTAATGTTGGTACGTGTCGACGGTAGAAAAGTGTACATTTCAAGCATATGCCGTGATTAAAAATCGTAATATGTGGGTTATTGTATAAATAAATATATTAAACAACGGAAAACTCGCGGTTTTATAATTTGCATATATTTTTTCAGTGTATTTAATCCAAATTATGACCAGCCAAGAGTGACGTCATTGGCGCACCTGTTTATGGGTCATTATTTTTTTTCAAAATCGAAGATTTGGCCCATAATTTCTTAGCCATTTTTAATTGATGATGGAGATGTATCAGCCAATGACGCTGGAATGGTCAGGCAGTGCTTTTAAAATTCAATCCCAGCATTGCAATAGAATTTTATTTATGAAACGTATTGATTAGTGGGGTCATGCTATATTACATATCTATAAATATAGAGTAAACTTAAGAAATGTAATTATAAACGATGAATGTGAGCTAAAGCTAATGCGTTAAGCATGCTGAAGGGATCCGAATAAATGTTATACAATTGCTTGTACTGAGAAGAATACATGGAAGGACCATGTATGATATAATAAGGAATCCAGTGATTGGGAACGAATGTAAACCTAAGGCTGATGTATTAAGTAAGATCAAGAAGAGCACTCAGATGTTTGGGCATGTAGAACGAATGAATAAAAAAATACTAACGAGATAAATATACAGTGCAAAACGGATAAACTCATTGCAGAGGATGACCAAGGAAAGTTTGGTTGGAATAAAGGTATGAAATTTTTGAAGAAGTAAATGTAAGTAGTTAGAGAAATAGAACGAGCTGTGGTAGAAGATGTATGGATGTCGAGGAGGGGAAGTAAATGTTGTAATATGCAAGTTTGACTATTTGTCTTCTGCCTACCCCGACAAGGAAATTACGTGATGTTAAGTATGTATAATATTGCTTAAAAGCACTGTAGGTCTTATATATGGCCGCAGGCACTACCTTTCTATCCGTACACTCAAATTGTATGAATATATTTTTGATCTGTCAGTAAAAGTTGGACAACAACTTGGTAAGATGCTTGTCTCCCAATCGGGAGTCTATGGGTTCGATTCGCGTTGGAACCCAGACTTTTTAAAACGGATTTCAGTCTGGTTTTCCCTTAAGATCTCTTAAACATCTTTCTGGTTGGTTGCTACATGGTAATAAGCCCGCCAGGTTGTACTGTATACGACGAAAGTGCAGTATAATACAGTGCAACAATGAATTGGAACCCGAGTTGGAGCACCCTTGATAAGAGAGCCTGCTATCTTAGCGGTGCTTTACAGATTATCATTTTATTATTAAAACATCTTAATAAGCAGCATATAAGCTATGGAAAAATATAAATACAGATATTAAATGGCTTAAAAGTAAATCCTGTTTGGAAGTGAATACTACCTTGATCAAAAAGTTTTAGGACCTGCCACCGTGTGGCGCTGTCAGTCACCCAATTGGAATTCTTTTTTTTTGTTAGGTTACCACATCTATCATTGACACTTCCCTCCAAATTTCAGCGTCATAGCTTGACATTTGTAAAAGTTATGCGTGTTATTTGTGCGTGTTTTCGATTTTTACAAGTTTGAAAATGGCATCAACTGTGCATCAACGAGTTTGCATTAAAGTTTGTGTGAAAAACCGATTTAACGGTCCGCAGACCTTGGAAATATTGAAGAAGTGCTTTTCGGTGGCACGAACGCTTCAGAAGTGGTCGTGAGTCGGTCGAGGATGACGAATGCAGTGGCAGTCGAAAACCGATGAAAACATCGATAAAATCAAAGAAATGTTGGCCGAAAACCGCAAATTGGCCATTAGAGAGCTGGCAGAGGACTTGAACATCGCTTATGGATCCGCTCAAGACATTTTGGTTAGTGATTTGGGCCTCAGACGTGTCGCTGCAAAACTGGTGCCAAAAGACCTCAATTTCATGAAAAAAAGGACCGCGTTGAAATCGCGAAAGACATGACTTCCATGAGTTTTTGACCAAAAACAACACGAATACTATCCAGCAGCCTTCGAATTCACCTGATTTGGCTCTCTGCGACTTTTTCCTGTTCAACCGACTTAAAAAACCGCTTCGCGGAACGTGTTACAGCGCCCGAGAGGATGTCATGAAAAAATCGAAAACGGCTCTGATGGACATTCCGAAAATCGAGTACCAGCGGTGTTTCGAGGATTGGATCAAGCGCTGGCGTAAGCGCGTTGCAGTCGATGGGGAGTACTTTGAAGGGGACCATATCGATTTTGATTAATAAACTTGTATTTTCAATTTTATGAATAAAGTCCTAAAACTTTTTGATCAAGGTAGTATGTCAGAATTTGAGGGCGAATCAGGAATCGAACTTTAGCGTCTAAACAACTAGGCTACAAAGGTTATCAACATACTAATTATAAATAACTAATGAAAATATCTACGCATCTAATTTATCATCGTCTAAATTTGTTTGTGGGTTTAAACGATGAAAATAAATTAAAAGCTGACTTCTTAATTTCTTGACTTCCTTGTTTGTATTGTGAAACGGTTGACAGCATACGATGTAAGAAATCTATTAAACGTTCTTCAGTAATTTCCTCTTCCTACATAAAAATCGAATGCCGGGTATCGAACCCGTAACATCCTACGCAACACCAAAATCGATCACTCGATTACGCACCTACTTACTATCGTTTTTTTTTCTTTAATATTTTTTACCTGCTTTCCTTATCGGTTGACTTTAAACTGTCAATATAAATCATCTTAATTATTTACGTAACTGGTTTTGTTAGAATATTTCAGTAACTATTATGAAATATACATACATACTCGTACATACAATTACGCTTTTCACTGTCGAGGTAGACAGAGAGAATGTGTTTGTCGATAAATTATTTGTCTTCTCCCAACAAGGTTTTAGCAGGATTGCAGAGGCGGCCAAAAAAATATTGACTCCAATTATATTACGTACATTACTAATCATATGTAAAACTTAATTACGTGGCGTACCTACGACACCAATTATAGTACAGTACCAGGCGGTAAGTAATACACATCGGGCTTAAGAAAGAGACTGTCGGCCATAATCGGCTAACATCGGCTTTGTAGAGCGTCGCCTCTGTCGCTTGCTAACGACTGACAAATCGCGACGGAACACGTGTATGAATGTAGACGATTATTAACATTTTTCATGGAGAGAGAAAAACTTCCAATACTAAAATAATAAACACCCATACAACATGACATCATACAATTTCCTGGTCAGGGTAGGCATAGAGGATTGAGCGCCAGACTTTCCTATCTCGACACATATCCTTAGGCTTATCTATATCCGAATATATTTTCATAAAACTTCTACGATTTTTCTAAACTACGTTTTCTTCTTTTAAAATACCGATCTAACTATATTATCCTTGACCTTTCTCTCACATGCATACCACTTGCATTTGTACTAATACATTTGTATTGTTAGTCTTTCTTCATTTATTCGTTCCATATGCCCAAACCCACTCAGAGAGTTATTTAAAAAAAAACATAAATTAAACAAGGTCATCGATGGCTAGGAAAAGGAAATTAGAAAGAAAGATGATGGAAAACCACGCTACGTAACTGAAATGCGATGTTAAGGTTTTTTAGTGCGAGTCTTATGTGTTGATTCCCAATTTTTATTATTTTCTTTGAGGCCGTTAATTTATTTATACAATAATTGTTATCTTAGTTAAAAAAATAATTTGTCGAGTAAATAAAAGTTTTTTCCCCTTTTTGACGTATACTGTTCAATCCATTCGTTTTTTTTTAATATTTAGGATCTCTTTTAACGTAAATTAAGGGATCTTTGACAATGACTAGCAAAATCAAAATTTATGGTTATAGAAAGAGTTGTGGTAAAAAAATAGTTCGATGTACATATGGGTTAAAATGGTGCAGGTTGATTTCTGTTTTTAGGGCAGTATGTTTACGTTTCATTGGTGAGTCGAAAGGAACGTTGAAAGACGGATAGAGAACAAGGTAAACGAAGCATTTAATGTAATATAAAACCACTGCGCCCAAAAGTATAATAATGGCACCCAATATATGTAATTTTGAAACTTTTTTTGCACTATTGAGTATTTAAATTAAATTTTATTAGTTTAAAACTGTATCAAATGTAAAAAAAATTAAATATCAGATCTACTTCAACAGTAAAACTCAAGATTAAGTTTTGCGGTTATAAAATCGATTTAAAATAATAAAGTCATAGAAAGTGATGAAAAGTCGTTAAAAAAAAAATTTGAAACCAGTGGCGTAACTATGCCGATGTGGTGCCTTAAATACCACGTTAGGTAGAGGCCCAAAAGGACAGCACCCTACAAAATTTTTGGTGTCAATACTTAGCGAGTAACGTTTCTTTTCCCTGTCCTTATTTTGACTTATCATTTTTAAAATGCACCACAGCAAGAAATGTATTGTAGTTATTATTTTTTTAAATAATTTCTTCGACGTATTACGAAAACGCGTAAAAATAATAACAATGTATACGTTACAGTAGTACCCCGCTACTACGTTGGATAAGGGATCAGACTATCGAGATGAAGCGAAACAAGGCCTTTTTTCAGTCGTGAGTAGGGCTATAGCCGAATATCCTCAAATCGGTAGGGGTCCTACAGTACCATTTGTTTTTTTTACATGAAAATGTAAAAGTGTAAATAGTAAAATTGACGACCTCTATGGCATAGTTAGTAGTGAATTTATTAAATCGAATGCAGTGTGTGCTGATGGAATTCCGATAAAATTGATACGACTCTGTTTGCCATTTATTAAGGACATACTAGCGGGAATTTTTAATACATCTCTTCAGGAGAAAATATTTCCATATGTTTGGAAGTCTGCTCTAGTCGTCCCAATTCCAAAGAAACAAAACGTCGTTGAATTTAAGGATCTACGCCCAATAAGTATTCTCCCAGTCATATCAAAGATTTTGGAGACATTGGTGTTCGTTCAGATATCGAATTATCTTCTATCCAATGACCTATTGCCCAAGTATCAATCTGGCTTCAGGCCTAAATATAGCACAACGACGGCACTGAGCTGTGTGGTGGATGACATATTTCGGGAATCAGATAAGGGAAAGGTTACTGCTCTGCTTCTGCTGGATTATTCAAGAGCTTTTGATACTGTCAATACAGATCTCCTGGTCTCTAAACTGTCCTTTTTGGGGTTCTCAGAGAGTGCATGCCAGTGGCTAAGGAGTTTCCTAACTGGTAGGAGTCAACGAGTTACCACTAGAGACCAGGCTGGACTACGATTGTTGTCCCACCCCACGAGCCTTAAAAATGGATGCCCCCAAGGGTCAATACTGAGTCCATTACTCTTTAGCCTATATACATCTGATCTTCCAGATGTGATAAGGAACTGTAGCTACCACATGTATGCGGCCGATACTCAACTTTATTATTCATTTGGAAGTGATGAGGTTCAGTCTGCCACTCAACACATAAATGATGACCTCGAGCGGCTGATGATATGGTCTAGGAGGCATGCGCTTCTCTTGAACCCTGCAAAATCGGTTATAATTGTAATGGGTACAAGACAACAAGTCGAAAAGTTGAACGAGCCTTTGGAAATAAAGATTGGTAACGCGACTGTGCCTACAGAGAGCGTGGTGCGTAATTTAGGTGTGTATATGGAATATGACTTAAGATTCGAGGCTCACGTTAGAACTAAATTACAATGGGCTTTTTCGCGGCTTAAAAATATTTATCGCATCCGTCAAAACCTATCCATTGAGGCTAGACGTAGAATAATCGACACGCTCATTATCCCAATAGTCGAGTATGGTGATTGCATCTATGGACCGTGCCTTCTAAGGAGAACCGAACGGAAATTGCAAAGATTGCAAAATGCTTGCTGTAGGTATTGTTTCAACATTCCCCCCAGAGGACACATCACCCCTTTTTTGAGAGCTTTTAAAATTATTGACATGAAACAAAGACGGTTTCTTCACTTAAGCGTACTCATGCATAAAATTACCAGTACAAAAATGCCACTTTATCTCTTCGAAAAACTGAATTGGTCCAGAAACTTTCACGGCTACGAGACTAGAGGCAGAGATACTCTTTTGCTTATCCCAAACCATAACCTAACACTGTTCAGGGGATCCTTCTCATACTCAGCCAGCAAATGCTGGAATGAGTTGCCTCAGGCCTTGAAGGAGCTGGTGAATAGCTATACCTTCAGAGATGCTCTAAGGCGTTATCTTCTGGGTGGTTAATGGGTTTCTCAGTGGTTAATGGGTCTCTTGTTTGCTTTTCTTTTCTTATTTTCTTTCTTTTCTCTCTTTTCGCTGGTGGTGAATCGAGGATTGTGCATACGTGTTTGTGCGTCATTTCCTCATTAATTCTTTTAAAACTGCTTATCTATTTCAATGTATTACTGCCTAACTATTTCAATTTTGTCTCAACTATCTTACTTCCCATTTGTCATTATGTAAAATTTGGACTCCTCTGAGGCTTTTCTCTTCTTTTTTTTTTTTTTCTTCTTGCTGACAGTTAACCTGAGGTGGTATATGTGGGTTTACTTTTTATTTTGTTTTCTGCCATACGTTTTTCTTTTTTTTTTTTCTTTTTTATTATATTTATTCTTTAATCTAGATATGCGAGGGTGTGGGATGAAAGCCCCCTGATGCCCTTGCGGTCGGGCTCGTCCTACATTGGTGGGGTGTATCTCGGCCGTGGGAATGTTTGTGGGATGAGCCCGGACCTTTTGGTGTGTTCTCTCTTGAATGTATTTTTTTTCTTTTTTGTCATCTACTATATTTATTTTCTGTGTTTATTTTTTTGTATATATTCGTGTTTCTACGTGTTTAAGGGTGTGGGCTGAAAAACATCTGGTGTCCCCGTGGCGGGGTTCGCCCTATATTTGTGGGGTGTATTTTGGCCGAGGGGATGCTATTAGATGAGCCCAGACCTTTTGACAGCTTCTGTGTTTGATGTATTGTCTACAACTTATGTGTTTTTAGAAGTGTTATTCAGGTGTGATCTTGTACATATTATGTTGCTGTCAATAAACCTAATATTTATTTATTTATTTTTATTTAAGACGCCTGTATTCTAATCCGGAGGTTGCGGAATCAATTCCTGTTGGAAATGTTTTTAAAAAAAATGATCACATTATGGTTTTTATTTTAGTCTTTCTGGCTGGAAAAGATTGCCACGTGGCAATAATCCCACCTAGTGTTACTGTGTATCATGAAACTGTAGTAAAATGTGTATAATAGGAAATAAAAGATAATTTTTTCTCACTATTTGATAGATAAAACCACCTGGTATTTAATTTTCTTATATATTCATGTATAAAAAATGTAAACTGACCTATTTTAAAATGTTGCATTGGATCCCATTTTTTTTAGTTACGCCACTGCATCGAACGGTTGTTCCGATGAATGAGTGATTTCGGTTAACTGCTACTAACATGAGTCGAACTAAATTATCGCTTTATTTGATACTCAAATGATTCAAATGAGTCATTAATTTGATAGAATAAGTGCTTAGTTAACTGCAAAAATAAACTGTATTTATTGATTTTTACTTATGGTTAACTTTTTATACGAAATCATAATACATACAAAAACGAGACTTATCAGAAGTTCCCGATATTTATGCATAAAAAAATAACGACTTACCAAAAAAAATTCCCTTCGGGGCTTAGTTGGTAGTATATTTTTTAAATTTATTGAACACTTCATTGTAAAAATATTCTGGTTGGCTTATTGCCAGGTGGCAATTTCTCCAACCATCCAGACAAAAGTTAATAAAACAAGTTACATGGTCACGAAAAATATTTAAATGATTATTCATCTTTATGAAATCTATGAACATACTCGTATACATAGTAAAAGTAAAAGTGAGAAATCATCGATCAAAAGAAAATGATGGACTGGTGGAGAGGAAAGATAAACCAGGAATGACACACGTTGTTTTACTGAGTAGAACGGAAGACAATGCAAGTCTAACATGTTCTTGAAGTCGAATGGTGTACTAGGAGCATTGCTGAGTATCTTGGTGTAGTAAAGCTCTTTAACCTGTAAAAAAAAAAAAAAAGTTTGAAAATGAACAAGTTATGACTTTTTCAAACCCTTCAGTCTTTCAGTGGCCACCCTATATATAGTGCAAATGTGAGTTGGAGGCGTGTGAGTCGGAAAACCAAGAAAAATATGGTTCAATCAAGTGAATTATATTTTGAAAAAGTAAACGTAGAAAGTCTGGATATGGAGGAGGCTAACGATGTGTGTCGATATAAGAAAGTCTTGCGTTCTGTCTTCTCTACCTACTCTGACAGGAAGACGACTTGATGGTATGTATATTATATCTTTTGTTACATTCATTTTTCATTTCTAAATAAGTAAATGAATTTGTATATTATAAACTATGGTATATGAATTGGATTTATAAACTAACAATATATTGTACGAAACGTGTCGCGTTACGGATGTGGTGACAAGCGAAAGTGACTTGTGGCGTACTCGTTTGTCTCTATGTTGGATGTGAATTAATCAGTGAAAATACGAAGTATTTATGACGGTCGACAGACATATTGCACGATTTCACTGAAGAAGCAATAATAATGTGTACTCCATTATGCGACTTTTTTTAAATTTATTTTCAGCGGTATAATTGATATTCCACGCCAGTCGTCTAATGGTTGTACATAATCGTATTATAATGAATCATAGTATAAATAGGCCAAAACCCGTACGATGGTTGTCGTCGAAGACAGAATACGAGAATTGAATTTTGAATACAAGAGAGCGAGAGTTTTTTTATCACGGACCCACCGAGATTCAAATACTTCGAAATTTGAATCTCGGTGGGTCCGTGATAAAAAATTATACTGAATGAATTTTAAATACCTAACTAACAATTTTTGAATCGGTGTAAAAGGGGACGATGTATAAATGGTATATATAAACAAATTCTATATTTATGAATATATATTTTCATAAATGTAGAATTTGTTTTATTTCCGTGAATATTTCACGGGTAGCAACTAGTTATATTTTATTTTCGTACAGTACATTCTGGCGGGATTTTTTACTGTATTCCGATTTTTTTTCATACAACCAGAAACACGAGTTCTGTGACGGAAAAAGGACATTTGAATACAGCCTCGGATATTGACAAATTAGTATTTAATAATGTAATAGAACGACACTATGTTATGTCGAATAAGTAAGACGCTAGTTTTCCCACACGTGGGTTACGTGTTCGATTCCCATTGGTACTCAGTTTTTTTAAAAGGGATTGCAGTTTGGTTTTCACTTAAAGTATTTTTAATATTTTTCTGATTGGATGGAAGAGATTGCTGATCGGCAATAATCCCGCCAGAATAAATTGTATGCAATAAAAATGTAATGAAAAAACCTGTTCAAAAAATCAGTAGACGCTTTTTTGATATCATTGGACATCTTCAAACCCAAAACCCCTGGGGCTGGAAGACAAGCTTTAAACCAACTTTGTTACGACTATCCTACTTGTGTTCTTTAAATATTTTTTTTTTCTTGTTTTTTTGTCGTTCATGCATCAAGAGCATTCTTCATCATTATATCTTCATCTTTATTGTCAACCTGGGTTAAATCCATTGTTGGATGAAGGTCTCCCCAAGTAGATTCCACACAGCCTTCTTCCAGGTCTTGGCAAGATCCTTGAGAGAGTGGTTGCCTCAAGGCTAGTGTTCCATCACGAATCCAATAATACATTCCCTCATGAGCAATTTGGATTTAGAACAAGACACAACACGGTCCAGCAACTTACCCGTGTCGTGGAAGACGTGTCGATGGGCTTCAATAGGAACAGAAGTACTGGCATGGTACTGCTGGACCTCGAGAAGGCTTTTGATACTGTCTGGCATGATGGCCTTCTTCACAAACTTCTCCTCACTGGCACTCCACTCTATCTCGTGAAACTACTTCAATCCTACCTTTCCAATAGAAGTTTCACAGTCACCACTCATCATTCTACGTCATCCGCCAGGCCCATCCCTATGGGTGTCCCCCAAGGCAGTATACTTGGACCATGTCTATTTAACATTTACACACACGACATTCCTACTCCCCCAAACTGTAAACTCGCACTCTTTGCTGACGATGCGGCATGCTACGCATCGTCACTCAAGGTGGATCGAGCTGGTCGCCGTCTTCAGATTGCTCTTGAGATCCTTGAGAAATACTACCAGGACTGGAGGCTCAAAATCAATGACGCCAAAACTGAGGACATCATGTTCTCCCGAAAAATCAAGGAAAGAGTGCCGTCGATGCCCTTATTCATCGGTGGTTGCCTGGTTGAGTGGCAGGACGTGGTTAAATACCTCGGCCTGCACCTTGACCGGCGACTGACGTGGAAAACCCATTTGAATACCATCAGACAGAAGGGTCACAAGGGCATAGGGGCTATCAGTTCGATATTTCATCGACGCAGCTTCCTTTCACCCAAAAATAAGCTCCTCCTCTATAAAACCCTTATTCGTCCTATCTTGACCTATGCTGCACCCGTTTGGGGTAGTGTGAGCAACACGGATCACCTGAAACTCCAGAGAGTGCAGAACAAGGCATTCAAGATATCTTTTAACACCCATCCCAGAACAAATCTTACCCGACTTCACGCTGAACAGCGAGAAGAAACCCTACAACACCACATTCTCGCTTGGACCGTGAAGTTCTATAAAAGCCAACAAAATCACAGAAATCCCTTAGTCGCTGCCCTGGGGGCTTACGAGAGTAAATCCGACCTACCCTTCCGTTATAAGCACAAGCTCCCGAAGCATTATCTGTTGCCTGACTAGTCCACCTACAGTATTAGCTGGGACGACCAAGGTCTGAGTGAATGTGATGGAATACAAGTAGCCTGAACGAGTGGACTTGTTTTTGCTGAATAATTAGTGTAAGAATTGTTATCTAGTTATAAGTAGTATGTAGGTGTTAATTATTTCTAAGATCTCATATATTAAGATTGAATAAATAAAATAAAATGATATGTAGGAAAATAAGATTAAATAAGTTCATAAATTATAACATATAATTAAGATTAGTTAAGTAATAAATTTGTATATAGGTATAGCCTTGACAAATGTTTGTATAATAAGTTACTTGTTTAATAAAAAAAAAAAAAAGATTCCACACAGTTCGGTTTTGTACCCGTTATTACCATGCGATATGTTGCCATGCTTCTTAACTCCACCCATCCAGCGTACTTTGGGTCTTTTTTTGAGCATCTTTATGCCTTTTGGGTACCACTGGATTATTTTGGATGTCTATCGGGAATCTGATATTCTGGCTACGTGCCCGCTCATTATATAGCCATTAATAAATAAATAAAATAAATAAACGAACGAATGAATGAATAAATAAATATAGGTTTATTGATAAAAAGAGAAAATACATTTAAGAGAGAAGCTATCAAAAAGTCTGGGCCAATCTAATAACACCCCCCCCTTCCCAGTCGAAATACACCTCATCAATATATAGGGCATATCTTGCCGCGAGGACCTCAAATGTTTTTCAGCCCAAATAAACGTGGTAAAGGAAGACCAAGAAAAGTATGGTTTGATGAAGTGAATACTAGAGAAATCATTAAATCGTTGGAATTGTATTAGAAGGTGTATGTATATGGGAGAGGCGAAGGCTGTGTGTCGAGATAGGAAACGTCTTCCTACCCTGACAGGGAAATGACGAGATAGTATGTATGCATTTAAAATATATTTCGAAGGGATTGAAGAGTAGGAAAAACTATAAACAACAGAAATAATTTAGAAAAAATATATTATATATGATATATACACACGGCAAGGTCGAAACGTTGGAAAAATCGATTTTCCATACTGTAGCGGTCATTTAGTCTCACAGTAAAATTTCCCATTCGTTCTCCCCCGGAGTTCGTTTCTTATTCAGCACTGTTGGACGTGATGGCAGATCGATATCTACAAAAATGTACTAGTCGACACATTCTGGAAACAAACTTTTTACGACTTTCAGAATGTGGGATGGAAATATCTTTAGATTCCATTCTTGGAAACATTTGGAACTGTTTCTATTGGATAGAAAAAACATGTCACGAGGAGGTTGTTTTTTTAATATACGTTTTCTTTATTCCACACAAATACTTTTCTTTATGAAAGTAATATAACATTTCTGTTTTTTTATTATTTTATTTAAAAATATACAGTACTAGGAGCAGGTAAATAAATGGTTTTACCTGGACAGTGATAGACAAGTTGAAAGCGACATTAAAACAAGGGTAGCGAAAGGAAACAAGATAAACGGAGCACTCAATATAATATACGACAATCTTTGGCGGTCAAAGCCTATAGGACGTGCTCGGTGGAAACACCTCGGTCTTAACGGGGCTGGCTCTGGTCGTTATCCTCTGTGGGAAGATAGATGTTTAAATTCTTTCCTTACATCAGGGCGCGATCGACTCCACGTAGGTACATCCAAACTATTGAACTACTCAATTTCACTCTGCCCATGGGAGCTTTAATGGCAAACTCTTTAGCTTCAATCTTGTCCGTTCGCCCTGTTGCAATTTTCGCCGCCATCTGGATCAATCCGCAGAGCACATTCTGTGGTACTGCGATGAAAATCGAGTCAGTAATTACCGAAGAGAACTCCACTTAGCTTTACGTCGGTTCATCTTCGGACCGATTGGCTACTCTGATCTAGTGACGTCAAATGATAGTTTTGTTGCATTTAAAATTTACCATGAAAGTACTCGCAACTTGCTGCGCTGTTTGAACTCCAAAACTTAAGCCACTTTATAAGGAAAAAAGTCTGCGCTGCGAGTTATTTTCTTTCTCCCGTAATTTCGTACCTAAGTCCATCGTCACTTCTACTCATTTTTACACTGAGTTGTGTCGCCACCAAAGGAGTTCCTTTGGACAGTTCTTTCTTAGTCACTACGTGAAGTTGCACTCATAAAAAAAATCGATCTTCTAGACAGTATCCCTCAAGCAAGCAGACCTCCAGGACGACCTCCTAAAAGATGGAAAGACAGCTGGCAGTCGACGTCACAAGAGGCAGCATGGGTTGGGATGAGATTTAACTGAACCGAACTTAATATACAACAACTGCGCTATATCACGGAAGTGAACAAGGTAAACGGAGCACTCAAAGTAATATAAAACAACCGCGCTGTACCTAAACTAGCAAAAATGACAATACATTTGAATGAGAGTGGTATCTTCTTGACGTATAGAAGGGAAACTTGGATTTGTCTGATGAGAAGGTGTATGGATGTAGAAGAGTGGTATAGTAAGAAAGACAACCGTTTTTTGACCCGGAGGTTGATGGTTCGATTCTCGCTGAAATCCTGATAGAAAAGGGTTTTCAGTCTGGATTTCACTTAGGGCATCGTAAACATATTTCTGGTTGATTATAGGAGGTTGCATCAGGGCAATAATTCCACAAGATTGTACTGTTCACCAGTGTTTTCCAAACTGGGAGGCGCGGACTAATGCAAAAGGAATGAAGGAATTTGAATTTGAAAAGACGCTTAAGATATACGAGTATGTCGAGGTAGGAAAGTCATACTCTCTGTCCTCTCTACCGACCCCGATAGGGAAATGGCGTGCTTTCATTTCTACTGCAAGATTATTATATTCGGTTTTTTTATTTCATGCATTTACATAAAAGGGATTTATGGAACTTTTTAGGTATTCCAGAATGATTGATCCTGTATGCTGTGACCATTTGATTGATTTAACAAGTTTCTATCAATTGAAACAGTATGTGACGTGATGATGTACGTTGAATTAATAACAATGCGCCGATCAATATTCCATGACCGAGGAATATAATACACGTGAACGGCAAGGGTAATTTATGTTCCACCCTGCGTCAGAGGGAGCCACTTAACCTTGTCATGTCCATTACGCTTCCGATTTGCCGAGCCAAGTGGAAATTCAATTACTGAACCAATAATTTGATATTACGTGAATTGTATGGTAGTTTTACTGAACCAGAGCAGCAATACGAAAACTATCGAGTTATAAAGCCGTGTCCTGGAACACCAAGCGTTTTCTTCTGCATGTGGCTCTCTTCTCCAACCAGTTTAAAGCGTCCGCTGTTAGACTATGTTCCTACACGCTTTCAGAAAACGCATAGGTACAGTGTGTATCTGTATATAATGTGGTCCATGACCTGGATCTCTCCGTTCTCACTGAAATATTAATCTTCTAGGTTCCATTTGTGAATATCATACGAAGTGCGGCCCATTTCGCTTATTTTTTTTCATTACTTGGTTTAGCTTATGACGCTGACATTTCGAAAACGTTGCAGTTTTCATTTTCAGGACATAATTGTAGTCAACTTAACCAACTATAAACAAGTGCTGAAGATGAATAAACTGCAACTTGACATTAAAAACTATACCACCTTCTTTTGGCCTTCTGTTCTCGTTGCTTACCCCAGCAGGGAAACTATGTGATGGTATGTCCGTATGTATGTGTATGTGTTCCATTCATATTTTTTCTTAGCTCTCCACCATCTCTTCCTTTTCCTTAGATTGATGATATTTCACTTTTAATCTTATTTTGGATATGTATATGTTCATAAATTTCATCAAGATGAATAATAATTATTATACTTTGAACGACCACGTAACTTGCTGTTTTTACTTTTGTCTGGTTGGTTGGAAGAGTCTTCCACCTGGTAATAAATCCGCTAGATTGGTTATTTTACAATGAATCATCATTGTCAACCAAGGTCGATCCACTGCTGGATGAAGGTCTCCCCAAGTTGACTCCAAATTGTTAGGTTTTTTGCTCGTTGGTGTCATGTGATTCTGCCATGCTACTTGATTTCATCTATCCAGTGTACCTTCGGTCTTCTTCTGGGCCTCTTAATCCCTCTTGGATACCATTGGATTATATCGGACGTCCATCGGGAATCTAACATTCTGGCTACGTGTCCTGCCCATTGCTACTTAATTTTCTTGCACACCTTTATTACGTCTTCTATCTTTGTTATGTTGCGAATCACAAGCCGAATGTGTTAATATCACAGAACGGAAGAGCCCAGAGGTTCTCTGAAGCTCGACTTCCCTCGGTGAGTTTTCTGCGGTTTTCTCTCCGAATATGTCTTCAATACATATGCAAATGCGGGGAAGCTCCAATCACACGGGCCGCAGCCGATTCCTTCCCATCCCCATACTCTACACCTACACTTGATCTTATAAATATATGTATCTATTTTCCTCATAGGTCTAGCCGTCTTCTTCATCTTCTCTCTTATAGTCTACAGTCCCTCAGACGGTAGAGAATTAAAGGAAGTAATTTATAAAGAGCAAAGAAAGCTCATGTAGCCTCGCCACGCCACGTCTTTGCGCCTTCTTCGCCGTCTTCTCCAGCATCATCACCCCAACTCCACCGCCTTCACCATCTTCGCTTCACTGAGACCCCCGGGATGGGCGGGAGGATGCCAAATTCGAACTGCGCCACCAGGGCCGCTGACATGAGCGATCGTACGCCTTTGAAGATAGACACCATGCCCAACTATGGTTGATTCAAATCTAAAACTAATACAAAGGCTCATCGAGCCTAAAAATAAACCAGAGATTATCACACAAATACTTAATATAAATAAACGCATATAAATAACACAATCACACATAAGACACAATAGTGGAAAAGGTATTCCCTCAAATCACTGACAAAAAAAAAAAAAAAAGATCAACGGTGCAGTTAATTTCGCACGTTTTAAAAATTTAATAAAAGCCTTAGAACTCGTATATCTATCTATCTATTTTATGTTGCGAATCCAGGTGTTTCGTTTACGGTTTCTTTTAATATATCTCAACATGCATCTCTTTATGCTCTTTTGGGCGGTCTAGAGCTTTTGTGTGGTCTTTGCTGTGAGCGTCCATGTCTCGCAACCATACGTAAGGATTGGGAGAATACACTGGTTGTGGACCTTTTACCATGAATACGTGTATGTATATATTTTTTAACAACAAAAAGAAATAAAAATGGATCTTAACAAAATACAGCCTGTAGTATTAAAAATGGCTTAAAACGGATAAACACCAAATATTTAATACTTTGGTATCTGCAAAGCGTTAAATTCGCCACAATTTCGCAACACTTCGTCGGTGAATGCGGACTCCGACAGGTTTTGTGTTTCTTTTTGTTTTACGCTCGTTCAATGCTAAAGTAAATTCAGAAACACTCGTTAAACACAAAGAAAGTTGACCAGAACAAGGAAATATGGAAAATTGTTTCAATTACATGCCGAGAAAACTCTTTAATGATTAAATGAAGGCTTGAGAGAGAAAATTTTACATCATGTGTAGATAATTCTGTAGGAAATATGGTTGACAAAGTATTTTGAATGGGTTTTTATAGGAAATTTTACGAAACTCGAAAGTATTTTTAAAGTTATGATTAGTTTACAACAGAGTGTGTTGAATTCTTGTATTTTGCAAATATGTGGAAATAAATACATATCATCAAACCATATCCATTTTAGGGTAGGCAGAAAAGACAAATCACCAATCATTTATATCGTACATATATTTTACTTTCGTCTGCAAGAGGGCCTTCAATGTTATTTTTATTAATTTATTTTAATACTTTTTTCATTTAAGATAACGCTATGCATCTACCGGTTTCAAGGTTCACATCTTTATCAGGGAAGCTCAAACAAGCCTTGGTTGAGCTTCCCTGAGGATTTAAAATTATGTGTTTTAGATAATAGAATAAACAAAAAATACGATTGAATAATATAATTTTACTATTACGGAAGTGAACTGATGCCACTAAAGCGTGAAAAATCAAGATTAATGGATGTTTGAATAATATTTGTTGGCCTACAGAAGCGTTGTACCGAAAATATCAATTAAATTAAACTCACAAATAACTGTATTGTTTGATTCATTTCACCTTTCAACTTGGTTATTTCTCAGTTAACTGGTAAGGAAAAAAGACTGCTTTGTAAAGTAGGGTGTAACAATAAGAGCGCCGGATTGAAAATTCGCGCCATTTTTTTTTTATAAAATTGGCAGCTCTGAAAAATTCATATGTGACATCTGTCAATCGTGCGATTAGAAAATATGGAACGTTACACGAAATAATAACGCGTTATTATTGTTAAAACTCATTATAAAAATGGGGAAAGTTTTGCAGAAAAAGTTCGTAAACTTCGTGGAATTTTCGGTCGAAATAATGGTCCAAACTAGTCATAAATTTGAAGATTATATAAACGATTGAGGACACTGCTTCGATTCTGGACAATAAGTCACCCTTGCGTCCTCGTGGTGGGTGTTAACTCGAAAACATAGCAGCAGTGAGAGAAAGTGTTACTGAAATACCAGGGACATCAATTTGCTATCGTTCACAAGAATTAGACGTTTCAAGAAGCATCTTCTGCGAATTATCTCAAAAGATCTGGATCTGCATGTCTACAACATCTAATTGACCCACGAACTCATACCAGCAGAGATTTTAACTAAATCCGTCGCTCTTATTGGGACAGCCTATGTATACCATACATTGTTAGCTTTCTCTTAAATAAACTTTTTTTACATAAAAGGAAAAATAAGTAAAATAAAAAAACTTATTTTATATTTTTGTGTTTACCACAGGTTTAAACCAACTTATTGAAAACAACCATTCGTTCGATATTAATCGTGGTTTGAGTATTCTACATATAAACCGAGGGGGATTACATCTTGACAATTTGGAAATTTTTGAGATTAAAAAATCTATAAAATTAAGTCTAAATATCATCAATAACCAAACCAATTTTCATAATAGCCCTCTGCTTAATATGTTTCCAATTTAAAATCCTCCCCTGTCTTAAAGATTCACATTCACTTTCACATATTTTTTCCACGCCCCATTCACCATTGTATTACATCTCTCCCCACTTCACTCCCCCTACCCTACCTTACCTCTTTTATATTAGGTTTTTTACACTTGTACAGAATATATTTTAGCAACTTAGTTTATATTCACGTGACGAAGAAGACGGTGGTCTTCGAAACTAGTTGTGAACCTAAATTAAACCTGTGATGAACACAAAAATATAAAATAAGTTTTTTATTTTTTCCTTTTATGTAAAAAATGGCACCACAAAGTGAAACTATAGTCTTTTCGAAGATTCATGAAAATTTTTTTTTTAAATTCAAGATAATTATACAAGATGAAAGTTTGATTAATTATGTGGGAATGCATTAACTTAAAATAATTGTGGAGTGTCAATGTGTAAAAGATGGCGAAATGAAGACATCAGAAATAAATGCATGGATGTTTTTAGAAAGACGAAGAAGGGAGTTTTAATATGATTTGGTCGTGTGTAGAGAATGAATAACGAAATAATGACTAAGCGAATATATAGTCAGAAGTGCAAGGTTTGCATGGAAGAGATGGAGAGGAAAAAGTAGCTGGATCAAGTGAACAAGATTTTGAACGAAGGTAAATTTAGAAGTATGAATAAAATAATATTTAGATGTACGAATGGGGCCAAAGTTGTGTGCTTGTGTAGGAAAGTTTGGAAGTCTGTTCTTTCTACCCATCCTGCAAGGGACACGGAATGATAATATGTATTGTATTGTACCATACTTTCGTTGTATACAGTACAACCTGGTGGGCTTATTGTAACATGTAAATTTCTTCCAACCAACTAAAAAGATGTTCAGAGTCCTTAAGTGAGAACCAGACTGCAATCCTTTTAAAAAAAAATTGAGTTCTAGCGGGATTTGAATTCGCAACTTTCGGGTTAGGGGACAGGCGTCTTGCCAACTGGGCCACGGAGGTCGTCTTGTATGTAATTCGGATGTTCGTAATTATTGTAAAGCTAAACATGATAACGCATGAGTTACAATTCGGTGGTTAAGTTAGGTTAACACCAAAAGTTTAGGTGAACATCCGTTATAAAATAAACCATTTTACTAACATGTAACTAAAAATTTGAAAATAAAGAATAAATATCTCTTAACACATAACTAAAAAATATGAAGAAAAAAAAATTGAATATCTCCTAATATATAGTATAACTAAAAAATTGAATATCTCCTAATATATAGTATAACTCAAATATGAATGTAAATAATATACAAGTATATCTCATATAAAACATAAAGCACTCGTACACGATAAATCAACGGAAAACCTCGCTCATATTTCACATCACCTGATCCTTCCAAATATCCTTATCACGTCAATTTATCGCGGAAAATGACTCAGATGTGCAAAAAATAGGTTTCGCCGAAAATATTGCCGAGAGATTAATTCTGAACGGAGCTTATCTTGTTGAATGATCTGGTTCAGCCACGGAAACTATTGTACTAGTAACTGATGTTTTAGAAGAAAAAAAACATTTTCATCCCTTTTCTTATTTATCTGCTGAACACGGGAATATTATTTCATATTATATATCGTTTCGGAGCCTTCTGGTGGTGTTTGAAGAAGACACTGCTTAGAAGTTTTCTAGAAGTTACGACATGAGACCCTCAGAAAGATAGTATTTCTATCAAAATCATCTAAAAATGTCCGAGCTTAAAGGATAATAATGTTGCTATAAAAGTGCCATCTGGTTATCTAGCATGTAAACTAAAGAAATACTTTAAAATGTGCTAAGAGGTCTACAACCAGACTGAAAGTGAATCCGCTAAGAATCAAACCTAAGACTCATTTATTTATTTAACACTTTTATTGCAAATACAATCTGGCGGTCTGATTGCCAGGCGGCAATCTCTTCTAACCAACCAGACAAAAGTAAATGAAGCAAGTTACGTGGTCGCATAAATAATTCAAATGACTATCCATCCCCACGAAATCCATAAACATATACGTGAGCACATGCCCACGAACCCCACAAAGACGGACAATCACCCGAACATTATTTTTCATATGAAGTGAGATATCATCAATCAAAAGGAAAGGAAGGGATTGTGGAGAGGAAAGGAAAAGAAACATCATGAATGAAACCGTTATTTTACCGACTAGAAATGAAGAGTTTTTTCAGTCGCTTCTTAAAGTATGCCAAGGACGGAGCGAGTCTTATATTGGTTTGTAACTGATTCCAGAGTATCACTGCATGGACAGTAAAGGACGACGTAAAGAAAGAGGAGCGGTGAACTGGAAAGGCCAATAAACAATCTCTGTTTGACTTCCGCTAGCTTGGCATAAATGCTACCCGTTAGATTACGGCCGCCGAATATAATTAGAGTGTACCACTCCTTCCGAGGTCGGGAAAAACTAGACAACTACAACGTTGGGTTTCACATAAGATTACTGTTTTTTACATCGTACTCCGTCAATTGGACCACTATTTATCGGTGATCGACCTGTTGTAGATTTTAATCAGAGTTTTTTTTTTTAGATTAGTTGACGAAAAGTAAGACGGGGTAGCGGTGACTGTCTTATTTTACTGGCGGAAAAATATATCGTTTTCTGATATAACTATTGTTTATAGTTAAGGCATTAACGTTGTGGAGGTTTAAAGACATTGTAATTTATTTTATCAAATACTGTTTATTCCACTTTTTTGTAACGGTATAACCCTACCGGTTTCAAGGCTTTCACCTCATCTTCAGGGGAGCACAAACAAGATTAAATTCTGTTCGAACTGTTCTGTTCATTTTCAGACTCTTCTTACTCGTATCTGCTGAACATGACAAAATTATTTCATTTGATTTATAGTTTCGGAGTCTCTTGGTCACGATTGAAGAAACTGGATGGAAATATTCCAGAAGTTACGACATGATACCCTCTACTAAATGTAGTATTTCTATTAAAATCTACATAAAAAGGTCTGAGATATGTATTTGGATTGAAATGTCTAGTATGTAAACCCCAGTTACGCAACAGAATGATTAATCCTCATGTAAAAAAGTTGGATATTGTAATTTGTTTAGTCACACACTGTTTATTACATTTATGTATTTTTCAAGCTAGGGACGATATAGAAACATTTATCAAAGTATCACACCAAATTTGAAGGCTTAGATACTCGTAGAATTTGAGATTTTATGTCGACCAGGTCGAAAAAAGTAGTTTCGAGAAAAACGCGTTTAAAGTTTTGAGATTATTTATTGTCCGAGTCATTCCGGTGCGGCGTAATTGCTGCCTCATTTATAGCTATAACTTCGTCAATATTGAGAATTTTAAAATTTTCTTTTGAGAACATATCCTTAAAGGTCTAAACTTTAAGAATATGCAAAAACAAAAAAAAAAAACAATTTTTTCCTTAATGCCTGAACTATAAATAATATAAACAAATAACAATGTCTCTGCACTTCCATAGTGTTAATGCCGCAACCAGAAATAATATAGAGTTGGAAACATTTTAAAAACATCTATGTGTAGTTGGACAGACACATTTATTTTATAATGGATTGGAAATTTTCAATGAAATTGTGCCAATATACGAGTATATTATATTTTCTTCGATCGAGGTGTCAAATTCATGGGCCTATGCAGCTTGGACTCGTTGCACTGCATATGTTTGGTTTATTGACAATCTCATTGACGTAAGTCACTTGTCTCAGAACAGGCAATGATCATTGTGAGACAACTGATATAGACCGTTTATCTTGTATACAATGAACCTATGTTAACGTGTGAATAACATAAATGATAAATAAAAATATAGGGGTGTCTTTTCATTTCGATCTCCCCATCAAAAAAACAAGGACAAGTATTTTTCTATTGTTTCAAAGACAATGTTCTTTATGGCACAGCAGATATAGACCGTTTATCATGTGTCGAGTGAATTTACGTACACATCTTAATAAAATAAACAGCAATCATGAACGTCTTATATTTTTGTAACGTTTTTTAAATCAATTAATAAACCAATAAATACCCTTGAAGTTATTACCTTTTTTAAATTTAATTTTAATAGTTCCAGGAACGACAACTGCAAGAACTTGTCATTGGTTTAACAATAATAAAACACTTTTCTCTCTTCCTCGTTTGAAACGCAGCAGCAGTTTGTTGCTCCGAACGAGCAGATTTCTTGAACACGGAAAGGTTTCCAGCTTCGCAGGCCCATTTGAAGCGTGTCTAAAGGCATCACATAAGTCAAGGCATGTTCAAAAACCCGTTTGCCAAATCCAGCCATTAAAATGCAACACTGATTTAAAGGTAACGCATTGGCATTCTGGTCTATACCAGATTACGTCAACGTTATAACCAGTAGCGTAACTTGTTTATTTATTTAACACTTCATTGTAAAAAAAAACAATCTGGTGGGATTATTGCCAAGCGGCAATATTTTCCAACCAACCAGAGAAAAGTTGATTAAGGATGTTACATGGCCGCAAAAAATATTCAAATGATTATTCATCTTTACGAAATAAATTTATGAACAATATATGCTCAGTATCCGGCGGTAAGTACTATAATACACATCTGGCTTAAGAAAGAGACTGTCGGCCATAATCGGCTAACTTCGGCTTTGTATAGCGTAGTCTCTGTCGCACGATGCGCTCACAGTCCGGTATCTAGAAAGAGCTAAACGGCTGACAAATCGCGACGGAATATGTGCATGAATGACAAAGACGACGCTCTACAAAGCCGAAGAAAGCTGATTATGGCCGACAGTCTCTTTCTTAAGCCCGATGTGTTTTACCGCCGGGTGGTGTATTCGTACATACTCGTAGTAAATGTAAAAATGAGATATCAATCAAAAGGATGTTGGAGAGGAAAGAAAAATCAGGAATAAAACACGTTCTATTACTGACTAGAAATCAAGATATTTTTTTCAATCGCTTCTTAAAGTATGCCAATGAAAGAGCGAGTCTAACGTTGGTTTGTAACTGGTTCCAGAGTTTTACTGCATGGACAGTAAAGGACGACGTAAAAAACAAGAGCGGGGAACTAGGAAGGTCAATAAACAACTTATACAATACATAGATATTAGTTTGTCTTGCAAAATGCAAATTGTACCTTTTATTAACATGATAAATACCATATTATCAGTTGCACGCGTTAGAAGTACTAATGCACACATGCGAGATGTTTGCCATGTAGATGAGCTATATCAGGATGAGAAGTTTTTTGGGTTCCTTCTTCTTTATTGCTCGGTCAGTGCTGAGTGTCGTAGTCCTTTGCTATATCAAGAACTTGGTGCAACACCTAATTCCATCCTTCCAGGTTCTGAACTACGTTGAAAGCAACATTTAAAGAGGATCCTGTTAATACCTTTATTTGATCTGCCCATAGAACATGTATCTTTCTTTTGTTCGCATTTCCTCAACTGTCCCTGTGATCACCAGCTTCTCCAGACTTTCATCATTTCCAACATGTCCAAAGTATGTTAGGATTCTTTTACTGTATGTGGCCGAAAGTCTTTCGGTAATCTTTAGTTCTTGTATGGTAGATACATTGGTACACCTTGCGGTCAATGGGATACGGAGCATCTGTATCTATCACCACATATCGAAGACATCTATCGTGTTTGTTTCCTTTTTTTTCATAGTCCGTGTTTATACTCATATACAGTACTATGGAGAATACTATAGGCTTTCACACAGGCCATGGAAGTCATAGATTGCAAGTTGCTTGACAGAAGAGAGATAGCGAAATTGAAATCTCCATATGTATGAGCAATATAACCTAGATATGACATTATATATATTACATATAAAAGTCTTTAAAATGAAGATGCACCACTGCTTAACAAAACTAGACTATCTGACTCACCCGACTGCGAGCTATGGATCAACTGACCCTATAGCGCCGTCCCACTCCGTCCAGTGCTGACTCATCGCAGCGGAGAGTGACGGAATGCTCCCCGTTTACACTAAAGCACGAAACGAAGGTAAATTTGCCTTGAA
Source organism: Odontocerum albicorne (assembly GCA_949825065.1). Lineage (NCBI taxonomy): Eukaryota > Metazoa > Arthropoda > Insecta > Trichoptera > Odontoceridae > Odontocerum > Odontocerum albicorne. The sequence continues at coordinate 11,293,070 of OX463858.1, forward strand.
AAGTGAATAAGCACATCTCCGTATGGGTCGTTAAACCAGTTATGGCCAATTTGATGTCTGTTTGCCGAAAAAGTAGGTACTTTAGATGAAAAAAAATACGCTTTTGGGTAACGCTTCGTTTAGATTGACTTTTATTTCAGTCTTATGGCACAAAAGGAATAAAATATCCATTCAACTCCACTTTTTTAGACGTTTCAAACAATATAATATATGTTGCACTTTAATAATTCCTTTAAATTGCATTCATTTCCGTATCCGAAATTAGTAATCCATTAGGCTAACACCACACCAAAGTGCTTCAATAGGTGCTACGTGACTAATATACTAGGTGACTTTCATGCATGACCACACCAAAGTGCTTCGCACAAATTCATTTGACATTTGGGAGCGGTTGAGTCAACAAACGATGACCCTCTCAAAACTAACCAATTTCATTACAACTTACCTTATCTTTATGTACTTCCTGTGCAACTTCATTCCAAAGTTATTTTATTACAGGTACATTTTTGTAAAATTTGCTCGATGGGTTCCACAAAGGCTCCCTTTTATACACAGCTGTTATTAAAATTTCAGCCATCTTGTAAAATCACTTGGTGACACAATAAAATTAACCAACACGTCTGTTCGCTAGGAGATTCACTCGGTGGCTAATCGTCATGTAGCGTGGCGCGAAGCGTGCAGTGTGGCCACTGCGATAGTATGCGGTGCTTTGGTTCGCTAGAATATGTCGCCTAACTCGAAGCGTAGCTCGAAACAGTGTTTGATAAAAATAAATTACAATGTCTTTAAACCTCCACAACGTTAATGCCTTAACTATAAACAACATCCATAAACATATACGTGAGCACATGCCCACGTACCCCACAAAGACGGACAATCACCCGAACATTATTTTTCATATAAAGTGAGATATCATCAATCAAAAGGATAGGAAGGGATTGTGGAGAGGAAAGGAAAAGAAAAATCAGGAATGAAACACGTTATTTTACTAACTAGAAATGAAGAGTTTTTTCAGTCGCTTCTTAAAGCATGCCAAGGACGGAGCGATTCTTATATTGCTTTGTAACTGATTCCAGAGTCTCACTGCATGGACAGTAAAGGACGACGTAAATAAAGAGGAGCGGTGAACTGGAAAGGCCAATAGACAATCTCTCTTTGATTAGGCTTTGGATAAGCCAATAAACAATATCCATTGATATATTATTATTGCAAAAGAAATATTTTATCGGTTATAACAATAAATTCATTGTTATATCTGAGAGCAGCTCGTTATATTATATCATGATCCAAATTCAGACATGACCACAGTCGGCCATACTGTTACTGCAATAGCTATTGCAAATAGGAGATTTCACGGACGAAACGACAAGTATTGTATCAGTCTTGAGGCCGAAAACCAGTTATTTTGCAAGCGGGGTCTAACCTTCGAAGATATAGTAACCATTTTGCTATGCATCATCGATGAAGCCGATCGTTTTTGTCAAATAAATACCTTGAAATGACAATATTCCGTGTGTTTTACTGCCAATAATATGGGTTGGTCGCTTCTGATGGTTTTCGTTTGGATTGACACCGATTTGTGGATCGATTGCGATTTGTCACAAATTTGTTGGACAATGTCTGGGAAATACGCGGTTAAGTCGTTTGCTGGTATTTTTGACGATATTTTCCTTAATTATCGTCTCAAACAAAAACTTAACATGGGTCATTTCAAAAAAAAAAGTAAATTTTCCATAAATAATATGCTGTCCGGAAAGTAATTTTATATTTCTCCGATACGTCTTGTAATGGCAACATTTTCATTGCTTACTTAATTTCAAACGTGCATTTTCCGTTTCCTTCCGTGGTTGCAGTCCTAAGACTGGTTTGCAGCAATTTGAACTCTTCTCCTCCATTCCCCCCTGTCCTGTGCGGCTCTTTTTAAGTCTGTATATGTTGAGCAGCGCACGTCCACCAACAGGTCCTCCAGGTACTCTCGGCGTGGGCGTCCCCTAGAGTTTGTCCCCTCGGTCATACCCTCCATTATGGCATGCAAGAGGCCCTCTTGTCGTATTATATGACCGATCCATCTTGCACGCCTTTCGGACAGGATCCTGAGCAGGTGCCTTCCTCCTTCGATTCGTTGGAGAACCTCTTCATTTGTGATGCGGTCTCTCCAGGAAATTCCTAATAGTCTTCTATAGGACCATATCTCAAAAGCCTCTAGTCTTCGTTTATCTCTTTCGGATAGGCACCATGTCTCGCAGCCGTACATCAAGATACTCCATACATAGGTCTTGATGAGGAGTATTCTCAGTTTTAGGTCTATATTATTTGGTTCTATTATTGTCGACCTTTTATTAAATGCAAGTCTAGCCTGATGTATACGGCTGTCGACCTCGCTCTTGGACCGACCGTCCCATGTTATTTTGCTCCCGAGGTAGACAAACTCCTTGGTGTTCTTTAGTGGTTTACCCGACATCACTATTCTCATCTGGTGCTGCGCTCGGCCTACAGTCAGCAGCTTTGTTTTGTCTTTATTTATCTTCATACTGTAGTTATTTTGAAGAATGCTTTCCAGAGTTGTTAAGGCCTCTTGTAGTTCCTCTTCACTTTCAGCAACCATAGCAATATCGTCAGCGAACCTTATCATGTCCACCTTTTGCCCGTGTATCTTTACACCTTCTGTGCCTTATGTACACCAACGTGCCTTATGTATATTATAATGAAAGCTTACTTACATTTTCATCTACATGGCCATTTAAATCGGCTCATATAACAATCCCGCCTATCACCGAGTGATGAGTTTGAGCACGTAAAACAAATGAATAAAAAAAGACTAACAAAACAAATATAAAGTGCATATTCACGTTGAATTGGTGAAAGAGGAAGTCTAACAAAAGTGTGGTTGGATCAAGTGAATGATATTTTGAAAGAAGAAAACATAGAAAGAAGAAAACATAGAAAACATTAGAAGGAGTGAAGAATGTGTGTGTCGAGATAGGAAATTCTGGCGCTCTGTTCTTTCTGCCTACCCCAACAGGGAAATGGTTTGTATGTATATACGAGTGGGCATCTGTTTATCTTGTTGAATATAAAATACGAGTATATGAAATACGAAATTTGGAACTTATAATAATTAACTTTTTTATTTACATGAACAATGGAATATATCTATCCATGAAACGCTTAAATTAAACTATATCATTAATATATTTTATTTGATTAGAAAGTCCATAGAAAACCACAAAGTTGAATTATTTATTAAACACCTGTACTCGTAGTAAAATAATCCTTGAAGTTATACAATCATGATTTTATAATTGATTCAGGATAATAGAGCCGTTGCCAACGTTAGGTTCAAGATTTATTTTAACTTGAAAAAATGCAAGATACATTTGTGAAAAAAGGATCAACAATAAATGATTATCATGCTAGAGTGCATTTTTTTAAATATATTTATTTCCATGATAAGTAATTGTTTGTATACATACAATATGAAAAACATGAACATCCATACTGTCGTGTAACACATGACTGAGCATCGTCATTTCCAAGATAGCCTCTGACAACCCCTTTCCATCCATCTCTGCACTCCGCGACTCGGAGGACAGTTGTCAACGGTAGTGCAGTTGCATTTCTACCTTGGTCTGTCCAACGCATTAGGATTCTTCATTTCTTGCATCGTCCTTACATGCATCAAGTAAACACAAACCTCTCCAAACTGTTTCTTTGCCGACGAGCGATCTGGTTTTGTTGCATTTTTTGTCATGTTCGCAGTTTACTAAGCTTTTACCTGTATCTTACTGAGAAAATATACAAATTTCCTCTACAAGTTATTCCTCCTGCAAGCTCAAGTACTCAAACTCCTTTTGCAACAACAACTACGTTCCGATCTACTGCCTGAATTTTTCACACTCTTTTGCCTCTATGATATTTGGCATCTCATTTTGTATCTTGGAACGATTTGGACAAAAGATTTTCTAATTCTAGCACTCAATATTTTGGCCTATTTGCATATCGACCCATCGGGAAATTCCCAGTACCTCTGCGAGCCAGTCCGCCTCTCACCGTTGCATACTTCCTGTATGCAAACGGTGTAATAATTTCACAAGTTAAAAATGATCCTATAATAATTTCACAAGTTAAAAATGATCCTATTACTTTTGCATCATGTTAAATATTTGCCAATTGGAGGTAATTTAAGTTATAAATTAACTTATTTCGTATTCGTTATGAATGTATCATCTTCTGCATGCGATCATTTTGATTATGATAATGCAACTATCGACATTTATTGCGACCCACTTCTGTCAAAATGATTGCCGCCATATTTCACCAGATATTCATCCGCGTTGCTAAACCAGTTTTAAAAAATAATATAACAAGCAATTATAGTATACGAGTACATAGTATGAAAAACAAAGCAATTAAAAAACCAAAGAAATTATAGTTGAATCAAATGTACGATGTTTTGAAAGAAGGTAATGTAAACATACAGAGAAATCGTAGGAACTGCATGAGAACTGTGTAGGGATGTCGAAAAAGCTAAAGATGTGTGTCGTGATAGGAAAGTCTGGCACTCTGTCCTCTCATGTATGTACGTTGTAAGGTACACTGTACCGTTAATGAAATAAATACACGTACTATATACAACGAAATTGTAATACAATACAATCATTTGGCACTTTATCTGAAATATCTTCTGTTCGTTATCTTCCGTATTTTTCTTACTTTGATATTTTTATATTTTTTACACTCCGTTTCTTACACTGTCCATTCGGCTTTTTTCCATGTGATTGTTTCCACGTAAATCCGGCTCGCCGCCTCTTTATATACGACCGTATGTGGCGCTCCTATAGCAACGCATTCGGTGATCACTCCTATGACGCTACGAAATTATAATTCGGCATTCAAAATAAATATCTTCGAGTTTCCGGACCGCTGGTTTAGTTTTTCATATGTTTAAGTTATATTATTAGTAGTCAACTCTGGACATCATATAACAGTGAAAGTCAGTTTTATCGTACACTGAAGATTATATACTTGGCATGGATTCAATCTCATAATAAATTTATAGGTTTTACAAGTGACGAGCATAATAATAAATAAGAGAAATTAACACTAAGTTTATTTATTGTTTCAATATTACTGACAAACATAAAATCAAACATGTGCATGGTATATGTAAAAAGGACCCAATCTACATTAAACCTTTTCCAGGATAATAGGTTTTTTTTAAATTTAATTTTATTTTATTCAGCAACTACTATTCAATTTAACAGACAGTAAGTGTGTATAAAAATAAATAAACTAAATAATTAGTTGTAAAAATTGTTATCTAGTTATAACTAAGTATGTAGGTGTTAACTATTTCTAAGAAATTAAATATTTAGTTTATTATACGTAAAGTTAGCATATACAATAGTTCAAGTATATAAATTTGATTAGTTCTTAAGTTATACATTTGTAAATGGGTATAGGTTTTGGCAAATGTAATATTATATGTACGATAGATTACTTGATTAAATAAAAAAAAAACAGTATTAAAGTTTAATATTGTCTGGGAAGTTATTTTGTACTTTAAGTCAAAACCAAACGATTTTTTTATATTAATACACACATAACTTTATTTTGTTATGCACCGTTTTTCAACCTGTCGGTCACAACCTCCCCCAAGGAGGTCGCGAGGTAATTTTAGGGGGGTCGCGAAAATAAAATAACTTACGACCACAAAAGGAAAATAATCTATATTTTGAAAAACCTTTCACATTTATTTTAAGATTAACAATAAATTACTTTGTTATTCTACGAATTACATTAATCCCCACTGCTGATTTACGCTTAATGATCTTCAATAATTTCGCCTGAAGAGAGCTTAGAGATAGGATGTATAAACACATACACAGGGATAACCACAGTGGTGGAATGACAAAGTACTTTATTGTTAAGTATTGTAAATATGGTGTGACACAAAATTAAAGCCGAAGTCTTTGCTAAAACATTTATTTGAAATATTTACAGGGGGGATCGTGAAGTCTTATTTTTTTTTATCTTTTGGCGGGATCATCGTCCTGAAAAATAGTGATGTGAAATACGAATCGTTTGTTCCCCTTTTTTAGGCTCTCTTTCGGGAAACATGAAAATTCCATCTTCCCAGAACTTCGCATCTTTCAGGGTGAAGAACGGCTCCCTATGAGATTTTCAGACCTCCAGAGAAATTAAGTTCTACTCATTAAGGGAATCATGTCAAGACCGAAATACATGGTAATTATACAGTACTGGTCTGGTAAATGCGGCGGGCAGAGTAGGATATCCCAGTCCCGCTGTACCAATTTTTACCGGGCTTACAAAGAGACAAGGAAATGTTCTGGTGAAAGATGACGCCCTACCTATTGACTAACTCTAAACGCATCCGGTCAATTACTGCTTTCAATCTATCTGAATGCAAGCAATATTACTCTGAATTGGTTTTCTGGTCCTGTGAGAGCAGCTTATAGTTGATGATGCGTTTTCTACCATTGTTCCTGCTGTCATTATATAGGGTGATCCATGAAAGGCTGAAGGATGTACATCGCTGTACTGCGCACACTGCCATCGTCGCCTTGGCAGTCTGCGCAGTAGCTCCGTCCTGTTCTAACCATACCTCCTGATTATCTTCTGCCGCTGGGCGTAAAAAAAATTCAAGCATTGTCTTATAAAGACTTTCCTCATTTTCAAATAAATAGGGGCCGACAACTATCAGTCACAACATTACACCAAGGAGTGCATTTTTGGAGATGCAATTGATGCTCATGCACTCCCCTGGGATTCTCAGTACCCCAAAATTTACAGTTTTGTTTGTTGATGTACCCGTTTCAATGAAAATAAGTCGCATCACTCATTATCAAGTTGTTCAAATAGTTGTTATCTCTGGCTAGGTGTTGAAATCGAATTGCGTGCTACAAGCGCTGCTGAGTATCTTGGAGTAATTGGGTATCGAAAATAAAATCCCGGATGGATTTTATTTTCGACATGTTGGCTACACTTCCGTGTAGCCTGACCCTTCCCCTCCACAACGAGACCCACCATTTACTTCATTGCCTCCTTCGACTCTTCATTCAATATCGCCCTGCGTGTGGGTATCCGATATTAATTCTTCCAAAATAGAAAACTTTAATGCCTAATTTTTCGCTTTTATTTGATATACTAGGCGTATCCAGAAAGTAAGTGTACTGAGGCTCTCACGACCGGATGGATTTTATTTTCGACATGTTGGCTACACTTCCGTGTAGCCTGACCCTTCCCCTCTACAACGAGACCGGTTCGAGGTCAGTACGTTGAGAAGTGTCGACGCGACAACACGTTTCGTGAAAAATGTCAATCCAATCTCCCGCCAAGTGCGAAATACGCGGCGTCATCCGTTATCTCGTTTGGAAGGGAAAACCTCCGGTTGAGGTTTATAATGAGGTAAAAACTGCATATGGTGATAAACCTATGAATCGTACGAGTGTGTACAAGTGGTGTCGCGAGTTTAAAAACGTCTGTGCATGATGATCAGACGAGCGGAAGACTTTCAATTGTGACTGACGAAATTGTGGAAAAAATCGAAAATGCGCTCCGTGACGATCGCAGATTGACTGTGGATTCCCCTGCGCATTCCCCTGACCTAGCACCTTCAGATTGCTATCTCTTTACCTCCCTGAAGCTGCACATGGGTGGAAAAAGGTTTTCAACCGACGAGGAGGTAAAGGAGGAGGTGGAGAAGTGGATGGAGGGGTTGGCGGGAAACTACTTCGAGGAAGGCATCAAAAAGTTGATACCCCGCTTCACCACCTGCATTGAGAGGAATGGCGACTATGTCGAAAAATAGCTTACATATGTACTACGGTAACCACGTAATTTTTTTGTTTAAATAAAAAAAATTGTAACCTACAAAAATTCAGTACACTTACTTTCTGGATATGCCTCGTATCATCTGATAAAAAATAAATTTTCAATACAATATCGTGATAATCAGGAATAAACTGAAATATCAAATAGCGATCCAACGTAATGTGGTATTTTTGGATTATTGATTTTTAAATATTTATGGTAATAACTCTTTTAGTTTCCTCAATGCTGAGGTTCGTGGTAACTACGTTCCTCAATAGTTCTTTTTTAGTCTACACAATAGCTTTATGTAGAGCGTCCTGGAAAGATCACTTTGTTGTTTCCTTCACTAGATCACTCCATCGGATGGACCCCAGCATTGTCTTTTATTCTTCCTTCCAGTTGGAATCAATCTTTTGAGACTGTAGCTTTTTTTCCGTGATAAGCATCCTTATTATCTTAAAATTCTCCTTTCATGCAGTACAGATAGATGCGTTTCTATATCGATCTTTTTAATAATCGATGTGTTGGTTATTTTACCTGTCCATTGAATGAGTCTTCAACATCTCATCTCAAATGCATCAATCTTCTGTCCATCACGTCTTGAGAGTGTCTAGGTTACTAAACCACAAAAGACAGTAAAGAATACGAGATTTTGAGACAGACGGGACTGGGTTTACTTTGAAACTTCGACCCATCTAAATCATACGCTATTAGAAATCAAAATGTAAAGGTAAATATGGATCTATTACCGATTGTATGAAACATTATTTGTATCAAAACTTTAAAAATTGTCTATGAAAAAGTAGAAATATGACATGGCATCTCAAGTGTGCCGATATGTCGTCCATGTGAATAGAACCAACGAGATTCTATAAAATGAATCATCACTTAACACCGACATACATATATTAGTACACATAAAAGAGTTTACCGCCATTATTCGAAAAGAGGAAGAATAAGCAACATTTGGTTTCGTCGTCGTTGCTGGGCCTCGTAGTCGAGGATCCCATCGAAATTCCAATGTCAGTTTAGTTAGAAAGTGAAGCTGTGCTGTAGAGATTATTTTTTTTAAAGGGAGTGAGCCGTTGCACACCAGCAAAGTCACTGATCATACCGTTTTACTGGATCCGATAGCACACCTGAAGTGAGACGACCGGAGCACACCGGCATGTTTTTCTCCCATTTTTTTTAAGAAAAGATATGACCGAAGTCGTAGGTATTGTTATACCCCCGAATACTAGGCGGGAAAAATACCTGTGTCATTCGAAGGGAGTAGCACGGCGCGAGGTTTGAACCAACAACCTTCCGCATGGAAGTCTAGTGCGTTACCGCGCGGCCATGCACCTATATTTATGGTTTACAGTTTCACAAATATAATTGTTATTGCATAAGTATAAAACAAAAATTTGTTAAAACTAGAAAAAAACTTTGGTTTCATTTTAACAAATAAACCAGAGTGTATTATTTAACGCATTTCTTACCTTCTCCACGTTCAAAGATATAAAAAAAATATCTAATGATATACTAGGGGGGCTTTGACTTATCATAAAATACTTCATGGGGACATTAGTCCCAAAAAGTTTAAGAAACTCTAATTTTAACCAAATACTGTTTGAAAAGAAACACTCAATTTATCAATGGAGACGTTATTTATGTATGGACCAAAATATAATTTAAAAATAACAGTCAATCAATAAACCATACAAATTTAATGCTCTGCCTTTTCACGTTTAGATCGTTAAAGTTGTGGTTAGCCTATTGAATAATTCCAATGATATATGAATTATGAATAATTACTACAATAAACTGTCGATTAACAGCGAATAATTTTATAATAATATTCATAATTGCCACATTGATTAATCAAGAGGCCGTGAGCTTAATAATTTTTGCACTATGGCAACGATTTATTGCCAAAGTTGAATTGGACCAAAGAATTTTACGTATCCTTGTCACTGTTTTTCTTTTCGTTGTATTTTTTTAATCGATCTTATAATTATTCGGTATATAAGTATTTGTACGAGTATATATATTTTAAATATATACATTTAAAGATTTTAATCAGCTGAAGATTTAAATCGTCTAGAAGTGTCCATCTTGCATCGCTTGCTTGTGGATTAGTCACTTTTACAGAATAGATATTGCAGAAAACCATGACTACGAATGTGATCAGGGTGATGAGATTATAGATCACGTGTTTTTACGACTGCCCTTTACGTCAGTGGCTCTCAAACTTTTTCAAATTACGGTCACCAAAATCTGAAAAAATAAATGTAAGGCTCCTCGAAATAATTAGTTTTATTAACCAACAGTACTTTTTTTCCAAAAATTATTATTATATATATATTTTATGTAATATTTTATATAACACATCATTTACTTGCGTATAAAAAAATTAAAAGAAATAAAATAAAAATTTGCTTTAAACTTAGCTGGTAAAAAATGAACACCTGCATATGCATCGTTTCCAGACACAAATGACTCAAGCATAACATGCGAATTACGACAGTGTGAATTTTGTATATCGTAACGTTATTTTACTAACAGATTTAAATAAATAGAAAAATATTTATTCATTATTCAATATTAAATTATTCAATATCAAATAAATATTTTGCATCTCCCTGGCGGGAGCTCCACGGCCATCTAGGAGGGTCACTGCGTTATGTGACAGATTTAACTAACCAAATTTTGTATCTATAACACACCTTATAAATATTGCGTTTCTTCTTTACACGAAGAACTCCATCACTTATAGATCGATTGTTAATTTTTTTCATATGTAACATGTGTTAATCATTCGAAGCTTGAAATAGTCAACAAAAAATCTATTTATCACATTACATTTCTTATTAAAACATTTTTTCCTCGTAATGGATGACACAAATTATCAAAGTGTGGAAAGATTGCCTGTTGAAAAAAATAAGATACAATGACCTTCATGGCCTAGTTGGTAAGACGTTTGTCTCCCAGCCTGTAGGTTGCGGGTTCGATTCCCGTTGGATCCCATTAAAAAAAAAGGATTTCAGTCTGGTTTTCGCTTAAGGTCTCTTAAACATGTTTCTGAATGGTTGGAAGATATTGTCAAATGCCAATAAGCCTTCCAAGTGGTATTGTATACAACAAAAGTGTAATAAAATACATAACATTAAAAATAATTGTGTAATAATGAATTGAAACATTTTTAGAAAATTGCCTTTCTAAGAAGCCTCTGAAATGTTACGATGTTTTCAGTTCTCTGATGCTCCAGTAATTTTTTTTATTTTTCGTTCGGTACCTTTGAACAACATATTTAAATTGCTCGTTTGATTCCAAGGTTTGAAAACAAGGATTTGGTCATCAACAAGCTCACCTATCCAATTTTTAGGGCGTCTTGATAAAAATCTTCATAGCCTTTATAAACCTAAAGCCAAATGCGACGCATAGACCTTTATAAATCTCAAACTAACTTGGACATATCTAAATTGCTTGTTTGATTCCCAGATTTGAAAAAAAAAGGATTTGATCATAATTAGTTACTATTACACATGTTATCAAAAGATCTAAGGTTTCTTTGTAGTTCGTCTTCTCTTGGTAAGTTTTCTTAACAAATATGTTTTTCTGAACAAAGACATGTGCAGATGCGGGAAAGTACCCAATCTAATGGCTTTAAATCTGGCAATCATAGTCCTGAGCTAGAGCGCCCTTGAAAAGAGTCTACTCTCTGACCGGCGCTACATAAATTATCGTTTTATTATTTTTAAGGATACCGTAAAACGCTAAATTATGAAAAGCACTGCATTATAGAAACAAAATTGCCGAATTCATCCGAAGTATGATTGAGTTATATAAGATCTTTCGAATTGAGCAGTTTTTTTAATTCTTAGATAAAACACAGATGGCGTTGCGAACTTTCCCGGGGCTTGTAACATTTTAGAAGTGTAATGTATGACATTAATAAAAATGGAGTCGTATACAATAAAACAACGCGTTCAAATTGTTGAATTATTTTATGTATTGTAATCTCCGGTAACGGTGATGTTAATTAGCTACCAAGATCATGTGATTTGACACCATTGGACTATTTTCTCCGAGGTTACGTGAAAAGCCAGAATGACCCCCAATCAATTCCTGAGCTGAAGAATGAAATTATTCGCGTTATTGGTGAGTTAGAACCGCAATTATGCCAAAATGTCTTCGACAATTTTGACCAAAGAGTGGACATCTGTTTAGCCAAAAGAGGTGGAGATTTGGCAGATATTGGTTTTTGTGTTTAAATATCATACATTATACTTTAAGGACCAATGAAAAGTTTTTTGAAATCAAAGTAAATTGTGTGTTTTATTCAAGAATTTAAAAAAATAGAATTAAAAAGACCGCTCAATTTGAAATACCTTTTAAATGCACGTCCACATAGATTGATGCAAATGACTGTTGCACACACAGGAAAGCGATGCAGTAATAAATATTTATTTTCTATTATGTTTGAGAGAAAAGCAAGTATAGTGATATCACGCTTAACGTGAGGATGAATTCGTCATTGTGATGAAGTCATTATGAGTGTGCCAACAGACAGGGACTGACACAATTTTCTTTAGAGCTTCAATGATTTTTTTGTTCAAGATAAGTGCTTATATTCAAAGTGGAAGCTAGATCAGTGATTCCCAACGTGGGTCATACCACCCCCTGGGGTGCGCTGCAAATTCACATAACCTCTTCTTTGATTTTTATTTAAACGAGTGATCACCTTGGTATGGATGTGCTCAACGGTGGACTATAAATCAAATGCCATGGCCTGGTTGGTAAGACGTCAGTCTTCTAAGACGTATGTTACAGGTTCGATTTGAAAAAAAATCTGTATACAACAATGTACTTATATACCAACGGAAGCACGTTAACCTTCTACGGAATATAAAAACGACATGTTTTGCAGTTAATTAATGATTTCAGCCCAGTTTCTTCTCAATTGCAGCTTTTCGTAATGTACAGCACCCGTACGAAGACTGTAGAATAAGTGGATGGTTGCCGTTCAATCCACGTAGATTCCGGTGTGACTTCAATTAATATCGGTGACAGCTGGGTGAAAAGATTACTTGTTGACTGGTAGAACTTTGTAGAAATAAACAGTATGAAATTTTAGGTGACAATATATTTGCTCGTTTTGCGTCCTTTATGTTTAACCCATCTCACGTCGCAAGCACATCGATCCAATCCATCACACTTCGCTTGCTCGATACTTGCCAAGCGGTCATTGCGCACGGGGGCCGTCCGGTTCACAATTTTGCGATAGTGCTAGGACTATGTTTTATTACAAAACAACAATATTTAATACAATGTTTTACAACAATAATATAAATATAATTATTGATCTATTTGACCCTTACGATCGATACACGCAATGTTGGCTAATACGAGTAGCTTTCTATTTCTATCTGCATAATATTTCAATGTACGTGGATATCTAATCAAATGGAGGGTGTTTTTTTTGGTCCATTTGCACATCAGCCCACTGGGAAATTCCCTAAATCCCGTCGGCCCAGTTTGTCACGTCAATATACTTTGCTAGCAGCGTTTGAAAGATAAAAATGCCGTTACTCTGGGGATGTTACTTGAAATGGTAGGCAATCGAAGTCTAACATGAAGCTTTGTCCAAAACATATGTTTATTATTTATTTTTATTTATTTAACATTTTTATTGCAAATACAATCTGTCGGGCTTATTGCCAAGCGGCAACATCTTCCGACCAACCAGTCAAAAGTAAAATAATCAAGTTACGTAGTCGCATAAATCATTCAAATTACTATCCATCCCCACGAAATCCATAAACACATACGTGAGAATATACCCACGAACCCCACAAAGATGGACAATCACCCGAACATTATTTTTCATGTAAAGTGAGATATCACCTCCGCCCCGGGGCCTCACTTTTATTTTCATATAAAGTGAGGCCCCGGGGCGGAGGACCAATGATATACATAAACATTTTTATGCGTCCGTAAAATGGGGCCTGTTGTATTTAATTGAAGAAGAATCAATATAATGATACAAAGTTTTTTTTAAATAAACGTATATAACCCCAGGTCAATAGCAGAAGTAAACTGATCGATAATATTATTGACTTAATGGTAAAAAATAATAATAATTATATGGATTCGACTGCAAACAGTTTTTTGCCAGGGTATTCTGTCATCGGTGAGTGTGCCAAACCTTGATGACTAAAGCCTCCGGATCAAATCGTTGGGTTGGTCTTCAGGTTGTATTCACTTACATCATCTTCGAGGCTTCATGCAGATTAGAACATTTAATTTATTGAAAGAAAAAAAACATTATTTTTATTGATTACAGCATTAAAAATTCAAGGTGCGTTAGTTTAGTATTTTATTAACACTTTTTAACACGGAATACCAGAAAAATAATATCTACTGAACATATGCCACGCTCTTCTTTCTCTTATATGTACCCCGCCGTTCTATCACATCTTGTCGTTCAACGACTTTTATATCATAGACTTGCGTTACGTTCCGAGTCTTTATACTTTTCTAGTTCACCGCTTTTCATTTGTCACGTCGTCTTTAACTGTCTAAACTAGTCGACAGATCTGGAACCAGCTATCAGTTAATAACGACTCGCACCATGGTTGACATGATTCGAAAAGCAAAGTAAAAAGCATTACATCTCTTTTCAACGACATACTGCGTTTTCAGATATTTAATTTTTTTAACAAATTTTTCTTTTTACTGAAAAATGAACCAATATACAGGGTATCTCATAAAAATGTAGCCACAATTTTAATAATTATAAAGTCTTTGTAATTTATTTAATCAAAAACTGTTTCTTCACTTTTTTGTAACGGTATAACCCTCCCGGCCTCAAGGCTTTCACCTCATCTTCAGGGGAACACAAACAAGACTCAATTCTGTTCGAACTGGCACCGATATACACGCTTCAACGGTTGGAGACATTCGGATTTGGAACTGAGGGTTAAGGGAGGCATGGGATGATTTCGGCCAGGAGTGGAGAAATTTTTGGGATATATGTATTTACCAGATGTTCGGATCGATGTACTGACTTAGAAATTTCTACTTTACTACTGATATGTAAGAATTTGGCATCATCGATAGATGATATCAAATTCTCATCTCAAAAAATTTCTCCACTCCTGCCCGAAATCGTCCCATGCCTCCCTTACCCCTCAGTCCCCAACGCGAATGTCCCCAACCGTTGAAGCGTGTATATCGGTGCCCGTTCGAACAGAATTTAGTCTTGTTTGTGCTCCCCTGGAAATGAGGTGAAAGCCTTGTAACCGGTAGGGTTATACCGTTACAAATAAGTGGAATAAACAGTGTTTGATAAAATAAATTACAATGTCTTTAAACCTCCACAACGTTAATGCCTTAACTATAAACGATACATTATAAAGTCGGTATTTATTAATATACAGTTCCCTTTCAACGTTCACAATAAACTACATACTTGATGTTTTATATACTTAGCGCCTGTTTTCAAACTGATAACCATTCTGGTCTAGACATTGCTGGCAACGCGAAGCAACGGAATCACAAACATCGAGAATCATTTCATTTGGTATTTGGGCACATTCTCTTTCAAGTCTATTACCGCGTTTTCCTACTTCCAGTAGCACTTCAAAATAAACTTTCTTTGTTCAAAACTTAGTCCGGTTTCAGCCATTATTTCTCAATGGTTAAATCTAAAACAAAAAAAATCAGCAAGTTACCAGCTACTAAAGTGTGGATACATTTTTTGCGACACTGTACATATCAAAAAATCTGGTGAAAAAAAAATCACATAATTGATCTACATAACAACAAATAAAATAATGTGAAACAAAACATTATTAATAATAATATGTATTCCACCAACTGACAAAAAGGAAAACGCTTGCAAGCTATTGTATATGCTTATCACAAGAAGAGAAGTGAGACCCGGTACATGTGTAAGGAGTGTGATGCATGTAATTTCACAAAAGAGAATGTTGGCAGAATTTGGTCACTCTGATCTAAATTATCATAGTATTTTAAACAAATATACGAGTTTTATTATTGTACAATATTTACTTAGGTTTAACAATTTTAGTAAAACTCGTCACAGAAACCTGAATTACGAAAAAGAGAAGTTCAATTAAAAGAACCAGTAAAAAGGAAAAGTTGTTTTGATTTTGATCGGGTCTTAAAGTGTTTATAAAATACCTCGTATCTCCAGGAAGAAAGAAAATTAAGCTATTTCATAACCGCGTATTTATCATACAACATGGAAGCGATAAATAAAACAGCAATCTAATTAAATGCTTTCGATCATATTTTGCAGAAATGTGAAAAGCAAATCTTTTGCACATCTTTTGTTGCAACATTTAGCATAATAAACAGAATATTAAATGTAACGATCAGTTTTGTAACATCGCGATTAGATCAGGCTTCGTGACTAGTTCCGCAATTACAGCATGCATAACTGATAGACTGATCGACCGTCTATAAACATTCTCACTGCAGTTGACGTTACGGAATAACAGTCTATGAAGATGATCTCGTTGTCACTTTTTCAACTTCGCGTCTAAACGTTGTTTTTACCACTGTAAACATGATCAACGTCGCATAACATAGAAACAAAAATGTTTTATTTTTTTTTGTCATTTTTACGGGTAGACTCGTTTTAAAGTGGGCATTTATGGTACATCAAAATTAAGATTTTTTTGTGAATTTTATTTTCTTTCTCACTTATTAGTGACATTTGAAAAATTGTTTTGTGTTTCTTTTTTTTCAAAGAACGTTTTTCCTTATAGATCGATTGGTATTTTTTTGCAGTTTAATCAGTTGAAACTTTAAATTGAATTTTCTTTTTAAATTTATCTCTTATATTGCCTCTTATAAAAGCATTGCTTATTAAAATAGCTTATTATTGATTTAATTGCTTATTAAAAAAATAACCAAAATAATTTCACCGGATATCGTTAATGCCCAAGTCTCAAGACATATTTGTATACTTAACGACTTTCGGGGCTTAGTTTGAAAAAAAAAACTTGATTTTTTCCTGAGGGTTTCAGGTTTGATTCCCCGGGTATCCAAATACATTAAAAAAATACCAGCCTGGTAAAACAGTTAGTCAGGTAAAAATATTTGCATGCTCTGAGTACATGTACAATACAAGTGTTGTTTCTTCGAACGATTCACGAGTTCCGTGCCTTTTTTAAACCTGAACGCTTCATTATTTATTTAACACTTTTATTGCATATACAATCTGGCGGGCTTATTGCCAGGTGGTAATCTATTCCAACCAACCAGACAAAAGTAAATGAAGCAAGTTACGTGGTCGCATAAATCATTCAAATGACTATCCATCCCCACGAAATCTATAAACACATACGTGAGTATAAGCCCACGAACCCCACAAAGACGGACAATCGCCCGAACATTATTTTTCATATAAAGTGAGATATCATCAATAAAAAGGAAAGGAAAAGATGGTGGAGATGAGAGGAAAAGAAAAATCATGAATAAAACACGTTATTTTACTGACTAGAAATTAAAAGTTTTTTAAGTCGCTGTCTGAAATAGAGCGGAGGAGGAACTCCAAGGACGGAGCGAGTCTTATACTGGGGCTGAAGACAATATTATCTTCAAGTCACGCTCTTCAATATGTCCGAATCAATAATTCCGATATATTGAAAAGTACTACTATACGAAAGAAAATAAAAATGTTAATAAAAAAAATCTACAAGTTTAAAACAGTTTGATGCCAATTGCGAAACATAGTTGGCAAATTTCATATATTTTTTTTGCAATGTTCGATTTCTATCTAAATCAACAACACACAATTTGGTGAAAGGAAATACTCTTTAAGTCTCTCAATGCCTTATTTTTTTCTCAACATATTCTGTCTGATCGTGATTCTGCCGACCTTAACCAAGGAATCAACCCATCAAATAATTATAACTATGCAAGTTTTTTTATATCGTCTTTAATCGATTTCTTGTCTCTAACATCAATAAATATTCCAAGTTTGACTCTACCGGGTCAAGGGTGTTTATTGAAGTGAATATTTGAATGAATTAACATCTCAATTAGTTTTTTTTACAAATTGAGTTTTTGAGAAACTGACAGCGTAGATCATAACTTAACAGAATCCATGCTGCCTCTTTGCCGAAAGAGTGCTGTATTTATAAAAAAAATGAAATTGTAGTGAATCACATTGATTTTCTTAGATAAACTAATTTTCTTTTTATTTACCACTGTCTATAAAGGAGAATCGACGTGTTCGAAACGTTGATCTGGAGTCAAATTCTGTGAATTTCTTGGACGGAAAGAAGAACAAACGAATCTATATTATTGGAACTTGATATAAAACACTCGCCTCTCCACAATCTGCCAACAATGGGTATTGTATTTCATTGGACATAAATCGAGACGCAATGATACAAGTCTCGAAAAGACTTTCATGCTGGGTAATGTGTCTGGCTGGACACCTAGAGGTCACGCCCCTTGTATTAGACCAACTTGATCAACTCCACTTAGTACTTCATGTGTTGTGTCCGATCCTCCTGACGTTGCTAATTACTCTTTAGAAAATATTCCTGTCTTTTGCGGCACGGAACAGCTCCTCATCTGTTTGGATACCTGTCCATTCGCGAATGTTGTGTAACAAAGACAGGCGCTTACAACTGATTCCGCGTCGACCCTCAACTTTGCCCATTAATATGCATTTTAGGAATTGGCATTTTTCCTCTCAAGATACGATATCGATAGGCAATATTTTCGTATTTCATGGTATTTAAGAGCTTTCGTTCTACATCTGCTTGACGCAGCACTTCGATGTTTGAGATATGATGAAACTAAGAAATTCTGAGCATGTTCCGATGAATTCGCATTTCTTATCTTATTCGTTTTAACGTTCCTCTCCACATTGGAAGATGGCAATAATATACCTTTGTCAACAGCTACTCTGAATAATGTCTTAGTACTACAGTGTAACCATTCTCTTAGATTCTTCAACCGGGAGGTTTTTCTCCTTTCTATATTTAGTTTTCTTTATATATTCTCCTGCAAATTGACTGGGAAGATTTATATTTATTTCCTCTCATGAAATGCCCAAAGTATTTTAATCTTCTCTTAATGCAAGTAATAATTTCTTTGTATTTTTTGTGAGTCTGAAAACTTCTTCGTTGCGCACTTTGTCAACACAAGAAACCTTTAAATTTAACATTCTCTTGTAGCACCACATTTCAAATACTTCTATCATGGCTTGGGTGAGTGTCCAAATTTCCACGCCGTTAAACAGTACTGAAAATATGTAACCTCGTACAATGCGCAAACTTAATTAGAGATTGAACTCTCTATTACAGAGAATATTTTTCTTTAAAAAAAAAAACAGTTCCGTGCCATATCTCTGTGGCGTTATGGCAGAAGTTGATATGCCCGTTTTTTTGTCATTTTGTGTTTATTCTCTCAATTTATAGAAAATATTTATCAGCATGTTATGGCAAACATGCTGATAAATATTTTCTATTGGTGTGTCAGTCATTATCCAAACAATATATCTTTTGTTTGGAAAAACTTAAAAAATGCTCATTTGTACTGATTTTAACAGCTTATCAAAGTTAATATTGCTTCTCCTGTAAACTAAGGTAAAACAGACATATCAACTTCTGCCATAACGCCACAGATCTAATGCTTCTAGCGTATTTAGCATTCTGGCGAACTTGCACGTAAGTTTTAAATAAACCAATTCGATTTTGAGAATCGTGAATAATACTCCATCCACCCTGTCATGTAGCTCATGGCCGAGCATCGTGACTCCCATGCTAGCCTCTGATGACTTCTCTCCATCCATCCCTGCACTCCGCAGCTCAAATGCCATTTGTTAGGGTAGTTCAGTTGCATCTCTCAGTTGGCCAATCCAACAAATTGGGATTATTCCTTTTGTACATCGTCCTTCCACGCCTTCGTAATCACAAACCTCTCCAAACGTCTGCTTGGCCACGAGCAATGTGCGCAAAAAATCGAAGGACTCGTCGAACCCATATTTTCGACAATTTGTCATTGATTCTAAATTTTTCGAAAACCGAGGCGTTAGTCTATTTTTCTGTCCATGGAATTTGTAACATCATTCTCTAGCATCACATTTCAAATGCATATATTCTACGTCTCTCGCTTGCTCTCAGAGTCCAAGCTTCTGCACCATACATAAATATTGCGAAGACGAAAGACTTAACTAGGCGCATTTTCGTCATGATGGTGATAGTTCTGCTCTTTCGTATATTTTCCAGCTTTGACATCTCACTTCAGAGGACGATCTCCCAAAAGATGGAGACAGCTGGCAATCGACGTCACAAGAGGGAAACAATGATGCAAGACCATAACATGCCAATATGCCTAAAATAATAATAAAAAGAAGACATCTCACTGTGCATGAATAATACTTATTGTGCATAAAATCGCAGCATTAAATAGACAAATCTAAGGCTACCATAAATGTTATACGTTATTGTCTTTTGATAAAGCAATTACCGTTCAAACAATAAACAACCTAGGTTTTGTGTATATAATATTATAATATAAATTATATGTTAATCAGTAAAAATGATCTGAATGTGCTTCAGTAACTAATTGCAGATTTCTTAACCGCTTTTATGATCGTAATATCGCATCATTTTGATCTAGGAGTGGGATCAGATCTCAGCCTTCATATTTTATATAACCAGAGTTAGTTCAAGTTTTACTGCAACGGTTCATTTTAACACCATACATGCCGCATGGTTATATAGGTAAATATCACCAGAGGCAGGGTAATTTTTTCATGAAACAGACTCTCCTTTTTTTCAACCGGTTCACCATATGCTGAAAAAATTGTATGTAGCCCTTCATTGAAAAAGGTTGGGGGCCCTTGCATTTTGGTCGAGAAATAAAATGACACATGAGTTATATCTCTGTTCAATGACACCTTGTCTTTCTCGATTTCACATTCTTTATTTCTTATCTTATCTCTCCCATCTCCAAATTTTAAGCAATATTGAAAATAAAATTTTGGAGTTTCTTTCTTCTCTATTTAATATTTGTAACATAATTATATTAAAACGCTCTAATTGTTTTTTTTTCTATGTGTGTGTAACCATAAAAAAAACCACTGTAATCTCTCATCTAGCAATTATCATTACATCGATAATTCTTTGTCAAGATGATTGGATGATATTGCTGCACTGTAATAAATCCACCGATTGTATATTTGTGTAATTGAAAAATGTCAGACCAAGACTATGAAGGTCCCTATCGTAACACCAGTGTAGAATGTAGGATGAGTATTCCATACGTCGAGTCCTTTGTAAGCAATAAAACAGTGTAGATCTTAGTCAATTACCATACAGCATCCTCAATACGTGACCTAGCTACCTGCGCAATATTAATCGAGATTATAATAACAAAAGAACATCCTATTTCTCACGTTTTAATTTGGCGTCCCAGTTAATTGCGCCCAAAAAACGATTTGATAACTAGTCCATCAAATCAGCCTGCCCCTGTTTGAGATCCATTGTTGAACAATAGTAATAATTTGTCCATATTAAGGTCACCAGACTTGAGTCTTAAATCTTTTGACTGATTTTAAATCATTTTTGGACAATTGCTAGTAAATTCATATTTTTAATAATCATCCGGCAACCTTGATTTTATTCGAAACAATAATAAAAAGTAAAATAATCATTTATTCAAGATTACACTTTTCCTATTGTTGCCGTTGTTCTTATTTGCGCACAATTGTACAGTTATACCTCGCATAACAAATTTTCTTGCTTTGAAGCTAAGATAAAAAAATATATAGGTTTATTGATAAAATACAGCAAGGACATATATCCTGAAATTGTATATGTATTATTTATACGAGGTTTGATAAAAATATAAAGAAAATTTTAATTTTTATCAAAATTTTTATTTATTGTATTTAATTACACTTTCGTTGAGTATGGGCACGTTGGACGCAGAGCACCCGATCACATTGTGAACCAGGCAATCTCCATGGATCTTCCTCGAATAACAACCAGAGGAAGACCAAAGAATTCATGGGCGGTGCAAAAAGATAACCTGATGCAGAGGCATGGCCTGGGGGACGTAGTCCAAGACAGAAGAGCATACAACCTGAGGACGAGGAGAGCTGACCCCAACAGTCTTCGCAGACAGTGAGTTGGGATGGAACCAGGGAGAAGATTACACTTTCGTTGTTCATAGTGGAAAGGCGTGCACTGAGAAGAATTTGTGGTGTATCGATTTGTGACAGATTAAGAAAGCGTTAGGGTAAAAAAGAACACCTTGAGGTGTTTGGATATGTTGAATGTATGTGTGATGAAAGACTGACTATAAAATATATAATGCAAGCAGAAGTGGGAGTCGGGGCTGAAGACGACCGAGGAAAGTGTGATTGTATTGTATTACACTTTCGTTCTTTACAGTACAATCTGGCGGGCGTATTTCTTTGTGGCAATCTCTTCCAACCAACCAGAAAAGTGTTAAAGATGTCTTAAGTGAAAACCAGAGTGGAATCCTCTTAAAAAAAACTTTGTTCCAGCGGGATTTCAACCCGCAATCTCCGGGTTGGGAGACATACGTCTTATCAACCAGGTTACGGAGGTCGTCATTGGTCATTGGACCTTAATGGTAAATAAAATACAACCCTAACTCAGACAGAGCAAATACACCATACTTGTTACAGCCCTCACTTACATAGGGCAAATTCACCATATTTATTACAGCCCTGACTTTACACAGGGCAAATTCACCATATTTGGTGTTTTTATACATTAATATTAATATTGTCTCGTTAAAAGTAGTCTCCATAGGATAAAATACACTTTTGCCAACGTTTTTTCCAATCCGCAAAACATTTGTGGAATACACATTATGGGATATCCTTTAGCTCACCTTGCGAGTTGCCTTTATCTCCTCTATGGCTGCACAACGTTGTCCATTCAATGTCCTCTACATTTTCGGGAACATGAAAATGTCGCAGGAGGGCATATCTGGTGAATACGGTGGCTGCGACATCAAGACGGTATTGGTAAAAAAAATCACTATTTAGTAGTGAAGTGTGAGCCGGTGTATTATCGTGGTGAAAAAAAGTGATGGTGTGTATCAATTACTTTCGTAGTATACTCGTAAGAATATGTCCTCATTCAGGTTATTATCGTTCTACATCTGAAAACAAAGTTTCTTATTACAACGTAGTTTTACAGAATATAATATTTACTTCGTTAACTGAGGTGCTACTGTACTTAATGGATTAAAAAATAAATATTCACATGATTGTTTGATTGAATAACATAATTTTTTAATAAAAATCGATTGCCATTTTAATTTTCAAAGAATAGCCTTCGTTGAGGACGCTACAAAATTGAATTTAGTAATTTGTATGGTGTTATTATTTTTCGTGTATGTGGAAGTAATTACCATTAATGAAATAGAATAATCAATACTTGACGTCTATCTGGATGTCTCGGGTTTGAAGCAGGGTTGTGGAATCGGGGAAAAATCCGACTTCGGAAATTTTAAATGTTTGACTCCGATCCCAGCTCGAACTATGACTCCAATAATGTACATACTCGTATATTACTTGGCATTGTTATACTTAATTACGTGGCGTAACTACTTAAATGTAGGGTTTGTTGGAAATAATCTTTTCGGGGATTACTGTTTGTACCGTATGTTCTCGGGCTGATGGCGTCTCAGCGGCTAGACGTGTGAGAAACAGTCTGCGCGCTGCGAACATGCGTCAACATGGCCGTGGCATATGTCTGTGGCATTTGCGGGAGGGAGTGCGCATCCAGGATCGGGCTGTTCTCTCACAGAAGATCACACAATCGACGTGGGAGAACGGTTCAAGTCTGACGTTGGAATGGCGAGGGGATCCTCGACTGCGAGGCCCGGCAACGACGTTACTCTCAAATGGTGGAGAAAGTTAAAAAATATTTTTTGTGATCCCTCTACTTACGTGAGCGCGGTTTCTACCCGTGGCTCTATTCTACAAGATTCATTCGTGGTATGTTAGGATACTACCTTCTTAGCGTGGGGAGGGATATAAGACGCCCTTCTTATATTTTTAAGTTGCTGACGGGAGCTATATCTAATCTTGCTATGTTGGAAATGATAAAGTTTTATGTTCCTGACAACTATTCGAGTTACATAAATATTGACATATTTAAACTGCCAATATGTAGAATTTACCTGTCACGTGTCCCGCTGTATCACGGCAGGTCCCTTTTAAATAAAGCCGCGGATTGACATCTTCAACATTTTCGATAATATTTTTCAAGAAAGCATTATGAGCTTTCTTAGCTTATAACTATTAACTTAATATTTTTGCTGCTATATATAATATTTGTTTAAGCTTTTATGTACAATAAATAGTTTTTCTACTTCTTAACACATTGACTGCTGAATAATTTGTGTTATATTCACTGTGCTGTTAAAAAATTAAAAAAACAAGTATAATTCATTAGCACACAACCCTTACAAACTCTAGAGTACCATAAGGCCACTCTGGACTCATTTGTTTTATAATTCATCCAAAGAAATTGGGAATAGAACGAA
The DNA here is from genome assembly GCA_949825065.1 of Odontocerum albicorne. Classification (NCBI taxonomy): domain Eukaryota; kingdom Metazoa; phylum Arthropoda; class Insecta; order Trichoptera; family Odontoceridae; genus Odontocerum; species Odontocerum albicorne. Next base: position 11,317,469 of record OX463858.1, read on the forward strand.
GATAGGCATTTTCAACACCCGGCAAAGTTTATATCAACGCATGTATAGTATGCGTTTTCAGCACTGAACGTGTTAATGTACATAAATTCTTCTTTCAAGCTTTGTGTTTAATTGGATTTAACCTGTATAAGTAAGCTTTATGAAAAATAAATAAATAAAAGTCTGGTCTAAATATGTGGTGTATTCTCACTTACGCCTTTCAGGACAAGTTCATCAGTTTTGAAGTGCTTGGTTCCATTCTGGATCCTTGTTTGGTTGTCCATGACCGTCTCTTTTTTTTGGTGAGGACACCAAACTCAAAAATATCAACCTTATTGTATAGCCATAACGTGCTTACTAAACAAATTCAACTAAAAAAATAAAAGTTAATAAAAAAATATTTTTGTTTTTTCGTGTTCAATCCATAAATTTCGATTTAATTTCGGTTCACATAAAGGTTATTACTCGAACTACATAGACCCGTTACAATTTTATTGACCTCAGATACATATTGGCCCAACAACTGGCGATTGTCAAACTTTTGTTAAACGACGGTCCCTTTTTAGAGAATATTCGTTTACTGATTATATGATGTGTTATTTTGAAGTGCATTCGTACAATGTTAAACATGCGTTAATTTTATTTGAATTGCGTGTTTAAAATGTTTCTTTCCTTTGTCAAATTATCTTACTTTTTAGTTGCTACCATCTTATATTAATAGGAAAATATGATCACACCGTTTGCCCATCAGGATAGGTAGTAAGGAAAGAGCGTCAGACTTTACTATCTCGATACACATTCTTTTTCATGCACCTCCTTCGATTTCTCGGACTTTCTAAATTTCCTTCTTTCAAAATATTGACTTGACTCAACCATACTACCTTCGTTTTCCTCTCACATACCTTCGACTCACATTTAATCTGTATATTTGTTTACCTAGTCTTTTTTCATACATTCGTTCTCAAACCATCTCAGACAGCTCTTTTTTATCTTATTCAACACGTCGGCCTTAAGTTCACATTCATCCCGAATTTATTTATTGCGTATTCTTTTATATATTGTCACCCAATGTATTCTTCTCGGTTTATCTATTTCAACTGCATTTATTCGGCTCATTTCAGTTATTTTCCACGGACACGTTGCACACCGATACATCGAAGGATCTGCTAAAATACTTAGACTATCATCTATAGGTTTTACACATTGCCTTATTTAGTTTTCATAGTAACACTTTAAATAAACCATAACTTTTGAAATGCCACACAATACACCTTCACAGGTCACAAACTACGAGTACATTGTACATAGTTTTTCATCTCATCTTTATTTCTTGTATCAAATATTCTTCATAAATTTTCCTAAGCCATCTATAATTTTCTTAAGGCATCTATAATTTTCCTAAGCCATCTATAATTTTTTTTTAAATATATCGTCTTACACTTTTTCTCGGTTATCCTTAAGCAAAAGATAACGGAGGTTTGCCAAATTAAACCTTTAATTACTTTTTCCAAAAAATATCTACCCACATTGGACATATCATTTTATACAATACTTAAATTTAATTTCGTCCACAGTTAAATGGAATATGCAGAGAGTAATTTAAAATATAATTTTCATAATTGTGAACATAAGGCTGATGCACTGAATAACATCAAGAATATGATTCAGAGAGGGTTTGGATATGTGGAACGAATGAATTAAGAAATGATAACAAAATAAATACATAGTGCAAAGCGAGTAGAAAGCGTGGTAGAGATGAAGACCAAGAAAATGGTGGTTGGATCTAGTGTATGATATTTTAAAAGAAGGTACATTAATAATCAGAGAAATTGTTGGATTTATATAAAAGGTGTATTGATGTAGAAGAGACGAAAGGTGTTTGTCGCGATATGAAAGCTTGGCGCTCTCTTCCCCTCTGCCTATCCAAACAGCGTAATATTATGTATGTATGTTCTTAACTTAATACTTGTGATAAATAAACGTGTTTTTTTTGTTTCAGGTAAAAAAATGCATTTATTGGTAGAAATTATTTTTCTAAACAATATTAGGTGAGTTTATTTATTTAATAATTTTTTTTTATAGTAAATATTATTTTTTTAGTTTCCCGCAAACGTTATTTAAGTGAACTTAATTCATACATTGTTTTACATGAAATTGTAACATTATAAAATTAAACCTGTGAATATTATTAAAAGTACAATGATTTTCGCGACTCTAACATTCAGAAGCTCTGCTCCCAAAAGCCTTTACAGGAAGTGCGTCACAGTAACTAAGAGAAATTAGCGGAAACTACCCCCTAACTAACAGTTAGACCGCTGGGGTGAGGGTTATGGGTGGCTCCCGAGGTCGAGGGTTCATATCAAGTGAACCGTTAAGGGGTAGCGAAACACCTTGCCCTCAATACTCCCCGAAATAAAATAAATTTCGTGTCTACAGTGACCATCGCACCCTTATTGCAGTGTTAACTCTTTCTGTTTTAACCACAGTTTTAACCTCGAAATTTAGCGAGAACACCACAAAATGTAGGTTAATGTATAGAGAAAATTTTCTTCAAGATTAGGTATAGAAGTAGGTAACCAAGTATTGTTTTTTTTTTAAACTTTGTATTATTTGTGATATTTTGGAAGTGGTGCTTTGAATTAGCAGAAAAAAGATAAAAGTAAGATAAATGCTGTGAAAACGAAATTACAAAATATAGTATGAAGTGTCAATGTATGAAAGTTGGCGTATGAATACATCATAAGTTGATGATTATATAAAGTGGATGTTTTAAGTAGGATAAAGAAAGAAGCGTTACTATGGGTTGGACATGTTGAGATAATGCATGACTTAGCGAGTATATAAGGTCAGGACAGCAAGGTGTGCGTGGAAAAGAAATATACCAATGAAGGGTGGATCAAGCACACCATATTTTGAATGAAGGTACCCATAAATAGTATGATATTGTGTGACGAAATATATGAATGTGGATTAGGCGCAAGTTATGTGCTTGGATAGAATAGTACGGAGATATTTTCTCTCTGCTTATCCCACAAGGGATAACAGGTGATAAGATGTACAGTACCCGGCGGTAAGTAATATACATGGGGCTTAAAAAACAGACTGCCGGCCATAATCGGCTTACTTCGGCTTTACAGAGCGTCGTCTCGCCGAGCGACCATACCCTAGAACGCTTGACAATGACTGACAAATCATGACGGAACACGTGTATGAATGACAAGGAGACGACGCTCTACAAAGCCGAAGTTAGCCGATTATGGTCGACAATCTCTTTCTTAAGCCCGATGTGTATTACTTACCGCTGGGTACTGTTTGAATGTTAACAGTATTTAGATTAGTGCTCATCTTGAAGTATTATTAACTGATCAATATTGCTTTTTGTGTTTATAAATATTTATACATTTTATTTGTAAATACATATTTTGAAAGCAGAAATTTATAGTGCTACCATTTTCCCGTTAAGGTAGGCAGAGAGGATAGAGCGCCAGACTTTTCTAACTCTACAAACACGTTTCGCGTCTTTCACACCCATACGCTTTCTCAGACAGCTCCCACGATTTCTCTTACTTCTTTCATTTTTCCAACCAGAAAGCTTTTAAAGAGGCCTTAAGTGAAAACCTGACTGGAACCCTTTTTAAAAAAATCTGTGTTCCAACGAAATTTGAACCAGCAACTTTCGGGCTAAGAGACAGGCGTCTTACCAACTAAGCCACGGAGGTCGTTATTGGACATTGGACCTTAATGGTAAAAAAATACAACCTTTAGTCAAGACAGGGTAAATACACCACATTTGGTACAGCCCTGACTCAGACAAAGCAAATACACTATATTTGGTACAGCCCTGACTCAGACAGGGCAAATACGAGTTCACCATATTTGTTAATACGATCACTGCACAGCTGTCAGTCAGTCTTATCACCCGATCAACAATGGTATGTACTCTTATAGTATATTTGGGCACGGGATGCATACGCATACATCACAAGGCCTTGCATGAATAATGGTTCTGGTGTTGCCATTAAAACGAAATGTAATAGCTCCATTAACCGGGTTTTTGTTTGTTCCGACTTGGACTAATTACCCTTGATGTGGCAATACTGCGATGAGTCGACCTGTTCTGTGGAACATATTATATTTTTCTATAATTATGAAGGATTTAACCTTTTTTGTTTCCTGTGTTTACTTTTCATTATTTTAAGTAGGGAAGTACCTTACTAAATTATCAAACGATTTATATGTTTCTAGGTTAATAATTTATTTATAAATGCTGTAGAAATGAGTGCACTGAGAATAATACATTGGATGATACTCGTAATATTGAATGATTGAATTCGGAAGGAAGTGATTAAGAAAAAGCTGTTTAGACGTAACTTTTAATGTCAACTAACGTCATGTACAGGGTGTCCTGTAATTCGATGTCAAGCTGGTATCGAGGAAAAGGCCAGCTTATGACGGTTCAGAGTTTTAAAAAATCTTGCATAAGCCTTATACTTTTCGAGATATAGACATTTTTTTGAAAATTTTAAAGTAGCTACCCTGCGCCAAATGTTTATCTGCTGTGACTACAAATTGCCATATTTTATGATTTTCATGGTTGTGTCGCAATCCTAGATAACCTTGCTTTCAGTTGGAGTCCGATATACGAGTAAAACAAATAAATCTGCATGTTCGAAAAAAAATAGTTTTTGTCCGATCATAATTTTTTATATTTTTTATTAGCTTTAATTCATCATACTGTAAAAATAATGTACTACGCTAACCTGGCGAGTTATATCAAAAGATAACCTGTTTAGTCAGGATTTCAAAATGGTACAATACAAACCTACTAGTTCTTAAAAAATAATTTAAAAAAATAAATTTCTGTACTATGATAACACTTTTCAATAATCAAAGATCAAATTCAATAAGTTTGAGCGAGACAAACGATACAGCGCATGAACGAGCTAGAGTAAGACAGCTAGTGTCACCATTTGAAATGCACTAGAGTGAAACAGTCACCATTCGACGTAAGTTAATGAGACAGGTAGTGACGCTACATTGAAAAGTGTCATCATTAAATACAGTAATTTATTTTTTTATTATTTTTAAAAGAGTATTAGGTATGTATTGTACCATTTTGAAATCCTGACTAAATAGGCCATCTTTTGATATAACTCATCAGGTTAGCGTAGTACATTATTTTTACAGTATGATGAGTTAAAGTAAGCTGATAAAAAATGTAAATTTTTATGATCGGACAAAAACTTTTTTTTTCGCATATGCAGATTTTTGTTTTGTTTTACTTACAAGTATATCGGACTCCGACTGAAAGCAGGATTATCTAGGATTGCAATACAACCATGAAAATCATAAAATATGGCAATTTGTAGTCACAGCATATAAACATTTGGCGCAGGGTAGTTACTTTTACAATTTAAAAAAAAATGCCTATAACTCGAAAAGTATAAGGCTTTTGCAAGATTTTTTTTAACTCTGAACCGTCATAAGCGGGCCTTTTCCTCGATACCGGCTTGACATCGAGTTATAGGACACCTTGTATATTCTTTTCATTTGTCCATACTTCTATGCCCACTTCTGGGTAGAAACTCAATGTTTTCTTGGAGTACCTATTTGGCTAGAGTACCTTTTATCAGTTCATCTACGGAGAGGACTACCATACAACAAGAAGAATAATGAATTATTCTGTCTGGTTCGAAAAATAATCTAAATGACAATAAACCCAACAAGTGTTTATCAATACAAAATTATACAATAAAGCTAGTTTTACCATAATACAACACATGCTTGTTTCTTGGTATCATCGTATCTCATACACCAAAGCAGTAATATAATGACGGAAGATTGCCTATCTGGGTTTGAAAGGGTAAACATATTCTTAAAATTAATATTGATCAGCAAAATTGAGGGTCAACGCGGAATTCATAAAAGGTTTTGTTATCCAACATTCAAGAATGGACAGTTATCCAAACAGTTGATCAACTGTCGCGTGTCAAGAGTGACCGTCAACACCAGGGGGATCGGACACGGCATATAAAGAAAAGCATTTATACCATCGCGCCGTTTCCATGTCGGAGTAAGCAAAGAGGAGAGATCACCAGACTTTCCTATCGAGGTACACATATTTTGCCTCTTCTACTTTCATATACCTTCTCATCCACAACCTACGACTTCTTATTTATTTTATTTATTTATTTATTTAACACTTTTACTGCAAATACAATCTGGCGGGCTTATTGCCAGGCGGCAATCTCTTCCAACCAACCAGACAAAAGTAAATGCAGCAAGTTACGTGGTCACATAAATCATTCAAATGACTATCCATCCCCACGAAATCCATAAACATATACGTGAGCACATGTCCACGAACCCCACAAAGACGGACAATCATCCTAACATTATTTTTCATATAAAGTGAGATATCATCTTATTGCTACTAGACGTCTCCCAGATCTTTGATTTACTGAATCAAACAAAACACATCAAATGAGTTTTATATACGAGTATGTTATAATATGTTTAATTAACTTTATTTGTACACGATTTTGACATTTGTGGTATATCGCAATTTTACGATCGATGTATATTTTTTCTTTGGAACATTTTTGATTGTTATATCATTGTTATAATAATAATAATAATTTTGCACATTGTATGCAAATTATATTTCTAATGTCACTTCCTGATTTGTGTTTCATACATTTTGCCACGAATATTAGTTATTTTACATGGATTTGCTGCATTTTTTCTCATGGCCGTAACACGGTGAAGGTTTCAAGACTTTGTTATGCAAAGACGCAACTAAACCCACTTTTTTTAATTTAATGAAACAAAGGTTAATTTTAAGAAATATCCTTGATTTTTTTACGGCATTCGTATTAATTAATTTATTCGTTTGGTACTCTTTAATATATCCGCGTTGGGTCCTCTGATGTGTTGAAGATATGCCAAATTGTCTTCGGATTTTGAAGCATTTTAAGAGGGTATATAACTAACTAGCGTTTTATTGTTTGAAACATTTTAATAGGGTATATAACTAACTAGTGTTTTATTGTTTGAAGCATTTTAATAGGGTATATAACTAACTAGTGTTTTATTGTTTGATTTTCGAAGATCAGGAGGAGCAAAACCTTGTACTGTGTTACTTTTTCATTGTATACAATACAACTTGGTAGGTTTATTGTTATATAGCAATCTCGTCCAACCAATTAGAAATGTTATAGAGGCTTTAAGTGAAACTTTTTTGTTACAAATGTTAGAAGAATACATGGAGTGATAATGTATGACAAATACGGAACAAAGTGATTAGGGATGAATGTGAACTTAAGGCTGATGTGTTGAGTAAGATGAAGAGCACGTTGAGATGGTTTGGGCATATGGAATAAATTAATGATGAAAGACTCATAAAATATATAGTACAAATATGAGTGTTAGGCGTGTGAGGGGAAGATCAGGGTAGTATGATCGGATCAAGTGGATTATAGTTTAAAAGAAGGAAACGTAAAAAGTTAGAGAAATCGTAGAAGTTGTGTGACAATGTGTATAGATGTGAAAGAGCCTAAAGATGTGTGTCCTGATAGCGAAGTCTGGCGCTCTGTTCTCTCTGCCTATCCCTGCATGGAAGCGGTGGAAAGGTATATATGGTATGTTTGTACGTACGAGTACCAATGATAATCGAAACCGCAACCCTCGAGTCGGAAGACAGGCGTCTTATTAACTAGGCCACAGAGGTCGTCAATTGCCTAGAAAAATTAATGTTTTTCTCCTTTTCATTAAAATATTAATTTATAAAGGAAAATAATATAAGTTTAAGGAAAAAATTGAATATTTACACAAGTTTTGTGAACTTGAGTAACTAAGTTACGACATTCTTTAAGTTATTGTAGAGCTTTATGTCTGCTAGACATGGTGATTTTTCCATATAATTTATATTTTTGAAGGGTTCAATTTCATTGGTTGATTGTTGATATATATATATGCGTCCATCTGGATCCATCCACGAATTATATTTTGTGGTACTGCGTTGAAAATCGACTCGACAATGGATCTTGATTCAGCATTACACACGTCTGTACATTTTCGGATCGATTGACTACTCCAATCTAGTGGCGTCTAAAGATTTTTTTCTGTATTCGGCGTTTTCTGCGTAAGTACTGGCAATATACTGGGCTGTTTAAACTCCATACTTAAAGCCACTTTATAAGCATGTTTCCTGCGATGCGAGTCAATATTTTTCATTTACAATTATGCCTGAATTCTTTTCCAACTCATCATTTGGTTTAGTGAAGCAAGGCCTCGTTGATTTGATTGCTGGAACCAATTAGACTTATTAAAGATACTTATTTTTCACTACCGTAACGGAAGCAACAAATATTTTTTTGTATAAATATTCATTGCACTAGTTTTAACAGCCTGCAACTGCCATGAATTTTAAAGTATATTAATAGTGGGTAATACAATGTGCATTTCAAGAGAACCGAATCTGGTTGCTTTGATTCTCTTAAAATGCACCGGTATCATGCATACGATATTTTTCCCAGTCGAAGGATATCAAACAAAGCTTAGACGTGGCACAATTAAATTCGAACAGGGGATATATTTTTAAGCTCTTGATCTCGAAATGGTGTAGTTTATGATGAGGAGGTATTTAACTCCCTCACACGAAGTCGTGATGACTTCCGGCTTTTAAAAATCAATATGATAAAAAGTAAAAAAAAAACAAAGGTTTCAAAATCTACAAAGGTTGCAAAATCTACAAAGGTCATAAAATCTACAAAGGTCACAAAATCTACAAAAATTTCAAAATCTTTAATGAAATACCAAAAAGTATTAAAGAATCCGTGTTTTATATTTTACGAATAGATTCAAGTACTGGAAAAATGTAAAAACTATGAAGGTAAGTTTTACGATGTAAACTGATAGATGTAATTAATATCTATATCAATAATAATAAAATGACAATTTATATAGCGTCATTTACACTCGTCTCAAGGGCGTTCTAACTCGGTAAACACGTTATTAGTGAGATATTAAAAACGCTACAAAAAAATATTTTAATTTGAGTCAGAATAGAAAGGGGTTGGCTGCAGCCAGTAGATGGGGTACTTCCACGCATCTGTATTTATTTAGTAACATGTGTTTGTTAAGATAACCGCAGAAAACTTATCAAGGAAAGACGAACTACAATGAAAAGTTTTTAGATCTTCCGATATTTGATAGTAAGACCTCCCAAAATGTTTATCTTCAAGTGTTTCCTAAAGCTGGTCACGCAACCTTATCTCGAACACTTATATGCAGTCTTTTTATATCTTTGAACCGACGTTCAAATTTTAACTCTCAAGATTACAAAAGCCCGAAGAAACCGTTGACTATTTCCGAAAAAACAGTTGAGTATCAAAATGGACACCAAGAAACCGTATATCCTATTTACTTATCGAAAAACAGTTGATCATCAAAATGGATACCAAGAAACCGTATACCTTATTTACTTATCGAAAAACAGTTGACTATCAAGATGACACCAAGAAACCGTATATCCTATTTACTTATCGAAAAACAGTTGACTATCAAGATGGACATCAAGAAACCATATACCCTATATAATTATGAAAAAACAGTTGACTATCAACTGTTTTTTTTTTATAATTATATAGCTGGACATCAAGCAATTTGATACTATCTTTTGGATAAATACTAAAAATATTTTTTCTTATCGAAAAATATGCTGTTTTCTGGCAAAATGCTGATAACGCACCTCTATTAAAAATATTTTGTCTACATGGTGAAACTTTCCTGAGAAATTCGTATGAGAAAAAACAGATATCTAAAGAGCTTTATGAGATAGTATTTGGATATGAAGAACGCGGAAGATGTGTATCATTATCGAAAAGTCGGACGCTGCTCTGTTTCTGCCAAATCTGTATGTATTTTGATCCCTTTTTTAGGGGAATCAAACTTTTGTTGACCAAAAATTACTTGCCACCAAAATTGTCTTTCTGACCCCAGTATTGTGTATTCAACATTATTTATAAATCAGTTTTCCTGTTTGTGTATGATGCATGATTATTGTATGACAAATCTATTATGGTTGACTGTTATTATGATTTGACAGGTTGTTGCACTCATAAAGCAATTTTGTTTGTTGGACATCTTTCACAGATATTTGTAAATATAAAAATGGTATTCAATATGTTTAAATCTAGAGTAAAGTAAAAACGTTAAAGATGTGTCAATTTTTTTTTTATTCAGAACGTTCGTATTTCTATGTGTCAAAATTTGTTTTATTCAGAACGTTCGTATTTCTCGAGAGATATAGAAAACGATCAGTTTCCTCTTTAAAAATGTTTGATATGTAATTACAAACATTTTGTCTGCACACTATTTTATCCATGGATCTTATAACTGCCCAATGAATCCTTATAATTATGATATGTTGTCCACAAAAGAGGATATATGTTGTAAGCACAAAGTTTTTGTTACTAACCTCATTTCAAACGTGATGAATGTATATTGTCAAGAATAATTTTGTGGAAAAAAATAAGTTGGTTTTTCGATACTTGAAGTTTTTTTACTACATCAAAAACATATTTATGTGCAGTGTATATCAACAATGCAGTGTGCTATCATATGTGTCAAGTACAGTTTAAAAACTTTGCTATTGTGATACGACAGTTGATGATGGTATCCTTCTAGTAAGGTCGATTACCAATGACTATGATCAAATCAAGACTGACTGATCAAATCAAGACTGACATAGCCAGCGTTCTTTAACATAAGATATTGCTGAAGTACTGACAATGTCGTAAACCACTGTTCATGAGTATTTAGGGTAACTTTTCATTTCAATTGTATCTTAAAATATGAAGTTACTTTACGGATAACCTATTATTCAAAGAATTTATTGAAATTAACCGAATAAATGCTGTAGAAATAAGTGCACTGAGAAGAATATACAGGATTAAAATGTATAACAAGATATGGACGGAAGTTTTTTTTTATATTGGCATTTTTTTTAATTTGTGCCACTAAATTAAAGTCATTATGCAATATAACAAAACTTATTTAAAAAATGACAATTCTTGATTATTCAAAGTTTCAATTGATTATGTTTTAAAAAATTAACAATCGATCTACCATATAAGGGGAAAAGTTCTACGAAGAAACGCAACATTCATTGGACGCGGTAAAGATATGTTTTTTAGTAAATCAAATCTGTCTTGCAAAGGACAACCGAAAAATACGTGATTTATAGTTTCATCATCCAGACCACACTCGCAGCTGGGATTTTCCATAATACCCATTCTGTAAAGGTGACTAGTCGCCACGCAGTGGCCCGTCCGCAAACGACACATGGCAGACACTTCCACCTTGTTTATTTTTATTATATATTAAACCATGGTTTCAAAGGGATAGACTGAAGTTATTACGGATATATATATATGAACTTAAGGTTGATGTATTGAATAAGATTAAGAAAAACACTTTGAGATGATTTGGGTATGTAGAATGAATGAACGAAAAATTACTAACAAGACAAATAAATAATACAAATGCTAGTTAAAAGCGTGGTCAAGAAATACGAAGGAAACTATGGTTGAATCAAGTGAATGATATTTTGATAGAAGGATAAGTATGAAGTAAGATAAACCGTAGATATATTTGTATGTTGTCATATTATTATTTATTTAGATAGTTTGAAGAACTATATTTGTATATTGTCATATTATTATTTATTTAGATAGTTTGAAGAACTTCGCGCTTTCGCAGAAAGTTAAGTTAACAAGCCCTTGATTTTGGTCTGCTTTGAAGATAGCTTAATATAACTCTAAATGGAGGAATTTAAAAGCTGTTGGCCCATACGTATATTATCCCTGTGTATTATAACATAGGCGTATAGCACTCCTGTGTTCCCGATGCAACATTTTAATAGGATATAGAACTTTTCTTTTATAGTTCATTAGTTATTTATTTATGTATCCCTTCGACAACGGTGTAATGTACCTTATAACAATATAAGCAATGAGTGTTTAATTTATTACAGAAGAAAAATATTCCAATGAAAAAAGACAATAGAAAGATAAACAGATCAAAAGAAAAAGAGAGAATAGATAAGTATTCATTAATGTGAAGTGCACACACTAATTAATGAATAGATAAGTATTCATTAATGTAAAGTGCACACACTAATTAATGAATAGATAAGTATTCATTAATGTAAAGTGCATACACTTATTAATGAATAGATAAGTATTCATTAATGAAAGTGCATAAACTAATTAATGCTTATACATTAAATTATCTTATCTAAAAGCTCTAAAGTACACACGACAAATTCCATAATCCGATTTATTGAATTTATTTTTATACTGCCAAAAAAATCTTGTTTTCGGTTGTTTATCCCTGCTTTTCACTAAATAGGCAAACCGAATCAACAAAATTAATGATAAAGCGGCAAATTGGTGTATTGTCACTGACCGGAGTTGACCCGGGCTAGTCACAGACTGAGAGACTTTCACATCCATCAGACTGAAGATCGGTTCCAAATTAAATCCTATAATTTGGATAAAATGGAAACTAGAGAAAGAAACACACTGAAAGGGCAACCGAAGACCTGGCACGTTATTAAAGACACTATCAATCATCAAAATATTTATCGTCTTTTGATTATAGCCAATTTTTTGGTTGTCGAACATTTGCATTACACGGTAATCTAGTGGGCGCCACGAGTTCGATTCCTGGCGGATTCACTTCCGCACTGCTTTTACTCTTAGATCATTATAGAATTTGTGTTTTTCTGTAGCTTATGCCCTGCTTATCATAAATGATTATTAAGCAACACAAAAAAAGCGCTATATAAAACCTGCCAATCTACATAAAACCTACCGATTGTCTTGAAATTGTAATCTCCTTGCAATCGCAACTCCTTGGTTTGATCTATTAAGTACGTGTGCTTGTCGAAATGCAATAGTTTGCACACAATAATCCAATCCATGCAAGACATCTTCCATCAACAGAATGGCTGACGATCTTACTTGATCACAAAGCATTTCGATCGATTATAATAATGTACGTTCAGCATGTTAAGAATTAAGTAAACAATGAAATTTTTGTCATACCCGAGAAACAAGGAACTATTTTCCGAATCATATATATTACCGAGTTAAAAGGAACATCTGTTGAACAGTTATTTACCCAAAATCTCTCCGCTCTTGGCCGAAATTGTCCCATGCCTTTCTCCCCTCCTCCCCCCTCCAGCCACCAACCGTTGAAGCGTGTATATCGGTGCCAGTTCGAACAGCATTTAATCTTGTTTGCGCTCCCCTGAAGATGAGGTGAAAGCCTTGAAACCGGTAGGGTTATACCGTCATAAAAAAGTGGAATAAACAGTGTTTGATGAAAATAAATTACAATAAATACATTCACTCAATTTTAACTAAGGTTGTCTATTTTTTTAGATCTTGTCTTGAAGCATTAGATCGTTTTACATCTGAGTTTATATTTTTTTGTAGCTTATAGCACTATTGAGCAATACAAAAATAGCACTATATAAAACACTGCCTAACGAAAGACTACAGCAGATAAAATCTGCCAATAGTCTTGCAACTTGAATTTCCTCGCAATCGGAATTTTAGGTTTGATTTGCCAAGACTGTTTGCTTACTGTTCAATAGCTTACACACTTGAAATCGATTAACGCACAGGCTTCTTCCATTCACAAGATGGTTGACAATCTTACTCGATCACGAAGGAAAGCATGTCATGTCATGTAATTTTTTAAGTAATTTTTTAAGGTTGCGACTGCATTACATACTTTTAAATAAGTGAAAGGTTATTTTTTCTGCAAGCGATCGATAGTTGATGCCATTGAGAAAGCTTGTATAATGTATGAACTGAAAGTATAAATATCGTTCAGCGATTTAAATAAATGTGGAAAATCAACACTTGGATTTGAATTCATAGTCCAGCCTAAATACTAAATACTATTTTTTATACCTTACATCTTTTGGATTTGTATTCAGAGTTCATATGCTCCAAAAATTTAAATTGAGACAATGAAATAAAGTGACTCGCTTTTAAAGGAACTTCAGACTAATTACGAAGTTTATCTTTGAATCCTAATTTCATAGATAGAAAAATGTTAAGATTTGCTATTGAGTATTATGATCAGACTATGAATTCGGTCCTTTATGGGAAATTTGGGTTGATGTTTTGAGTAAGATGAAGAAGAGCACATTATGATGGTTTGGGCATGTGGAACGAATGAATAAAAAAAATGCTACTAAGATGAGTGGAAGGCGTGTGAGAGGAAGATCAAGAAAAGTATGATTGCATCAGTGGAAATTGGATCTAGCCATACTTTCCTTGGACTTTCTCTACTACGCTTTCCACTCGTATTTTCACTATATATTTGTTTTGTAAGTCTTTCTTTATTCATTCGTTCTACATGCCCAAACTATCTCAAATGGCTCTTATCTTACTCAACACATTAGCCTTATATTCTGAAAGAAGGAAATATAGAACGTCGTTGAAGTTGTATGGATATGTACGAGGTTAAGGGTATATGTCGAGATAGGAAAGTCTGTCGCTCTATCCACTGTCTACCCCGACATGGAGATGGCGTGATGGTATATGTATGTAAGTTATTTTGAAAGTTACTTTAACTATCTTCACTTTGTCAACTGCAACAAAATCAAAAAATCTTTAGTAGAACACAATATTCGAAACTGTAGCCAGAATGTGCCCGATTTATATTAGGCACCATTGAGAATTGAACCCAGAATCTACTTGTTGGACAACAGGCGTCTTACCAATTAGGGAACGGAGATTGTCGGAATATCCTCAATCCTATAGGTGTGGTTTCGAATCTAGCGTTAGATCGCTTTTGAATATAGTTTGTTTAAACGGAACTATATAAATTGTCATTTTATTATTATTGGGTTTTCACTGGGAGAACCATATTCAATTTTTTGTTGGATTATATTCCCTTCTTTTTTAAGTTATTTTATTTCAGCCAATTTTTGGGGTTTGTAACATAAGATGCGGGGAAGTACCCAAAACGTCTGGAGATTTTTTCTGTTAATCTATTTTACATTACTTTTTATTCATCTCGTTAATATTTCGTATTCTCGTTACCCTTGAGAGATGTTTTATTTATTTGTAATCTAGTTTTGAATTGTTGATTGAATTTCATTAATTCCGTTTGATTTTTTTTTATTTTTTGTGTTGTATAATATGAACATTATTATGTCAATGCACCATATTACGAAAGGTCTCGTATATCTTGAATTGTTTTTTTTTTAATATGTTGTTTTTTATTGTATAATTGTTACTATTCTATTAATAGAACACTTCAAGTGATGTTTTTTTGTCAGTAATAAATAAGAACATACAATTACACCATTCCGTGTCGGGATAGGTAAAAAGGATAGAGCGCAATACTTTCTTATTTTGACACAAATGTTTTGCCTGTTCTAAAATATACACCTTCTCATAGTGACTACAGTACCCTGCGGCAAGTAATATACATCGTTTGTAGAGCGTTGTCTCTGTCGCATGATGCGCTAACAGTCCGGTATAGTAGTCACGATGCGGTTAGCGTATCGTGCGACAGAGACGACGCTTTACAAATTATGTGTATTACTTACCGCCGGGTACTGTACGTATGTACGTATTCTATGTATCCTTTTTTCGAAATATAATTTCATCCCTAGAGTTAAAACCTCTTTTGCCCAAAGGCAATAATGCTTATTTGGCTCCCATGACAAACAATGGCTTGCCGAATTCAATAAAGGTAAAGGGAGGAAAACCATTTAGACAGTCGATCGAAGCGTGGTTGTTATTGCGACAGGATTTTGAGTACTTGGGCTTTCAGGATGAATGACGTATGGAAAAGATTTGTGTGGGCTCTTGAATGTGGATTTCTTCTTGTTGTTTTGTATTTGTGTTTCTATATATTTTTGTTTTTATTTTTATTCTTATGATTGTGTGCGGTATATTATGGGATGAACATTTTTGGTCTTTCTGGATCCGCCATATTTTCCTTGGTCTTCAGTATATAGTTGATTCAGTAAGTTTTTTTTCATTCATTCGTTCCACATCTCTTTTAAGAATTTTTTAGCACAGTAAGGTAAGGGTTAAGTACGTACATGTAAACCAACACGCGATTTCCCTGTCAGGGTATGCAGAGATAACATAGCGCCAGACTTTCCTGTCATGAAACACATCCTTCGCCTTTTCTATACCCATACACCTCATACAACAACAATTTCTTCTACTCTTTATTTTTATTCTTTTAAAATATTATTCGCTTGATCCAACTATACTTTCCTTGGTATTCCTCTACTACGCCTTTTTTACATTTGCACTATACTCGTATATATATTTGTTTTGTTAGTTTTTATACATTCGTTGTTCATGCTCAAACCATCCCACAGTGCTCTTCTTCATCAAACTCAACATATCAGCTTTAAGTTTACGTTCATCACTAATCACTCAACTCTATATTGTGTTATACATTGTTACCGCATATATGATATTCTTCTCAGAGCACCCATTTCTACAACATTTATATGTGTTCTTTCAGTTTATTCCACATCAACGTTTTACTCCAATTTATAATTATTGATTTTTTAATTAACATCTTCAGACCTGGAGTCCATTATAATGGACACAACATTCATATGCACTTTGTAAACAACTTTGTGGTAAATTTCTGTTTTCTGAAAACAAATGAAGTGTAGGATACTGTATTATCGACTTTAAATGTTTTGGGCGTCATCTATCTAAACGAATACGACATTATGTTGCATTTAGTGTAAATAATACGTCGTTGTCGTTACTGGTCCTTGTAGTCGAGGATCCCCTCACCATTCCAACGTCAATTCAGTTGGAAACCGAAGCTGTGCTCTGGAGGTTTCGTTTATTTCTTTTTTTTTTCTTCTTCTTTTAGTGAGTGAGCACACCGGCATATTTCCCCCCCCCCCCTTTTTTTTAAAGAATAGATATGATCGAAGTCGTAGGTATCCTTACACCCCCAAATACCAGTCGGAAAAAATGCTTGTGTCATTCGAGGGGAGTAGCACAACGCCGGGTTCGAACCGATGACATTACCCACGAAAGTCCAGTGCGTTACCGCGCGGCCATGCCCCTCAATACTAAATAATACACTCACAAGCAAGAATATTTTTTTAAAACCTTGGAAATTAATTCACGTCTGAAGAGGTTAAATTGAATCAATAAATAAATTAAACACTCTTGGATTTTTTTTGACAATACATATCTGTGGCGTTATGGCAGAAGTTGATATGCCCGTTTTTTGTCATTTTGTGTTTATTCTCCCAATTTATAGAAAATATTTCTCAGCATGTTGTGGCAAAACTTGGTGTGTCAGTTATTATCCAAACAAAAGATATATCGTTTGGAAAAACTTAAAAAATGCTTATTTATACTGATTTTAACAGTTTATCAAAGTTTATATTGCTTCTCCTGTAAACTAAGGTAAAACGGACATATCAATGTCTGCCATAACGCCACAGATATATGATATCTAGTCATCATTATAAATTCGTAATTTTGGAGTGTCCTACATAGTGGTACTAGAAATTCCATTGGGTCAAAGCGTCGGTGTGCCGATGGGTATGGTGGTTGTAGCATATGGCACGTATATGGTAGCTTGCAGATGGTCAGGAACCAGGTGTGTACCACGGTTAAACGATTATTTTGGGTGTATATGTCTCGTTCTATCGGTTGCACCGAACGGTAGTTCATTGTTTGGTTTCTTTCGTCGCTTTGTTACGTACACACCTGATTTTTTTTTCTTTAGTACTTATTATGGCATTTACGCTTGAAGGGTTATTTCCTAAAAAAAAGTTTTTTGTTAATGTTGAACACTTCCGCATTTGTACCATAATCTTGTCAACTTTCGATTGCTATAATTTTTATGGTAGAAATATAATTTTTTAACCAGTTTTTTAAAATACATAGAACATCTATCTATAATATAAGTTATTATTTATTCGATCATTCATTTATATTATATACATTGTTTATCAGATAGTCTACGTTATGTGTACATTTTTTCTGTTTTTATCTCTCCCTTTCTATGGCCAGGCTTTGCTTGCAAACACCAAGGGTGGTACTAGCAAAGTACTGTGCACAATAATTTATGAAGATTTTATGATTGATGTATTGGCAAAAACAGTATTAAGTGCGCCGTATACCCTGAATACCTCGTCTTTCAATATCCTTCTTTATTTTCCATCTCTTGACAATGTGTCTGATACATGCAGGTAGTGTCACTTTATTTTCAAACGGTGGTCTAGGACAACGAGATTCAAAATCAAGGACAATCAGATAGTCTACGTTAGGTGTACATTTTTTTCGTATTAATTCTGTTTTTATCTCTCTTTCGATGACCAGGCTTCGCTTCCAAACATCAAGGTTGGTGCTAGCAAAACACTGTGCACAATAATTTATGAAGATTTTATGATTGATTTATTGGCAAAAACAGTATTAAGTGCGCCGTATACCCTGAATACACATTGTCTTTCAATATCTCATATCTTTCCATCTCTTGAGAATGTGTCTGATACATGCAGGTAGTGTCACCATACTTTCAAACAATGGACTTGGACAACGTGATTCAAAATCGAGGACAATCTAGGACATTACAAAAAACTAGGACATACGAGTATAAATCACTGAATGAATAAAATAAATGATAATATAAAATTACCAAAGTTAAAACAAACAAAATATTTTGAAGTGCATTTATTATACAGATGATAAAATGAACTTTCCAATAATGAAATATTCAAATTTCATTTTATTATAGTTAAAGCCTTAACATTGTAGAGGTTTAAAGATATTGCCTTTTTTGTGCTCACCTAATGATGAGGTAAAAACCTTGAAACCGGTAGGTTTATACCGTTACATAAAGTGAAATAAACAGTGTTTGATAAAACAAATAAAAATGTTATTTTATTACTTCAAATGATTAAAATTCAAATAAATGTTGATATACTTGTAGTAATTCTACTCTACGGTCTAACGATCTAGCATTTTCAAACTTTGACAAAGCTTTTAAAAAGCGAAACAGGCCTGTCACTTAAATTCAAGTTTATTTCATAGAATTGTTTCACATTTAAAGGTTAAATCATTTTGTTTAAAAATGGAGTTCTGCAATATAAATACTAAATCAATTAATAAAATTAAGTTGTTCACTCACAATTTCACGACAAGATGTAGTCTTTAAATTATTGTTTATTATATCAAAGCAACTCGATTAATTTCTGCAAGTTCGTGGAATGAATGTCTTACACGTTGACATCTTTTCCGTCCATTTCGAATCAAAATACTTGGTTCTTCAAGAACAGAAGAGCCTTCTCCAAGCAGGCATGTAAGACCAGGTGAGAGAAGATTTTTTCGAAAAAAAAAAGTCATGAATAATTTCTTATTTATCTTTTATGCTTACAGGGGTCGTCCCAAAAAATGTATACACACTTTGAATAAATATAAATTCAGTATTTATTAAGACATATCTAAGATTGGAAATTTTAAATTAAAGAAGATGATGATTATCGCAAGTGCTCTAATTGATGACAGATCTGGTCCATGCGCTGCTGATAACGTAGAATCGCAAACATCACGAATATTTTTTTTTTGGTATTTGGGCGCATTCTCTTTTAATGACTTCTGAATTCATTATTGTTTCCAGTTTTGTCTTATAAAATTTATCATTGATAAGTCACCATAAAATAAATTTATTCGCTTGATGTCTGGGGAGCGCGGAGGGTATTTAATGCTACCTCTACGTTCAATATGTTCAGCAAATTTCTATCAACATAGACCTTCAGATCACGATGGTAGTGTAGAGGTGCACCATTTTGCTAAAAATAAAAGTCCTTCTCTTCCCTCAACTCTTAAATATTGAAAATATTGAAAAAAGTCACTAAATCATTGAACTACCCAAAAAAAATTGACAACTCTCAGCAAAAAAAAATTAAGCACAATTTCATTGAAATACCAAAAAAAAACTGGACATATGAGCTAAACAATTTTTTTATACTGCATTTTTTTAAATAATTTGTTTATTTTGTAAAAGAAAACACCCTTTGGGCCCCTGAAATGTAAAAGATACGAAACTCATGAAACTCTATTTCAGTATCTCCCATCTCTTAATGTGACCTAGATAATTAATCTTTTTGTTGATCAACAGTTACCGTTGCGTTTGACTTTTAAAAAGCGTATTTAAACATCTTATATTTGTGCAGTATGTTTGACCCAATTTGCTTTACAAATCCCTTTGCATATATTCAATTGATTGATAATTGTGATATTCCTAATAAAGGTTTTCCAAGGTTGCTTTAACTGTCCCGCGATTCTAGAAGCACTAAGTTTATATGTACCGAATAAATATAGCCTTGCAAGGAATCACCCTCTGTTTTGCATACCAACTTACAGGATGAATATCATGGCTAAACAAACACTCAGTCACGCGTGGTATAGAGATATTGAACCAACTGAATGACACTGTTGATATATTCTCGGTACCGTCTAGCAGTATGAGAAGAATCCTGGCTGATATTATTCCTAACGAATAAGCTAACGCTAGAAGCAGACCCTCTTTGTGTAACGGGAGAAATCCGTGCAAAGTGGATAAAAAAAAATAACAAAGGTTCAAGTGGGATTTAACTAAAGGAGCCTAATTAACTGTGGAGCATTATGAAAGACAAATCTAACATATATAACGAGATTCAGAAGAGAGCAGCTACTCGTACTTTTAGTGGGCGAGTGTTTGATAATCACGATCTAACATTGAACACCAAAACGGCAGTTTATAAAGCTGTAATCATAATACTCTGACATAAGGTTACAATTCATGGTTTTCCTACAGACGACATATTAGGGCATTCGAAATATGTCAGCAGAGACACATCATGCAAATGATGAAGTCGATTATATCATCTAGCGTCGAATGATATAGTTTTGAGAACTCTTCTTGACTGAGTTGACGGAAAGAAGAAGAAAGCACAAGGGGTAGTCTAAGAGACATAAATACTTATAAACCTAAATGTTAGCACAACTTAGATCGAGTAGAGCCAGCAGATAAAGCCAAATGGCATAAAACTGTTGCTAGTTATCAGGAACTCAACTTAAAAAAAAGACGATGACAAGCAGCAAGTATTGATGCTGTTTGCCTATTATGTAACATGATATAACTATCACACATTTACTTCCATAGTCGTCTTCGGTGGCACCAATATCAAGTTATACTCTTCACGTGTAAGAGGAATTCAAGGAAAATAAATATAAAAAAACCCAGAGAAGAAAGAAATTAAAACAGTATTTGTTGTGAGTTGCAGAATTCCTCTCGTGGGAAATACGTTGCCATCAAAGAAACGCATTCTCGGTCAAGGTGCATTTCTTACACAATGAAAAAGTTCTTCTTCCCTTACATTTAGTTGCACCTTCAAGAAACTTGAATGTCAATAGAAGGAGAGACTTCTATGAATACTAAGTGAAAACTCGTTTGATAGACAATTTTGAAAAACATTTCTTCATAATAGCGTTTGCTTAAGAATATTATCTTAATAATAGAGAGCAGACTCCCCATCAAGTGCGCTTTAATTCGGGATTCGATCACATTATTATTGACGGATTCAAAATTTAAAATAAAAGACTGGTTGCGGCCATTCGATTGGGTACTTCTCTGCGTCATCGTATGTTCACAAAAACATGTTTGGTAAAAAAACCGCAGAAAACTTACAAAGGGAAGACGAACTACAAAGAAACCTTTGTAGACCTTCCGATATGAAACAAATTCGGCTTTACGTGTAGTGTTTATGAGTAGTGCTCATATATAATCGTATATTTTGATAAGACCTTTCAAAATGGGTTGTCTTCAGGTTTTTCTTAAAGCTGCACAAACCCTTCAACACTACGAGTTGAAGGCAGAACAGTCCACGTGACAACACTAGTAACGGCAAAAGCTCTTATAATCTCCGCACTATTGGTCCGATTTGGAACTAACGATCAATTTGTTAGACGAAAAAAAATCAACATCAAAGTTCTACTCCTCTCCAGGAAAGGATAGGAGTAGAAAAACATGTCTTAGACACGTATTCGAAAAATATAACGGAGAGATCCCATTAAGGCTTTATACTTAAGTACAAATATAGGGCAAGGAGCTTTAGTACTTGCAGCTTGTCTGCGTATTCTTTCTCTATTGAGTCTTTGATAACTACCATCAGTTCTGCTGCTATTTGCCGCAGAACTGATGTTAGCTGCTATTTGCCGCAGAACTGATCTACCACCGTGTTCTCACCACCGTGCTTCTTTCTGTTTTCCGTCAGCTCGCCAAAAATAATATTTCTTGCTAACGTTTACTTAGGCATGCGAGCCAAAGTGTCCAGACAAACGCAGGCGTGCATGCGACATCAGAATTTCGATGCTAAAACAGTATGCTATTCTCAAAACTTTATAATCTTATTAACGCTTATTGTAACTAAAATATCTTTATTCACTGTCAAAAAACCTTTCACTGTAATGTGATCAAATGATCTCAGCCATTCCGTCAGTACATGTCTTCATGAATCACACATTCTTTATACCTTTATGTTGACCACCGTACTTCGTTCCACCCTCCGTTAGCTTACCAATATTATATTTCTTGTTAGTGTGTACGTTGGCATGCGACCAAGTGTCCAGACCAACGCAGGCGTGCATGCGACATCAGCATTTCGATGCTAAAGCAGTTTGTTATTCTCAAAACTTTATAAGCTCATTAAGGCTTATTGTAACTAACATATCTTTATATGTCATCACGTCGTTTCCGTATCGGAATAGGTAGAGAGAGAAGCGTATCACCAACTTCGTAAATCTAGTTTTTGCACATAATATTGCAGATGCTCGACTGATATTTTTTTTTTAAATCGCTCTTGCTTATAATATTATGCTAACAACTAGTTAAGCCATATTGTTAATACCCAGATGACACAGATAGTGCCATCACAAGCGGCTAATAATCGCCAAACATGGAGATTGTTACATTTTAATGTTTGCAAAAAGAAAATCACTGCTGGACAATTAATTCATTGACAAGAAAGTACTGTCGAGAAAATAATTTTATTATATTTGTCTTCGAGTAAAAGTATCCGTGACAGATATACTGATAAATTATATACATTTCTCTTTTCCATGTTGTTTTAAACACGACTTAACTGTTAACTTAACTGTTGCAGTTAAGTTTACTAATTCTTCTTGTCATAGGCCAGTAATTCATCGTGATGCTTAATGTTCAGTGATCACCTTACGCAAGGGTCTCGCAAGGTACAAATGTTGAGCTGGATGGTTTGTATCACTAAATACTCATTAAACAAATAAATAATATCGAATTCGAATAAAACACCGAACAATTTATGTTAAACAAAAATCTAAGATTAGAGAATAAGGAGTAATCTTGAACGAAAAATAAACTTGTAAGCAACACATTGAATTAATTGTTCGCAAAATGTTCGAAATTCTAGGATTCGTTTTACAAGCCATTAAAATGTTCCGTAAAACGGATTCTTTAAACATTCTCTTTTCCTGCCAAATTCACATATTATATCTTTTGTATTATATCTTTTACTGACCCGCCACCCTCTCTTATTTCGCCGAAAATTTTCAGCGTCTTTCCGATCATGGACTAGCGCTACGCTCAGACAGAGATTGTTTATTAGCCTCCCCAGTTCACCACTCTTCTTTTTTACGTCATCCTTTACCTACTGTCCATGCAGTGAGATTCTGGAACCAATAACAAACCAGTGTTAGACTCGCTCCGCATGCTTTAAGAAGCTACTGAAAAAACTCTTAATTTCTACTCAGTAATATCACGTGCTTCATTCCTGATTTTCCTCTTCACCATCCTTTCCTTTTCCTTTGATTTATAATATCTCACTTTTACTTTAATATGTATGTGTTCATAAATTTCATAAATATGAATAATCTTTTAAATGTATTTTTGCGACCATGTAACTTACTTTATTTACTTTTGTCTGATTAGTTGGAAGAAATTGTCGCCTGGCAATAAGCTCGACATATTGTATTTGCAATGAAGTGTTAAATAAATAAATAAGATCAAGAGCACACTGAGGTGGTTTGGATCTGCACTTGAAGAACCTTTTTTTAAATTTTATTTAATAAAGTTATCTATATCACAAACATTTGCCAAAGGCTTTACCTTCTTTTCTCTACACCATCCATTCCTTTTCCTTTGATTAATGATATTTAACTTTATATGAAAAAGAATGTTCAGGTAATTGTTCGTACTATATTTGTGCATATGTCTTACCATATCTGAAGTCGTAACATTTTTTAAGTTTTTTTGACAGTGAATTGATGGCTGATAGCCATCAATTCACTGTCAAAAAAACCTTTCACTGTTTTAACAGCTTCTCTTGTCTTTTTTATGTGCGATTAATGTGTTCAAATGATCTCAGATATTCCGTCAGCACACGTCTAAATGAATCACACATTCTTTGTGTCTTTGTAGCATTGATTTCAAATCTTTATGTCATCATATCTTGGAGTATGAAAGTGCAGGAAGTCGTTTTTTTCAATCGTGGGGTACATATTAATTTTATTCATTAGTTCATATGGTATTTTCAACATTCTCAATTGATGATACGGACATGTTGAAGAATGTGGCCGGGAGACAATATTGTCTTCGGCCCTAGTAATCAATCTGTTGGGTGCTGCGATCTTACTGAATACACCAATCATAAGTGTACATTTATCCTTAATCACTTCATTTCGTATACTCTCATACAATATCACCCCATATATTCTTCTGTGCACGGTTTTCTACATCATTTATCCTTTCATTATTTTTCCACGTCAACGTTTCACTCCCGTATATCAAAATTGGTAAATAAAAATTATTCCTAAACAACAGGCAAGTCTATAAATAAATTAACACGTTGGAAATAAAATTAAATTAGTCTCTAGTTATAATATATAAATTAGATTAGTTCATAGTTTTAATATATAAGTTAGATTAGTTCATAGTTATAATATATAAATTAGATTAGTTCTTAAGATGTACATTTGTAAATAGGTATAGCGTTTGGCAAATGCTTGTGCTTAATATTTATTTATTAAATACAAAAAAAAAATCTTATAAAACGTAGAATTCAGGTTTTACGTTGTGTTTAATTAATTTAAAAAAATAGAAATGATCAAATAATTAACTTGACGTCAGTTTTTTTAATTGACGTCAACACACGTTAGAAATAATTGTTGCGTATGAGGAAATAAATTGAATCTCATCGTCTAAGTGTTTTCGTAGTTGTTTTAGTGAAATGAATACCGATTATAAAAATTATTATTTACATTTTTTCAACTATTGAACGAAAAAAATACCAAGCGAATATAAAATTATTAAAATAATTAGTTGTAAAAATTGTTATCTAGTTATAAATTAGTATGTAGAAGTTCTAAGAAATTGAATATTAAGATTATCTATCTTCTATCTATCTATCTATCTATCTATCTATATAAATAAAAATGTAAATGTTCGTTAATTATAGATGGCTAATCTCCGGAAGTTCTCTACCGATCGCTTTGAAATTTTGACTAAAGTTGATATTCGTCAACGGAAATGTTTTTTCATTTTTATTTATACATATAAATCGGTGTATATAAAAAAAATTTAAATCAGAAAACATTACCTAGGCGAACCTGTCGGGGACAAGGATATCAAATATTGAATATCAACTGTCAAAACATTTTGACAGTTGACCATATTGCATTTTCGAGGTTTAGTAATTAATATTTGATATTCAATGATTTAGTCTATATACATAAAATATAAAATAATTTTATGTTTAATAATAAATATTTCCTGTTGAACAATAATTCTACGATAAATTTATTACAGACGAAAAATAGGTTAGAATCCAAGATACGTCAAAATAACATTTGTGTTAATAAGGATAAGTTCCATTGTGTCATAGCAGCTTGAGAAAATCTTAATATGGCTGAGTCTAGACTTTATAGCGCAAGCGCAGGAAATATATTTGGCAGAACTAATACTAAATTTGTAAAAAATATCCAACTAAAATTATATTTGTTTTGAAATATTTTGAGTATCGTTAAAATAAATATAATCGCTAAAACAAATATAGCTTATATGTATAAAAAGATCTAAAATAAATATAACTTACATGTATAAAAAGATCGAGGATCGTTAAAATAAATATAACTTATATGTATAAAAAAACAGATGCGTGATACTCTCGCGTGGTAGAAGTGAAACTTCTTAGCTCCTAGGAAAAATTGATTTTATGCATTGCTTTTTTTCGATTTGTTAACGATTTTTTTTAGGATTAGGAAATGGTTCTGTGGAATTTAATTCAAGAAAGTCTCTTTTAATTCAATGAAAAAACTATTTTTTTTTTTTTTTTATAATAAACAATAATAAATAATAATTTTAATAATAATATAATACACTTAATAAAAGAAAATTTATATTTTTTTAATGTTAAATATATTAATATTTTTATATCATTAATTATTAAATGAATTATTTTAAAATAATTATTTAATTATTTTAATTATATTATTAAATAATGTATTATTAGAAATGTTATTTTATTATATAATTTTTTTTGTATAGCGCCATCTGCGCTAATTTATCCGCCATTTTCATTTCATAATGTGCGTTGTTAACATACCTACCTCTAAGATTATCTTTTTCACTTAGTTTTTTTAACTTATTTTTTTATTTTTCTGTTCAATTAGCGATAAAATTTAATTGTGTTGATTGATTTTCGTTTAAATTCAAATCATATCGTGAATTGATCTCTTGGAGTGACGCGATTATTTGCTTCACAGAGACAACGTGATGCTGGTATGCACATTTTTGACAAACGTCATATTTATTTTAAACGAACTGACAAATTTTTGCTTATTTGTAACAAGATGTATTAATTTGTCATCATTGTTGTTTTTTGTAATGTATTTACCTAAATAACTTGCTATTTATTAGAATAGATATTTATTGTTCATTAATGACGCGTCCAAACATGTCACATCCAAATTTAATTCGTGCGTCGTTTGCAATGTCTTTCCTTAACATTTAATTAATTCCAATAATCTCTCTCTTTGCTTAACATTTAATTAGTTCCAATTATCTCTGTATTTCCTTAACAATACTCCTATTGGACAAATATTTGACAAATGCGTGTCCAGCTGCAAAACGATCGATCAGCTGAGATATTCTCACATCAATTGCTGGAAATTGGGAACGGAAAGGTGCAGGTTGATATGACCCCAGGATGAATTTCACTGTCTCATAACTTAATGTTTCACAATTTCGAGGAAGCAGCAGAACGACGTGTAGCCAGACTTGAGGATGTACGGTTGCTAGCACGGCGATCGCGTTCTGCAGATTCAGAACTGGTTCGTTCTCAACAGAATGTACGCGACAGGCTGACAGTGGCTGAAATAGGTCATTAGGAATATCAAAAGTATCTTTTTTATATAGAATTTAATTTTATCTCTATGTTTATATTTCAAAATATATCAAATCGTATATAGAAATGGAGATTTTTTAATTAGTTTGATATTCATTCGTTTGAATCAGACCAAGCTTCGCTCTGAAGAATACGTTCATTTGCGAGATACAGTTGTAAATGACGGTAATACAACTAACGTTTGAAGACTAACGATTTGGCCATCTTCATATACAGGCAGTCCACGTCATATGCATGAGTATGCTCAATATGCAATTGCGTATGTTCGTCAATACGGGTGTCCAGGCCTATTCACTACATTCACATGCAATTCAGCTTGGGACGATATACAACAGCTCATGGTAAAACATGAAGTGTTTCGGTCTATGCGCTGCTGGATATACTCAGTGGAATAGCAAAAGAGAGGATGGCCACATGCACATATATAGTACTAATCTGGCTCTATAACAAAATCACTTCAAACGAAATCGACAATGTAATGTGCGCTGAAATACCCGATGCCGACGTCGATAAGGATTTGCATGAAGTTGTGACGAAATATATGATACATGGACCTTGCGGTACACTGAATCCAAATTCACCATGCATGATAGACGGAAAATGATCTAAGCGATATCCTCGAGCATTAGTATCCAACACGGTTACAGGAAACGATGGATATCCTTTATAAAGAAGAAGATCAACAGAAGATGGCGGGAAATTAGCAACCATACAAATGTGAAATGGTGACATCAAAGTAGACAACCATTGGGTTATTGCATATTCGCTTTTGCCATCAAAAACATACAAAGCGCACATAAACGTGGAATACTGTAACCCCGTTAAATCGATCAAATACATTTGTAAGTACAATACGTGAATAAAGGCAGCTACATGGTAGTTTTTGGCGTGCAACCAGAATGCGGTATGGGAATGCGGTCATACATATCGATGAAATCGCACAGTATCAGGCTGGAAGATACATAAGCAGCAATGAAGCTGTATGGCGAAATCTTTCATTTTCCATACATGAACGAAGTCCAGCTGTTGTTCACTTAGCAGTACATCTAGAAAATGGACAACGCGTTTATTTCACAGCTGCAAATGTGCAACAAATAGCCCTTAATCCACCGGCTACAACGTTAAATGCTTTCTTCACGTTATGTCAAAATGACGCGTTTGCGAAAATACTGCTGTATCAGTGATTGTGACATCAAAAGAAGAATTGGTTGAAAAAGTATTTACCAATATTCAAATCAATTATAAGAATCACGATTGGCTGAGTGAACGAGCTATTGTTGCCGCCAAGAACAAAGACGTTTACGAACTTAACAATATTATTCAGTTCCTTTTTTAATGTTTCGCAATTTTATATGTTTTTGTTATAACTTTCTTTCTTCTTTTTCAGTGCAATCGATCTTTCATTTGAATTCAAATCATATCGTGAATTGACCTCTTGGAGTGATGCGATCATTTGCGAGCACGGCAATAAACGCGACAGACTGAGAGTGGCTGAAAGACATAAAAAATATTGTATACCCACAAGCATTGTGAAATTAAACATATTAGAAACGTGTGCTTTCTCTTTTCTTTATTTTCCATTTAATCAGACTGAGCCACAGCAACGCGTGGCCGGGTACAGCTAGTTAAAAATAAAATTATATATAGGAAATTAAAATTAAGTAAGATAGTAGTTACTACTTACAGGAGTTAAGTGAAGAAGTTTTTCTTGTCGGGATGAATTGATTGAATTGTTTAAGTTGTTTTTTTATGTTGTTCGTCTTGTAATGTTTTTTTCCCATTGTATTATACTTCTTACATATCAATGTTAAATTTTTGCTGTTGTTTCTTAATTCGCTTTGTCCGATAAATAATCGATTTGATTTAATAAAATAAAATAAAAAAAATACATGTGTGTAAATGTTTGCCATTGTAAAAGATGGCCATTTTTACTTCTAAAAGGCTGAATTTTCACTTGACCGCGGTTATATCGTGAGCTGTTGACGAACTGCCTTGGGGTCGACCGTGCGCAGACCTTAGTGTGCACTCAGTTAGACATGTCTTGCATATAACATATATACTTTTAAACGCTTTGAAAAAACAGAATATTCATTTATATAAATAAAAGGTACAATTTACAATACCTTATAACAAAAATAATAAAAAAGATTCATTAGTTAGTGTTCAACACATTTAGGACAATATATAAAAAAAAATCTTCACAATTACAACAAAAACAATAAAAAAGAAACATGTATCAAATTGTTTAAAATCACATGTTACCAACACAATACGGGACCGTCCACAGACTCACAGCCCGCACTGCGCAAAAAATACAAACAAAAGACAAATCATTGAAAAAAAATACAAATTGAAAGCAAAGTATCAAATATGGAATTAGACAGATGCAACTTTACACTTCTCCTTCAGTACGGGGAAAATATCACAAAAATATATTTAAAAAATACACAATAATCGTTTCTAAAACAGTTCAAAAAAAATCTTCGATAAAAAGTCCTCGAAAGACGCGGAATCTTGTTTCAGGCACTCCTTATAGATCAGCAAACTAACTCTAAAAATCCTCGAAAGACACGCGGGATCTTGTTTCAGGCACTCCTTATAGATCAGCAAACTAACTAAAAATAATCGAGACTGGGGCGTACTCATTCGGTTATAAGGTCGTATGCCTGTAGCTTTTTTGACTATGGTTAATAACTTCGCTCATGGATGATCACCATGGACTGATTTAAGTAATACATTAATCTGAATTCTTACAAACTTGGTTGAACGCATACCTTTAAAACAAGAATGAATCGATTAAGTCAGTACGGTGCAAACTGACAAACTCCATTACATTGGACATTCACAACGACCACGACTTTTGTAGTCTAGTTGGTAAACGACTGTTCTTTCACATAGAGATTTCGGGTTTGATTCCCGATTACACCCAAAAACGAGTACTAGTCTGGCTAAAGAGTTCGTTTGGTCAGAATACTCGCACGCGCTAGACGTGTTCCAGTGTTGTTGCCTGTTCACTTGCGATAACGAACAATGAGTTACTTGCTTACTCTAGTGGTTGTTAATCCGAAGGCTCATTTATAGTGGCCAAATACAAAATAATTTCCTTGCTACGCTCTTCAACATGTCCGTATCATCAATTCGGATTTGTTAAAATATACGTATTAATTAAAAATGTGCTAACTTTTGATCACACGATTTGTTACTTCGATTTAATGGCATCAAATGATTGTTTTGCTGCATTCTAAGAATTCAAAGTACCGGTAACTTATTGGGCTTTTTGAACTCGAGTTCTTTAGACACTTTAACATATATGTACATTTCCAGTGCTGCGAGTCTCTCTCTTGGCATTATTATTCCCACATGGTGGTGGGGTCTGCCCTTCCAATAATTCGCCGCCACTTCGCCCGATCCTGTGCATCTTCTGGGGCGATATCGGCGTCCCTCATGTCCCGCCGAATCACCTCGCGCCACCCGCGCTTGGGTCTTCCTCGGGACCTCTTACCAGGGGCATTAAGTGTCTGCGCCCTGTTTCTATATACTCTGGCGGTCTTCTGCTGACGTATCCATACCATCGCAGCCTGCTCTCTTGAATCTTGTCAGAGACGTCGCGTACACCCAGACTCCCACGGGTGTAGGAGTTTCGGATCCTACCAAGCCTTGTGACACCACACATCCATCTCAACATTTTCATCTCAGCTGTCTGTATGGCACGGACGTGCTTTAGGATATTCGCCGTATTTCCAGTGCTGCGAGTAATTTTCTTTATCCCGTGTTGTTGGACATTAAGTCTTTCGTCATTACTATTCTATCCACACTCAGGTGTGTCACCGCTGGATGAGCCCTTTAGGGCAGTTCATTATTCGTGACTAGAGAGCGCTTATAATAAATAAAGAAGGTTTTAATCTTCCAGTGTAGATCGCACTGAAATAACAAATTATTTTCCCCCATAGCAGCAGGTAGTGGGATCAAAATGAACTAAACTGAACTCACCCAAATAGTAACACCATACAATACATTGATATACATTAGCCCAACAGTAAATTTATATTCAGTTATCGTGCTGAAAGGATGTGTTTATCTGTCCATCATGTTCGGTGTCTTTGTGAATTCTCTAGGGCGTTTGAAAGTGGTGGTGTCATAAGATTTCTTAATAATTCACTAGTTCGCAGCAGATTAGAGTGCGACTCAAGCATTTGGAACCCAAGAGGAATCTAGAATTATCTGATAGTTGAGCGACTTCATAAGAGGTTTCTTCGACACTTTTATTACAAAAAGCATGGATAATATCTATGGCTATCTATCCACATTTTTAATCGATATACTTAGATTTAACTCATACTCTAGAAGAGATCTATGCACCTGATTGTAGATATACAAATTGCTAATGGAAAAAATAGTTAACCCTTTGTCGATACACAAGCTTTTGTTTAATATACTGGACAATTATTTACGCCATCGTGAATAAGGATTATTTTCGGAGCAGTATTCAGAAAATGAGCTGTTACAGCTACATCACCACTCGCACACGGAATGCCTCTGTTTGCTTTTTCTGATATCGATATCTTCCATATCTCGGTGGATACATTAAGTATTAAATTCCTGAATAATCGTTGTAGGTATAGTATAACTGATTAACTTCACATGGAAGCATGAGTAACATTGATCCAGTGGCACTATGCTATATTAAGTATTTTATAAAAAAAATATTGTTATATGATGTAATTTGGTTTAGCCTAGATCAAATTTAAAATAAAGTAAAATTGAAATACATTTCACCTTACCTTGAGCAAAGAAATATACGAGTACTAATTGCGTTTCTGTATTATGCATCTATCATTTAAAACGGTGTAGTTAACTGTTTTATTTGCAATCTATTCATTTGCTTTCCAAACTTCAGCTGCATATAAAGAGCATCGCATCTGTCTTGACTCAGGTGCATTACTTCAATGGCTGAAGTCTAATTATCTTATTCAAATAAGCTAACTACGTTACAATATATCTGGTGAAACCGACAGATAAAATAGAATATGCATATCTTATCTTTGTCTGTCGAGTGCTTTGCAAACAAAATGTATCTTGAAAGTAGACTACTTTTGGAATTTCTAAACAGACACCTAACATACTAGGTTAGTCAAAAAGTTTTGAAAGCGACATCTATGGAGTAGTAGAAAAACCAAAACGCCATTTTAATATTTCATCTTTCATAAGAACGTACTCAAAATTTCATTTCGATCTGTCAATTCATTCTTTGTTTACAAGCCATTTGAAGTTGACGTGTCAGTGTATTTTTTAACAATGGAAAAATCCGAATATCGTGCAGTGATTAAATTCTTTGTTTTGGAAGGTTTATCGGCTACTGAGATCCATGCAAAGATGGTGAAAGTATTAAAGGAGTCTTCTCCTTCATTTCCAACCGTTCACCGATGGGTTTTGGAGTTTAAGCGTGGCCGTACAAGCGTTGAAGACGATCCACGCCCAGGACGTCCAAAAAGTGCATCAACACCAGAAATCATAGCGAAAATACAGGATATGGTTTTGGAAGATCATCGATCGACTGTGGATGTGATAGCTGACACCATAGGCATCTCACATGGAACAATATGGCATATTTTGGCTGAAGTTTTGGGTTTCAAAAAACTGTGTGCACAATGGGTGCCGCATTTGCTAACAATGCAACAAAAACACGTTCGAATGCGACTTTCTGAGCAACATTTGGAGCAATTTCGAAAGGATAAAAAGGATTTTCTACGTCGATTCATCACTATGGATGAGACTTGGGTCTACCACCATGATCCTGAATCAAAACAAGAGGCTAAGGAGTGGTGTGAACCAGGCACTTTGGCTCCGAAGCGAGTTCGTGTCCAGAAATCGGCCAAGAAGGTGTTAGCGTCAGTTTTTTGGGATGCAAAAGGAATTTTATTGATAGATTATCTCCAAACTGGTAAGACAATCAACTCTGATTATTATTGTGACCTTTTGGACCAGTTAGATGAAAAAAAATGTGAAAAAAGACCCGGTTTGCAGAAGAAAAAAAACATTTTTCATCAAGACAATGCACCTGCTCACACAGCTCAAAAACCATCGCGAAAATCAGTGAATTGGGGTACGAATTGTTGCAGCATCCACCCTATTCGCCAGATTTAGCTCCCTCTGACTTCTGGCTGTTCTCACACCTCAAAAAATTCCTTCGTGGAAAGCATTTTTCATCAAACGAAGAGGTTATAGCCGTCGTAGAGGAGTATTTTGCAGGCCTTCCAGAAAGTCACTTCCGTGATGGGACAACAAAGTTGGAAGATCGTTGGACCAAGTGTATTGAACTTATGGGAGACTATACTGAGCGATAAAAGTGATTTCCCCCCAAAAAAAATCTATTTTCATTTCCGCTTTCAAAACTTTTTGACTAACCTAGTAGTTGTTGTAATTTATTTCTATCAAACACTGTTTATTCCACTTTTTTGTGACGGTATAACCCTACCGGTTTCAAGGCTTTCACCTCATCTTCAGGGGAGCACAAACAAGTCTTGTTATTTGCGTGATTGCGTAAGTAAGTACAAGTCAAATGTGATATTTCGTTAAGTGTCAATACTAACTTCTACTAAACTAGTGCCAGTACTTTTACATCTATCGTATCGTTACTGGACCTCATAGTCAAGGATCCCCTCGCCATTCCAACGTCAATTCAGTTGGAAATCGAGGCTGTGCCGAGGAGTTTTTTTTAAATTAATGAGCCGTTGCATACCAGCAAACTCACCGTCTACACTGGTGTACTGGATCCGATGGTACGCCGAAGTGAGATGATGGAGTACACTGGCATGGTTTTTTTTCTCTTTATGGAAAAAATAATATAACCGAAATCACAGGAATCCTTATATCCCAGAATACTAGGCGGAAAAAAATGCTTGTTATTAGAGGGGCACAGCACGAAGTTCGAACCAATGACCTTTCGAATGGAAGTCCTGTGCGTTACCGCGTGGCCATACACCTTAACCAGGTTGTGTTGCTAACACGTAAATTGACGAAGTAAGAGTTACGTGGCTACATCAGAGGTTCTTAACTCGAAGGATCGGTTTATGGGACCAAAGACAATATTCTCTTCAAAATGCTGTACTAACCGATTCTGATTTTAGTATTCAATATAAATAAGTTAATCTTATTATATTTTTTTTGCATTTTCTGTCAATTACAAAACCGGAGAATGTTATTTCATAGAATCCTCAGTGAGATACAAGCAAAAGCCTAGTTTACTGGGGATACGACAAATGAAAGGCAACAAACCCAGATCCATTAAAATTGTATGTCCAAATTAAATTACCTGTTGTTTTTCACAAATTATGTATATTTCTTGTCATTTGTAATAATAAATAAATAAATAAAATAATAAATAATTGAATTAAAATTTATAAACGCCGTTAACCCTTCCTTCCTGTGCTGTGTAACTAGTACACATTGCTTCAAAAAATGTAATATCTCTATAAATATAATAAATACTAGGTTCAGATTGTAGATTTCTCCGTAATACATTTACGCATTGAATGAAAAAATAATATTAATAATAATTAGCACTTATCGGCCATATCAGATATATTTTGTGAAAACCGGGAATAAATTCACCAATACAATAAAACATGTGGCAGTGTGTGACGTAGGTATATTCATTCTAAAAACCGCTATGGGTGAGGAAGCGACACTATTCACGTCTCACTCTCACTCTACTTCGGTATATGGGAACGCAAGAAATAGAATCTCAGTTTAGAAATAGAATCGCAGATGTTTCTTCCTTCGAGGTATATATAACATACACACCATTAGTGTTCCGAGTCCCATCGCAGTAGCTCGCAGGCATTCATACGAGTTTTGTGAACGTCGGCCGATGTTTTTTCATGTTTTCAGCAATTAAATTTCAATTATTATCAATTTTGACTTCAAATTTAATTAATTTAAGCGATTGGCTATGAATATTCATATTTTTCCGATTTTAAATCGCTCATTTTTACATGTATTGAATACACAGCACCGGAACGCGCGATTTTTTTTAGCACAGGAAGGGAAAGGTTAAGAGGACAGACTCACCTCGAAGGCGCTCTAACCCGGAATTCGAACTCACTATTATTGGCATTGAAAATATTACAAAATATATAGCATCTGCTTATGTTTAGTAAAACATTTTTGGTTTGAGCACCACAGAAAACTTACGAAAAGAAGACGAACTACAAAGAAACCTTTGTATGTTAGGTCTTCCGAAATATTAAAGTTACATTATTCGTGTAGTGTTCATATATAATCATACATTTTGATAAGGCCTCTTAAAAGGGTTGCTTTCACGTGTTTCCTAAAGCTTCACTACTTAAAGGCAGACCATTTCACACTCTAATACTAATACATAATCTCTAATACTTAAAGGCAGACCATTTCACACCACAAGACTGGCAACTGCTAAGTCTTGTCATAATATCCCATCCTATTTGATCGATTTTGAATAAATAATCAATATATTAGATTAAGATAAAATCGATCTCAAAGTTTTTTTCCTCTCAAAAAGAATATATTTTAGTATTACACTTTCATTGTATTGAGTACAACCTGGTGAGTTTATTGTCATATGGCAATCTCTTCCAACCAACCAGAAATATGTTTATGTGGCCTAAAGTGAAAATCAGATTGGAATCCTTTTTTTTTAAATCTGGGTTCCAGCGGGATTTGAACTCGTAGCCTCTGGGTTGGTAGACAGACGTCTTGCCAACTAGGCCATGGAGGTCATCGTAGTCGCAAATTTAAAGATACAATGGAGACATTTAATTAAGGGACTTTAATACAAAGACACAAAGTTTAAACTCAAAATATAATAACATATAAAAATAAGTAAAGGGAAAATAATTACAAATTTATAAAGTAATTTTATCTTCGTGGCCCAATAATTTTCAGTGATTTTTTTTTATGTAAGATTTATTTTTTATTAGAATTTTGTTTTATTGTTGTTACCTAAGAACTGATCTCACGACTTGTTCGATAACTGGTTAGTCATCGACAATTGATTGTACTTTTCTCACTCGTATCTTTGTACAGTAATTGCTAAAATAACGTTTACAATTATTATTATTATATTGTATTATATTTTGGCTGTATTCAGTTGAACTGGCGAGTTAATTTTCGTGTGGCAGTTTCTAACAACCAACCAAACAGATTCTAAAGTGGCCTTGGATAATAACCATGCTGAAATCCTTATCATCTCAAGATTTCCTCATGAATTTAACTTGTTACATCCCATCTCTAACAAACGGTATCTATCCGATAATTACTTACTGTATTAAACATTGAAATACCAAATATTCTACGCAAATCACGTATTTCTACTACATTTATGAATTTTTAGCAGTTGCAGACTTTACAAAAATTCAAATTTCAATTAAGCAAAAAAAAAAAATGAAATATTGACGGTAATTGGGTCCAAGATTTTTTGAAAATGGTTTCAGTCTAGTAGTTTTCATTAAAGGCTTCTTAAACACCTTT
This sequence comes from Odontocerum albicorne, assembly GCA_949825065.1. Taxonomy (NCBI): domain Eukaryota; kingdom Metazoa; phylum Arthropoda; class Insecta; order Trichoptera; family Odontoceridae; genus Odontocerum; species Odontocerum albicorne. Next base: position 11,354,466 of record OX463858.1, read on the forward strand.
CTGGTTGATTGGAAAAGAATTTCACGTAGCAATAAATACGCCAGATCATACTGTATACAACAAAAGTGTAATACAATAACAAAATATAATCATAATTAATGTTTTAGTATTGTTAAATTATCCAATATTGATATTTATGTACGAATTCCTCTCGCCGTCGTTGCTGGGTTTTGTAGCCGAGGATCCCCTCGCCATTCCAACGTCAATTCAGTTGCAAAGCGATACTGTGCCGTCGAGTATGTTTGTTTATTTTTAAGTGAGTGAACCGTTGCACACCAGCAAACTCATCGGTCACACCGCTATACTGGATCCGATGGCATACTGAAGGGAAACGGCCGGAGCACACCTACATGTTTTTTTTTTCTCTCTTTAAAAAAATAATAGATATGACCGAAGTCATAGGTATCCTTATACCCTCGAATACTAGGCTGAAAAAACGCCTGTGTCGTTCGAGAGGAGTAACAAAGCGTGGGGTTCGATCTGGTGACCTTCAACACGGAAGTTTAGTGTGTTACCGCACGCCCAAATTCCTGTAGTCAAAATAGAAATCCAATGATTTTTTTATTGGTGTTTATATCTACTTTGATTTTTTATACCTTGTATTTGTTATACAAAAAATGTGCTTAAGAGATAATTTCACTTTAACTCGCTTTTTAATTGGATACCAACAGGAATCTAACCCGCCCAATATTCATGGATGAAGTGGGAAAAATATTGTAAAAGAAAGAATGACTAAGCGAGTATACCATATGTAAGAAGTACAAGATACGCATGGCAGATGTATTTCGAGGAAAACGTTGCTAGATTTATTTATTAATCTACAAGGATCAACCCCTTTAAGATATCTGAACACGAAGAGACAAAGTTTGAAATCAATTCGTTCGCGACACATGAAGTAATATAGACTATTTGTGCGAAATATAGGGCGATCTCTATTGCTTCCTATTGGACTCACCTGGCGTAGTTAATAAACTATGATTCGGATATGAAAATTAGTCAAGTTTAAAACAAAGCCCTTTAAGAAAGCTCCTAGAATTTAAGTAAAACCAGTATAAGTAAATGTCTGTAATAAAAAATAGTTATTAACTTGTCGGGAATCTAATTCGGGACGCTAATGAATCTAAATTTCATAGCAAGTTTAGATAAAAGTACTTAAGAAAAATTGTGCATCATCTTTTAGTCCACTCAGTATTTCGTTTTAATAGTAACCGATACTTAACTATAATTCAAATTGAACTGCAGCGACATCTTGTTTTGGTAAAGCGCTGAGAAACGGATAAAAAATAATACAGTTCATAGTTCTAATTATACAGTTAGTTCTAATTATACGACGTTACAAATGTAATTGAGCTAGCGATGCAACTATTAATTTTGAGGCGTGCAGTTGAAGAAGTGAACGAGTCGTTTAATATCCACGATGCGCTCAAAGCACTTTCCATTTTAGTAACTACGTAGATTCAAACCATCACGGCGTGTATTTTTTGAGATATGCAGAAAAAATAGATCTTCACTTCTTTATATCGACGCTCACAGCTTTTACCTCTTCCACGTATAAATATTTTTTTATACTCTTATATTTGTTATGTTTCTTCCATTATTTTAATCTACTCGTATATGGATATTTGCGAATACAGATAAATTAAAGATGTAGCCTGGAATGCTCTGTCTCGAAGTGTTAGAGATATGCGAGGCAAGGGCAATTTTAGGAAGCACTTGAAGATAACCCTATTTCGGAGAACTTATCAAAATGTATGATTGTATATGCAACACTACACCTTAAGCCGAATATGTTACTACTGTAGCGATCTTTGCTCCCTGTGGTCGAGGCGCGAGTCGCTGTTGTTGTTTAGCGAGAACGAGACAGCGACATATCTTCTGCGCCTTCCTACAAATCATATGAATACCCGACGTGATAACAAAAAATATATTGTTCAGCGGAAACGAGACGGTGACATATCTTCTGCGCCGTTCCACGCACATTCCAAATATTATAAATACCGACATTTAACAATAAAATACCTCTTTGCATATTCCGATTTCAAAACGAGTTTTATTAAAACAACGATCATCCTCATCATCTCTCCATTAGGGACAACCGTTCCTAAACTACTATCATATATTTGAAGATCTACAAAGGTCTATTTGTAGTTCGTATTCCTTAAATAAGTTTTCTACGATGTTCTTACCAAATATATTTTTTTCTAAACATATGTACATGCGAGGAAGTACATTATCTAATAGCCGCAGCTACAACCTTCATTTTTCGTAAACTAAGCATATACTCGTATATATTATTTTTGTAATATTTTTAATGCGTACCGTATTGACCCGACTATAGGGCGACCCTGATTATAAGGCGACCCCTATTTTTCATCTGCGTTTTGGAGAAAAAAACATTTCCCTCACCATTAGGATATTATGAAAAGTAAAATGCAATATGTTTAACGAAAAATATTTATTAAAACAAAGTACCCAGATAATAGTAAAGTATTGTACATGTTTAAACATGAAAAGAAGAAATAAAAATAGTTCAACTACAGTAGCTAATCAGATCAGTCAGATTCACATTATGGCTATAAAGGTAGCATTCTCATTCCTCAGCATCAGTCTCATCTTCAGTGATATCATCGTCTTCGGAATCCTCAATCATATTTTTCTACAAAATATCATCTTTAGCACCGTCCATTTTACTACGCACAGGTATGTGTAAAACAATGACGCCTTTGGAACGCTCTCATTACATTGTTGCCAATTCGCTAATCGCGAGTAGTGAATTTATTGTTACCCACTATGTTTGTAACTCGAATATAAGGCGACCCCCTATTTACGTGTCGCTTTTTTAAATAAAAACCTCGCCTTATAGTCGGGCTAATACGGTATGTTAAAAATAGTTAGTTCGAATCACGAGTCGGAGCGCCTCACAAAAGTCTTCTTTATACGGCACTATATAAATTATGCGTGGTCAATGAAAAGTAACATTTGAGCAATAATTGAATAGCAAAAATGAAAAGGAAATATAAAGCATAAGTATGTTAATAGGGAGGAAAATAAAATAAACTTTTTGAGTTTGGTACAAGAAAGGTCTTTATTTCGTATGAAAATCCTTTAAGGTATCTGAATTGGCAATTTGGACAAACTGAAAAGCGTGGCCTGGATACAATTGTCTTCGACATCAGTAATCGAACGCTTGAGTTTAGAACCATTGGAATATCCACGGAACTCGTTGTTCGCAATCGCACGTGTTAGCAATACTACCGCAAGTAAAGGTACAGTAGTTGCACAATCCTAGCGCATTTGATTATTGTTACCAGGCTAAGAATATTTGTTTATTTGCTATTATCAGGAACCTAGGCCGAAATCCCTGGGTGGAAGTCAAGCGTCTTACCAACCATGTCACGGAGATCGCAGAAGGTTATGATGGAGCACGCGTCATTTAGCCAGGAAGGTCGGTACAAGTCAAGCCGGGTGAACAGCTAAAAGTGTAAACGTCCTCTCGTATCATTAGACCGGATTGATAGTATATATTCAATAGGAGATAGAAAACTTCATGGTTACACTTTTAACAGAACAATTCATAATCAAGAAATGTTGGTTGTTCTGAAGTCTGCATGGAGCAAGAGATCCAAGAATGTTGAGTCCGTCTACAAGGCTGACCACTGGCCACATCCACGCTGTGCTGTACTAAAAGAATGGGCGGATGAGCGATTTGAATAGCCTTTTAGAAACGGAAGTCCATTCATAGAGCTGGTGTTGAAAAGTTTCGACACTTGGATAGCGATAGATTTTTATTTCTCTACAAGTCATTTCTCATAAACAATGTATGTACGAGTATGTATACATACCATCACACTATATCTCTGCTAAGACAAAGCGTCAGACATTTTTATCTTGGTGAACATATGTCCCTTTTTCTACATTCAGACACCTTCTGATACAGTTCATACTTGATCTAACCATACTTTTCTTAGTATGCATCTACCACGCCTTCTCACATTTGCACTATATATTTGCTTTGTTAGACTTTCTCCATTCATTCATTCCATATGCCTGAACAATCTCGACCACAGTGATTTAGTTGTTAAGACGGTCATCTTCCAGCCGAGGGGTTGCGAGTTCGATTCACGTTGGAATGTAGATTAAAGATTCCAGTTTGGTTTTCACTTAAGGCTTCTTTAACATATTTCTGATTTGTCGAAAGAGATTGCCACATAGTAATAAGCCCGTCAGGTTGTACTGTGTACAACGAAAGTGTAATGCAATACGATCTCAAAGTGATCTTCATCTTACTCAACACAACAGCCTTAAGTCCAATCTCATCCCTTATTACTTCATTCCGTAATCTGTCGTAAATTGTCGATCCATGTATTTATATGACATTTATTTATAAGTTAGTTAAGTCATTAACACTGCTGAGGTTTAAGGACATTGTAATTTGTTTAGTGAAACACTGTTTATTCCATTCTATATAATGGCATAACCCTATCGGTTTCAAGGTTTTCACCTAATCACTGCGGTGGTTTAAATACATTGTAATTTGTTTAGTGACACACTATTTATTTCACTTTATATAACGGTATAATCCTACTGCTTTTCCTAAGGTTTTCACCACCCTAAGGTTTCACATCCACAACCCTAAGGTTTTCATCTCATCACCAGGGGAGTACAAACAAGACTCTTGACTAACATTGCACTCAAACATATATTGTTTATTGGCCTTCCCAGTTCACCGTTCTTCTTTTTTTACGTTGTCCTTTACTGTCCATGCAGTGAGATTCTGGAACCAGTTATAAACTAATGCTAGACTCGTTCCGTCTTTGGCATGTTTTAAAGAGGGCGGCCGGGCTCGCCCTATATAGATGAAATATCTCGGCCGGGAGATGTTATGCGATGAGCCCAGACCTTTTCATATCTTATCTTTTAAATGTTTTTTTCTGCAGTTTATCTTGAGATATACGCGCGATTTCGTAATGTATTTATATATATGTATATGGTATGTTGCCATCAATAAACCAACATTTATTCCTTTATTATTTTAATTATAAATAAAGAAATGTAAACTGAACTAAGCGAAATATGAATTTTACTTTCATTTTTAATATACTCGTACTTACCTCTTACAACAGAAGCATTAGCCACCCGTTTCACCATCTCTCACAAAAAAGATAAAATAAAATTATGCCGAAAAATTTATCGCACAGTAGATTTCAGGTTAATTAGCTGTTAATGTTTTTTACTCTTTGTAATAATTTAATTTAATATTGATGATGCAAATCGTGATATTGCATGTATTGTAAATATAACATATATGAAACTTTAATAAGAGAAGTTCACCTCCGACTTTCGTCAGTCCATCTGAATTACTCTCGCCTTACTCGGTGAGGCAATCTCTATTTTAATCGAAAGTCAATTTTAATATTTTACAACATGTGGGTTGCAGAAGTTAGTTTTTATTTAAATTAATTATTTTAATTATAGCTATGTATTGTATTAAATTGGGATTTATACATGCGTGAGTACGATGAGGCTCATTGTAAATGTGGTATATTTCTTATGTGCCCACTAATCACTATGCATCATTGTTATATTGTATTTACGGATTTAGATTTTTATTTTATTTAGGATATTAACAGTCAGGTCTAGATTTACCTTAGTAACTCCGTAGGTTAGTTGGTAAGACGTCTGTCTCCCGACCCGGAGATTGCGGGTTCAAATCCTGCTGGAATCCAGATATAAAAAAAAGGATTCCAGTCTAGTTTTCACTTCAGGCCTCCTCAACATATTTCTGTTTGATTGAAAGAGATTGGCACATGGCAATAAACCCGCCAGCTTGTACTATGTTCAACGAAAGTGTAATACAATACAACACAATGAAGGCTCAGGGTTTATCAATTTTGTAACCCCAAAATATATACATATTTACCTTCACTCCATTTCTCTGTCAGAGTAGGAAGAAAGGACAGAGTGTCAGCCTTTCCTATCGAAACACATATTTTACATCTTCTGCGTCCATACACCTTCTCACATTTGGACTCTATATATGTTTTTTTTGCCTTCATTTATTCGATCTATATCTCCAAATTATCTCAGAGTAATCTTTGATCTTACGTATAATCTCTATTCAGTAATGTGGCGTGATTTTTTTCTTGTTTTCATAATTATTTTTTTACAAATTATCTTTCCGTCTTCTAGTCATTGATAAGGTTGTTAAATTTTTTCAAACTATCTTTCCGTCTTCAAGTCATTGGTGACGTTGTTAAATTTATTTTTAACATGATACATACAATCACATCGTTTCCCTGTCGGGGTAAGCATAGAAAACAGAGCATCAAGCTTGCCTTTCTCGACACACATATTTCGCCTCTTCTACATCTATATATAATACTTTCTTACACAAATCCTACGAGTTCTCCGACTACATTTCCGTCTTTCAAAATATTATTCACTTGATCTAACAATAAATTCGTTGGATTTCATCTACCAAGTTGTCTACTCTGAATTAATCTAAATATTTGTTTTGTTAGTCTTTCTTAATTAATTCGTTCCACATATCCAAACCATCTTAGAGTGCTCTTCTTCACGTTACATAATACATTACCTTACGCAATACCTTACGCAATACATTAATCTTACATTCACTTTTATCCCTTATCATTTCATTCTGGTTTCTTTTCTACAGTTTTTACTGTGATGGTTTTGTTTTATTGTTTTTATTACGCTGTATTGTTTTTTTTTAATGACTAACAATAATTTTAATATTTCACCTTTCACAAAAACTGATAGGTTGTTCTATATGTAATATCATACTGTTGAGGTAATCTGACCCTTCTTCATCGACGCTATCAATTATTATTTTGATAAGTATTTTCAGGTTAGTATCTCGTTTTTGAGTCACGTTCCAAAAAAAACTTAAAATATACCCCTCAAACATATAGTCTAGAATCTATATTTTAACAGAACTCCAAGATATGATCAGTATTTATCGCCAACACCAAATCTCAAAATCATCAATATCTCTTTAAACACTAAACATGTTTCCATCTAAAAGGCCTCATTCTCTGTCTTTCGTTCTATTTCTGAATAGATGTTGGTTGAATCGCCATACGCTCTGTTGAGGGCGGATGTTACCTCCATGGTTGAACAACCGGGGCCTCGAACCCAAAGCTGGACGGATATTAAGTCACCGTATTTTCCAGCCAACATTTATTACACATCCTAGCACCTCCGTCATCTTGTGAAAGAGGCATAAAGCAGTTTTATTTTAACAAAATAACTTTAAATATGAGTTTTTATTTAAGGAGGCATTCTACTCTAGAGGCGTGAATTTCGAACGTTTTTTCAGACTTAATAAAGAAAAAACTAAAAATATTGTTCCTTTGCATGTTTTATTGATGATTTGAGAATGTACAAAAAATTGTTGAATTTTTTTAATTTAAGATGTTATCAGTTGTTATATGTTATCTTGTAAAAAAAAAGGGGGTAAACTGGTCGACATGATTAAAGCTTTTTTGTAAATTTAAAACAAAAGTCATACACAGTTTCTTGATAACAAATAATGTCGTTATCGTTGGTACCAAAGCAAGAATAAAAAATAATCGTAAAACGGCGACTGTCTGAAAAAAAAAATTTTTACCCTTTTGTTCAAATATTAAAATTTTAAAAAAATAGTAAAAAAAAATGTGTTGAAATTTCCAAGCTAGGGACAATATAAAAACATTTATTAAAGTTTCATACAAAATTTGAAGGCAATCGGTTAGATACTCGTAGAACTTGAGATTTTATGTCGACCAGGTCGAAAAAAGTAGTTTCGAGAAAAACGCGTTTAAAATTTTGAGATTATTGTCTGAGTCATTCCGGTGCGGCGTAATTGCTGCCTCATTTATAGCTATAACTTCGTAAATATTGAGAATTTAAAAAATTTCTTTTTAGAGCATATTTTTAAAGATCTAAATTTTAAAAATATGCAAAAAAAAAATCTAATTTCTAGAGTAGAAGGTCCCTTAACATGTTTCATAATAGGGGATCTCAGAGTTGTCTGTCAAGTCTTAGCACATTATATATTGTTACGCATATATCATCACCAAACTTTTCTATTCCAGCATACGACTTTCACCCCTCCTTCACGTTTATACATCTCGTCAAGCACAATATTCTATTATTCATACTTCTCTCTTTAGCGTATTTTTTTTTAATTTGGTGTACTTGATCCAACCACGTTTTTATTTTCTTTCAGACCTTGCGCTTCTTATTTGTGTACTTGATTAGTCAATTATTTCTTACTCATTTTCTCCACATGTCTAAACTATCTTAAAGTTCCTTGTTTTATCATAGTTAAAACATCCGTTTTATCCATGCTTTTGTTTATGTCTTCATTTCGCCTTTAAATTGACACTACAAATTTGCTTATTGCACGCATCTTCGTAACATTAATGTTTATTTTATTCTTCTTCTAACAGTCTAAACTTCAGTTTCATACGTCAAGATGGGGATCGACACGCTATTTTATACTGTAATTGTTGTTACTTTTTATTAAGTGCGGTTGTTGTTTATTACACAAAGTACTCCATTTACCCTATTCCTGGTTGCTACCCTTCAATATCCCTTTCAACTCATCCACCAATGCACAGTATTTGTTATTATTGGATCACATTTCAACAGTGAAACTTATGTTGAATCCAACAGTCAAATGTTAATAAACTATGACTGTTCAAAATCCAGTCACGGTGAATAAACTCATATTTTCCATAACACATGGACACGAATTACAAAAATCTACTAATGATAGTAATTTGTCGTTCTCTCTTAACATCTTTGCGTGCTCTGCTCTGCTCTATGGGTCCATGGCCTTCGTCGCTTCCTCTTCATTAAAACTGTTTGGATGTAAGAATCGAACCACTCTTTGTTTACTTTTTTCGTTGTAAATTATTAATTGTATGTTCCCCTTCTTCCGAAACATCCGCGATCATCATTTTGCAAGGCTATTTATTTTTACTTCGTCAGGCAAGAGCTGCTCATAACTGTAGGTAGTTTTTCGACCCCGATATGCTGTCAAAGATTTTTCAATCGCCCGTAACCGACAAAAAGGTATTTTTAAACACTTTATTATCAGTCATTATTTTGAGTCACCAAAAACACTTTCGACTCCAACTTCGATTCCGACTCTAACTCCGATTTCAACTCCGATTCCGACTCTAACTCCGATTTCAACTCCGATTTCGACTCTTACTCCGATTTCGACTCAAGCTCCGATTCCAACCCCGATTCCGACTCCAACTCCGCTTCCAACTTCAACCCCAATTCCGACTCCGATTCCGACTAAAAATATTAAACATTTGACTCCGACTCCAATTATAGTACGTACATACATACACATCATCACACCGTGTCCCTTGCGGGAAAGGCAGAAAAAACAGATGTCTAAACTTTTATATCCAAGCACACAAATGTTACCTCCTCTACATTCATACATCTCGTCATGTACAGTCTTTTATTCATACTTCTCACTTTACCTTCTTTTAAAATCTGGTCAATTTAATCCAGCCATGTTTTCCTTGGTCTACCTCTTCCATCACGACTTGCATACTCGCTTAGTCATTCTTTCGTCATTTATTCACTCCACATTTCCAAACCATCTTAAAGCTCCTTTCTTCATCTTGATCAAAACATTCATTTTATCCATTCAATAATTTCTTATATCTTCACTCTACCTTCTTGCATACGTTGACATTTCACCAGTTTTCCTTTATACACGCATCTCCACAGCATTAACCTTACATTTTTCCTTCTTCTTCTAAGTCCGAGTTTCACATCCATACGTCAACGGCACCAAAATAGTATTATAAATTCTTATTTCTGCTGCTGTTGATATTGCACTGTGTTTGAATATTACATTAAGTGTTCTATTCGCCTTGTTTCCTATCGATACGCTTCATTTAATGAGAAAAAAATAAAACTGACAAAAACGATGATATTTTAAGTAAACCCACTCAAATTATACGGATCTAGATTTGTTGCCTGTCATTTATCATGACTCTTGTAAATTAGGGGTTTCCATCTGTGGAAATAGATTTATCTTATTTGAGAAATAGATTTATGCTTTATTAATAATAATGAATGACATGTACTATTGTCAATTTGGTTCTTTGTTACATTCCTTTTACTTTGACCATAATTAGTCCGAAGGACATTGAGGCGAGGCATAGTCACAGACCTAGAGTATTGCGTGTGCCTTACTCATAAATCTATAGCACCTGCCGCCCAACCTGCCCAGCGGCGAGAACCGATTAATTTGACAATCACAGCAATGTTCTGCTACAGGAGTGGTCAACACCTCTAAATGACCTTTGTGTTAGTCTGGAGGTTCATAAAATACACATCATTCTTGTTTTACAATTGAATGTATCAAGATTAGATAATAATATAATCGTCGTTCGTTCCCCTTGCCATTCCAACGTCAATTCAATTGGAAAGCGAAACTGTGCCGTGAAGTTGTTTTTTTTTTTTAAGTAAATGAGCCGTTGTATACCAGCAAACTCATGGTATACCGAAGTGAGACGATCGTAGCATACCGGCATGTTTTTTTCTTTCTCTTTTTAAAAGAATATATGTATGACTAAAGTGATAGATATCCTAATACTTTCGAATACGAGCGAAAAAAATGTCTGTGTTATTCGAAGGGCAAGTAGCACAGCGCGGGGTTCGAAACGACGACCTTCCGCATGGAAGTCCAGTGCGTTACATTGGACTTGTGCAAGTAAGTCCAAAGCTTATAGCCAATGACGAAGATGAGATGCCTGATCTTGTTCATAAGGTTGAAATAGAGAGCTGCCAACTAGGATTAGAAGGAAACAAAAATAAAACAAAGTCCTTATGGTGGATCGATTCGAGATTCTGATAAGAAGAGCCTCGCTAATGGATTACGAAGAGATCAACCTAGGTGATCTTTATTTTGAGGAATGAAGCAAAAATACAATGGCAAGAAGCAAAAATTTGACAAGGATATGGACTAACCGGTATATACTGCGAAGAACCAAAATCCAAAGCTAGTTAAGTCTAGTATTTTCTATAACACTGTAAGGAGTGTAAACATGGACGATAAGATGGAAGGAAACGAAAATTATAGATGCCTTCGAGATGTGTTGAAAGCGGATGTTCCGTATCCCATGGACCATGCAAGACGCACCAACGCCTGTATCATTCAAGAATTGGAGATTACCGAAAGACTTTCGACAACATGCAGAAAAAGAATCATAACATACTTTGGGCATGTTACTAGAAAAATGATGATCAAGTGGTGATCACGGGGACAGTTGAAAGGAAATATAAGCGAGAAAATGGTTTCCTATGTGATGAGCAGATCAAATAAAGAAGTAAACAGGATATTCTTTAAGGTCGCATTCAACATGACCCAGGAACGAGAGGAATGGAGACAGGTGATGCGTCCTTCTCGAGCACAACCTGGACGTGTTGCTGATAACGGAAACGCATCTCAAACCGAGCTACCGTTACAGCATCCGTAACTACTACTGCTACAGAGACGACCGCCTCATCGGCAGAAAAGGCGGCACCGCAACTCTCATCAAAAGCACAATAGACCATTGCCACATCCCCTCCCCTTCCACCGTCAACATAGAATCCACATGCGTAGTGGTGAACACCGCCAATCACGGCCCTCTTAAACTTTGCGCGACTTATCTTCCACCTACCTCCCCACTTGTCGAGTCTGAATTGGACTCATTCCTCGCAGATAATATCCCCACCATCATGGCGGGAGATCTAAATGCTAAACACCCCTTCTGGCACAGCTGCACTTCCAACACTCACGGTAATAAACTTGACGAAATCTCCTCCCGGAAAAGATACTTCGTGGAAGGACCCACGTCTCCCACCCACTATCCACTAATAGACAATCATCGCCCTGATGTCATCGACATCATTGTCCATAACGACATTCTCTATCAAACAGATCTCACGACTGTTCACCAGCTTCAATCCGATCACTACCCGGTATTACTTCAATTGACGGATGGCTTACCACCCTTCTCGCCCTCAGCCCCCCCGCGACACACCACCTCGTGGAGCGATTTCGCTATTAACGTCGACAGCAGCATCAAAATACCGACAACCTTCCCCGACACGAACTCCATAGACGCCGCTATAAATGACTTCACAACCACCATCAAATCCGCTCTCACATCCTCTTCAAAAGAGAGACCAGCCGATAAACCCGAACTTCCCCTTCCTCCACATATCAAAATACTGATTATGGAAAAAAACAAAACCAGAAAGTTGTGGCAAAACACAGCTGTCCCCTCTTACAAAACCGACTACAACAGATTAGTCAAAAAAATCAAACACCTCCTACAGCAACTCCGCAATGACAAATGGTCAGACTTCGTCGAGTCTCTCGAATACAATGATGGACTCAAATGGAAACTAACGCGTAGCCTTAGAAATACGCCCTCCCGACCCAGCTCTCTTCAAGGACCAAATGGCCCCGTTTTCTCTGCTCGCGACCGCGCAGAGACCTTTGCTGACTCTCTAGCTAATATCTTCTCGCCAAATGCAGACCTCTCTAACCCCTCTCACTCAATAATGGTCGACAACGCAGTTGCCGACATATTAAATGAGCAAACCCCCCCCCACCACAGACTTCTTCTCACCGTTAGAAATTCAATCTATCATAAAAAATCTCATCAACAAAAAAGCCCCCGGCCCCGATAAAATCAATAATCTCACCTTGAAAAAACTTCCGAAAAAAGCCATTTACGCCCTTACCGCCATTTACAATGCCTGCCTTCGACATAAATTCTTTCCAACCCCATTCAAAAACGCCGACGTCATCATGTTCCCTAAACCGGGTAAAAGCCACGTTATCCCTGAAAATTACAGGCCGATCAGTCTGCTCCCGACTCTAGGTAAAGTGCTCGAAAAATTAATCCTAGAACGTCTCTCGTTAGAAACTTACTCACGTAACATCATCCCAGATTCGCAACACGGATTTAGGCCATTACACTCTACCAACCATCAGCTTCTTCGCGTTGTAGAACACATCATCAAATACTTCAGCTCCAAAGGCCTCACGACCCTCCTTTCACTAGACGTGGCGAAAGCCTTCGACACAGTCTGGCTCAACGGACTCATATTCAAACTGCACAAGTCAGGTATTCCCCTCAGACTAGTACAAATCATCGCATCATTCCTTGAAAATCGCTCCTTCTCCGTCAAAATAGACGGTATAAACTCATCCCCTCGCCCCATTCTGGCAGGTGTGCCCCAAGGTGCACTGTTGTCCCCTATCCTGTATAACATATACACGAGCGATATGCCCCAATTTTCACGTACACATTGTATCACCGCGCAATACGCCGACGACACAGCCTTTCTCTCTTCATCGAAATATGAGTCCGTATCCCACAACAGACTGCAAGACTTCATTCCCATTCTGGAGCACTGGTGCACCAAATGGAAGATCAAAATAAATCCCACCAAAAGCACAGCAGTCCGCTTCTCACGCAGATACATCAAACCCATCAGAACTCTTAAACTCTTCGGCCAGAGCGTCCCATGGTCAAAACACGTAAAATACCTAGGCCTCACATTAGACAGTAGACTCTCGTGGCATAAACACGCCCTCAATATCAAATCAAAAGCTCACGGAACACTCAAATCATTATTTCCCTTGATCAGTAAATACAGCAAACTTAGCACGCGCACTAAACTCCACCTATATAAAGCGATCGTCAGACCGCAACTGACATACGCCCTTCCGGTCTGGGGCCACGCGAAGAAAACAACGCTACATCACATTCAGATCATTCAAAACAAAGCCCTCCGCATAATTTTAAAAGCACCCTACATTGTCCGTAATTCAAGACTCCACGCAGATACCAAACTACATACTATCCCCGAACATATGCGCGCTCTGGCCGAAAGGTTCTACAGCTCTATATCCCGTCATCCCAACCCAGTCATAAAAACCTTAGATAACTACAACGCGAACACCAGTTACAGACACACTCGTCCGAAATCAATATTGCGAAACATCCCCCCGACCCCCCCCCCCCTCTTTAACTCTAATCATCCCCCCAAATGACCCCCCGATTGTCACTCTGAACACCCCATCATCGATAATTCCTCCGGCAGACAGTTTACCCCCATAGGCAACCGCATTTCTCACCTTCAATAAACATTTTCTACACCTTAATATATTTATAAAAGTCACACACGTTTCCCCACTCATTTACTTATCTACATATACTATATTCATTCTTATAATTTATTCACCATCATTATTTTTTTTTTTTCACCCATTCAATATAAAACAGTGTGTGACGACACAAATTTATGTATATTTGTATTTAATATTATGTATATATCATCATATTTATATATGTATTTAATCGTTTATAATTTATAATTTCTCATAATCATTCATAAAATCAAAACAATTACCACAAACCTATCCTTTCCCGATTCCCAAAAAGATCCAAAAATTTCCAATAAATATCTTAACAGTCAGAACTTATCCGATGAAGGAGTAAGGTGTCCTACCATCGGACCGAAACTCCGAACAAGCTATCCATCACTATGAGAGGTGATGCGTCGAGTTTGAGACGTAGCAAAAAACCATGACTCAGCTTTGAGCATACGACGAAGAAGAAGATAATAATAAAAGGACAATTTATATAGCCCCGTTTATAGAGCAAACTCCTCAAGGGTGTTCTAGCTTGGGATTCGAACCTACTATTATTTATAGATAAACAATATTACAAAATGAATATATAAGTTGAGTGTAAGGATAGGAAGATTGTGGCTGAAGGAAAGCACCCTGGATCACCTCGTCGGGGCCACATGACAGATGGAGTGCGGAAATTTAGCAGTTTGACGATAATACATTTTCTAAATTATTTACACTCTGCGAAATTGACCAAGTCCAAAGGTTGACCATACCTACTGAAGCTATTAGTCATTATTACCAAGCCTGGTTGATCACTGTATATAGTGCGGTATATCCACTGGTCATTAATTATCCACCGATCCATTACTATCTATCTGCCGGCTGTATCTTTTGTTTCCACACTAATCCTAATTCAATATTCAGTTTACGTCACGCATGTGGAATTTCCACAGCACACCGCCGATCTAACCACTGCAAGTTACCTTAAACACTTACAAAATAATAATATTTGCAACGCTTTTTTTGCGTATTTTTATATGTACCTACGTCGCAAAATATATTAATTTTCACTAAATAAATATAACTTGAGCTATTTGTTGACGTGTTTCAAAAAGGAGAGTCAAAAAATATTCCATCTTCCTTCAGTGACGAAGCGTATTTTCTTAGTTTTTTTATCACCTTTTTCCGATTTTCTTCTATCGATCATATGTGTCTTCAGTATTTGTGATAAATTGAAGCCTTATTTGGTAAAAACAATAGTAAAAAGCGTATATGTTATACCAAAACATAATAACAAAATATAGCATGTATTTTTTATAATAGGTAGTCCACCTAAACTAGGATGATTTGTGTCACCAAATTAAAGTCATTATGCAATTATGAGTCAATATAATAATACTAATGTAAAAAAATGACAATTCCAGAATATAAGGAATGAAATGATTTCACATATTACACTAAATGTAAGAGTTTTTTCCTGAATGATCTAAGCGACATATGAAACACGTCTATACGAAGACACACACGGTCTTCTTCTCCCTGGCTCCATCCCAACTCACTGTCTGCGAAGACTGTTGGGGTCAGCTCTCCTCGTCCTCAGGTTGTATGCTCTTCTGTCCCGGACTACGTCCCCCAGGCCGTGCCTCTGCATCAAGTTATCTTTTAGCACCACCCACGAATTCTTTGATCTTCCTCTGGTTGTTATTCGAGGAAGATTCATAGAGATTGCCTGGTTCACAATGTGATCGGGTGCTCTGCGTCCAACGTGCCCATACCATCTCAATCGCCTCTCCTCCATCTTATTGTTGATGTCTATATGAAGACACACACGGTCAAAAAGTGTAATTGTTATACCAACTGGCATTTACAAAGGCAGGTTTATTCGACTTGTATGTTGATAGAACAATCTATGGATGCGTTGTTTAAACATACAACATAGAAACCAAGACTGTCCAGGACGGGTGGGTTAGCTAGCAAACAAAGTCGACAACCCAATCGAAGAGATCTACACTATATAATGATCTAACTAAGCATCACCAGTAATGTGACAGTTGGATGAAGCCAGGGAGAATATCCATACTCTCTCATGTAGAGATAACGGAAACATCTTTTCTGAACCCTTTCTAGCATAAGCGAATACGTAATCCCTGCTGACGCCCATATTATAGAGCAATATTCCAAATGACTTCTTACTAAAGAGTTATATAATATTCTGAGTGCATAGGTATCTATCTGTGAATTGTTTGGTGGTACGAATTACAAACACATGCATCTTATTTTCTTTATTGTAGACTGATTTAATTTGCAAACCAAATGAAAGGTCACTTTTAAATAAAACACTTAAATCCTTTGTTTTATCCGTCCTAGACAGTTGTTGACCATAATAAGTAGTTATTCATGCTCTTATATGTTAATAAAAATAACAAAACATTTTGATACGTTAAAGAAGAGTTTGTTACGAATGCTCCATTCGTATATATTATACTCGTAGATATCATTCTGGAGTTGCCTACTGTCATCAACGCTTGATAGTTTTTAGGAACAATGTAAGATCATCCGCAAATATAATACTAAAATGTTTTAGTGGGTTATACTCTTTTTCCCATGATTAATGAAAATAAGAAAAAACGTTGGCCCTAGATTCGATCCCTGGGGAACACCAAAGTGTACATGGAATATGTAAATACTCCATAAGAGATAAACTCTTTTCGGTTTCGAAAATAGTCAGCAAATAACTTTAAAAGTGGCAAGTCCTTTGTTTTATCCGTCCTAGACAGTTGTTGACCATTCATAAGATAACAAAAATAAGCAGTTCTTCCTGCTTTTACCAATGAAATAAAGATAGTGATGTTTATGCTCTTTTTCAACCTAAATTAAGATGCTACTTAAAAGCTAAGTAAACAGTATTAGTTGCACTGCTTTATACATTTTCGATTAAACCCACGTAAACCCCTTTTTTTAATAATCATCATTATCAAGTGGCTCGTGACTGATCATCGTGACTCCCATGATAGCCCTTGACGACTCCTCTCCATCCATCCCTGCACTTCACAGTTCGAAAAGCGATTGTTAATGGTAACCTTGTTGTGTCTCTCACTGATCAGTCTAATGCATTGGGGCTGTTCCTCGTGTGCATCGTCCTTCCACACTCCCAGTGACCACAAGCTTCTCCAAACTGTCTCCTTGGCACGAGCAATGTGTCCAATGAATCGGAAGATTCAGCGTAGGCATATTATCGGTGACTTTAACCCTTGTCATAGCATTGTAACACAGGTGTTACACTAATTTAGGGATTTAAAAAAAAACAGAAACTGTAACGTAATTTCAAATATGGCATCACATTTAAATACTAAACATGCACTATTGTGTGCATTAGTATCATCTGGTGATAAATATTGACAACGCTACAACGACATCGGGTCAACATGTCTGGACTTTGGGGTAAATAATCTAAATATTGGGGTAAATAATCTAAATATCTTATTAATTACTACATGTAGAGAAAATTTTATTCAAACCATTTTATTTGTTGATAATTCAGCTATGTAAATATTATTCATGTTTTAGATTATAAAATAATTTTATAGCCCTTTTTGTGTTTTATAAAAATTGATATTTTTGCAATGTAATGTGGGTGTTACATATAAAAAAAAACTATAAGGAAAATTGGTGATTTTTTCCTCAATTTTCTTTCATAACTTACCATTTAACAAGGAATCACCAAAGAAAAACGTTAATATTTTGGATAAATTGAACTTTGCCAAGATAAGGGTTAAGTTTTTCGGTAATGTAAGCATTAGTTCGTCTTGCCGTACAATGGAATGTTTTTTTAATAACGCTAGTTTTTTTTATTTTTTACCGCCATTGTTTAACCGAGAGATAAATAAATTGTTTTTATTGTAATAGCAATTAATATTTGACAGTTCCTGACTTAAAAAGAGCAAAAATATTAACACTTTTTTTTAAATAAATGATACAGTAAAGCCGTCTCTATTTTATTCTGTATTGAAAATAAATGTTACAGTAAAGCCTTCTCTATTTTATTCTGTATTGAAAATAAATGTTACAGTAAAGCCTTCTCTATTTTATTTTGTATTGAAAATAAATGTTACAGTAAAGCCGTCTCTATTTTATTCTGTATCGAAAATAAATGTTACAGTAAAGCCGTCTCTATTTTATTCTGTATTGAAAATTAAACGACGGTGAGGATACAAATGTAATTTCCTGTTTTTATTGTTACTTAGAAAAAATATACAATATATTGTACGAGCATTAACCACAAATTGATCTGCCCATTACACAAATGGCTTATTGATTTTATATTTCAAATTAAATTACTACCAATTTTTATTCGTTAATCTTTTCAATCTAAATTGACGTGGTTTATCAAGGAAACGGCGCGAGTCGATTAATTTAATCTCATTTTCAATATATCAAATATCCAGTGTAACTCAATAATAGCCAGTGTAACTCAATAATATCCAGTGTAACTCAATAATATTTTGAAGGTTTCATTTTATATGATTATACGAGTATACACAAGGATCGAGGTTTTATTTGATTATACGAGTATACACAAGGATCGAGGTTTTATATGATTATACGAGTATACACAATAATCGAGGTTTTGTAATATGGATACTTAGACGTTCCCTAAATATTCCCTGGAAATATTGTGTTAGAAATTTATTTAATTTACGCCACAACAGTGTCTTTTACGAGTATATACAAATGAACATATGACAAGTTACCATATACAAGTAAGACTTAAAATTATTGACAAAAACACAAAGTTTTATCTTAAACTATCATTAAGTTATAAAAGCAGTAGTAATAATAAAAAGAGTAATTACGGAGGCATTGTTAAAAATTATTTAACCCTTTTAATCATATTTTGGCAAAAAAACTAGTGTATATTTTATTTTTTATCTCAATTAATATTTAGTTTTAAATGCATTATTTTAAAAGTGAATGATTCTCAAAGTTAAAAAAATATATATATTCAACATAAAAACTTGTATGAAAACTTTGAGGCTGATGATCGGTCCTGTGGGATTTTTCCAATACACCAGTTGGGGCCGATAATCTGCCCCGGGGGATTAAAAGGGTTAATATTAATATGTATATTTAAATTCAATATATATGTGTATATCACAAATTATTACCATATTTCGCCAAGTAGACTTGGCAAAACTTAATTTATAAAAAAAATAAAACAGGAAGGCTGGCAACAATTTATATGCCAAACTTGTGGGAGTGTTGTTTTTCAAGAGCGGGGTAGTATTATAAACACACTCGACAAAAAAAACGCGAGTTTCGTGCTAACCCCAGTAATTCATAATACGAAGACTGATAAATGGGACCGAAGACAATGTTGTCTGTCGGTCACGCTCTTCAATATATCCGAATCAACAGTTCGAATATGTTGAAAAATACCATACGATTGAAAAAAAATTACGTCCTATCCCTATCAGGGTAGACAAAGATTACAAAACGCCGGATTTTTTTTATCATTTTTACCTTCCTCTACATACCTTCACATAGAGATTTATTTATTGCTCCTAACACTATCTTCTTTCAAAACATCATTAACTTGGTTAAACTATACTTTACCATGTCTTCCTAAGCCGCAACAAATATTTATACTTTGCTTATTTAATGAGATCAAACAAAAAAATGCTAAATGTTGGTTTTTTATAAAAAGTAATAATTAAGCGCATTTTCGGCCACTGTTTGTTAAATCAGTTTTTTTGGCGTGATTTTGAAGATGCAACAAAAGAATTAGTCTATTCGATGTTTTTTTTACTAAGTCCTCGGCCACACAGGAAGGAGCTTCCCTTGATGCTTAGAGTACGTACGTACCGCATACTATCGCAGTGGCCACACTGCACGCTTCGCGCCACGTTGTATGAAGATTAGTCATCGAGTGAATCTCCTAGCGAACAGACGTGTTGGTTAATTTACAAGATGGCGGAAGTTTTAATGACAGCTGTGTATCAAAGGGAGCCTTTGTGGAACCCATCTAGCAAATTATACAAAAATGTACCTGTAATAAAATCACTTCGGAATGAAGTGGCTCAGAAAGTAAATTAAGATGATAAGTTATAATGAAATTGGTTAGTTTTGAGAGTGACATCGTGTGTTGACTCAACCGCTTCCAACTGTCAAATGAATTTGTGCGTAGCACTTTGGTGTGGCCAGGCATGAAGTCACCTAGTATATGAGTCACGTAAAATCTAGCTTAGCACCTAACGAAGCATTTTGGTGTGGCCTCGGCCTTATCTTAATGAAAAAAAAAAGCGATACAAATAAAAAAGATATGTACAGTATATGACGACGATGCAAAAAGCGATCGTATCTTTTAAATATGGTGAAAAAATCCATAATTGTAATACGACACTCGACTATAGTATTCGCTCTGGAAGGCTGATGTCACTGATGTCACTGATGACGATCATATCAAGGCTTTGATCGATAATACCCATCGCTTAACGACATCGGAAATTGCTTAGATACAGAAAATATAAAAAAAAACACCGTTTACAAGCATTTGATGCAATATTGGGTTTGAATATGCCCTAAAAATACGAAATTTTGTTCTGGAAAACGTAATATCTTGAATTGGCGTGAAACTCTTTATTTATATTATTCACCGTAGAAATAATAATAAACACAGATAAAATTACGTCATTGTGTGGATACACTTTGATCGAATGCCGTCTCTGTGTCCAATCCCACGTAATTAGTCACACTTAAGACCAAAAAACCAATCCGCTAGGCTTTATATTACCCAAAATCACTTTCCGTATAAATACACTTTGTGAATTGGTTTCAGGGGCGTGTCGTGATATTGAAAAATATTACTCTCTGGTGTTAAGGGATTTTATTTTTATTGTTCCTTCGATTTATATCATTCAGATAACCATTTTGGTACATGTTACCATCCCGTGTTATTTTTGGGGTATCAGTTGAATAACATTTTTCTGAATATTGTACTACATAATTGGATTTATGATACCATCTTGCATCTTACCTACAGCGGTATCCGACGCTCAATCACTTATGGTGAAGTGGAAGCTCTGAATATGAAAAAGGCAACGTTTTCGAAACGTCGGTAACCACCGCGGTAAAACACCCCGAAAGACCTTATGCAACTGATATAAAAAAACCTCGAGAGCCTCAAAACATATAGAAATTACAGAAATTCACACCTTTTTAACAATGGAACTCTTGTCTTGTTCACATCCGTACATCTCATAATATATACTCTCATTTTCACACACTTACAGTACCCGGCGGTAAGTAATATACATCGGGCTTAAGAAAGAGACTGTCGGCCGTAATCGGCTAACTTCAGATTTGTAGAGCGTCGTCTCTGTCATTCATGCACGTGTTCCGTCGCGATTTGTCAGTCGTCATGCGTTCTAGGGACAGATACGACGCTCTACAAAGCCGAAGTTAGCCGATTATGGCCGACAGTCTCTTAAGTCCGATGGGTATTACTTACCGTCGGGTACTGTACTTTACCCTGAGTTAAAATTTATTAAATCTATAGACTCCAACTATCTTTATTAACTTCTTGCGACTAATCGACATTAAAAATCCAACCCTAAATATTGATTGTATCGTACTACATAATCGTATAAAGTACAACCTGGCAGGTTCATTGCGATCTGACAATCTCTTCCAACCATCCAAAAAAGTTTTTAACCTGTACACCGCGTTAAAAATCAAATTCTACGAATCCTGTGCGCGGCACAATTTCGGCGTTTTTTTAATTTCTAAGTTTAAACGCGTATTTTGTTTAGAACCACTGATATTTGGTTACAACACCAAGTAAACATGACATTCAAGTAATTTTTTGATAATAAATAATAGTCATTACTCTTAAGTAGATTTGAAACTTGGATTGTCGTCAGATCACAGGCGTTTGTGCTTCCCGCGAGGAACACGTTAAAGATATCTTAAGTGAAAACGAGACTAGTATAATAATAATAATAAAAGAACAGTTCATGGTGAATCGTTTATAGAACGACCTTCGTAGCCTAGTTGGTAAGACGCATGTCTTCAACCTTGGGGTTGTGGTTTCAAATCTCGCTGGAACCCAGATTAAAAAAAAAAGAATTTCAGTGTGGTTTTTACTAAAAGCCTCTTTAACATAATTCTAGTTGGTTGAAATAAGCCCGCCAGATTTACTGTATACAACGAAATACATACAATGTATAACAGTACGCTGTTTTTTTTTAATCGGAGAATTACCTGAATTCGAACCCTCAAACCTCGAGTTGAAAGACAGACGTCTTGGAGGAATAAAATTCTCAATAACTTGTATTCATCTTATGTACAGCTCAGTCGTGTTAATAGATTTGTAAAAATAGCAGATGTCGTAAAAATGCTTTAATTATTTTAGTGGAGCGAAAAAAACAACTCTTCAATTCAGTTATCTTTTTCCTAAACCCTTATAGCGTTGAACCAAATTTGAGGAAGTAATATTAAAAAAAGAACATGTCCACCAAATCAAAATGTTGGGAAATCGCAAAAAACTGTTTGCATTAAAAATATATGAGATAATAATTCATTGTAAAAATATCTGAAATCCTTAAAATCGTTTAAGGTGGCTTGATTTGTTGTTTAAAATCAAATCATAATAATTAAAATAGTTATTCTAATTTAAAATATGGACACGATCCTTTTTGAGTGAACAATTGTACTTGAATCTTTTTTGATTGAACAGGTCTTGGACACGAAGGTTTTTGTTCGATTTCAAAAATATTATATAGGTGTTGCAAAACATATTAAAAAAATAATTGGGTCGAGTATTTTATTTAAATTTTAATAAAATAAAATAAGTAGTGCTACAAAATAAGAAGAAATATCACTATAAAACTATAAATATATGTAGGTCATACGATTTAAAACTGACAGTTGCTGGTGAACTGGTATGAAGTTAGACACAATCGGAAAGCTATGATTGGTGAATTGGGACATGATCTATTTTGATTGGTTTGAAGTCTGGACAAGATTCTTTTTGAAAAAAAATTGTTTTTTTATTAAGATTTTAAAATGATTTATGTGCTTTTTTTTCATTTAAATGAAAATGTTAAACGGCTCCGTGCCGTCTATAAGAAAAATCTGCTTTATCAACTCATTTTTTGTATCCGATTGACATGATCGTTTTTTTAATGTTACCTCCTCATTTGTCTACGTCCGATGTAACATAGCTGTCATTTTATTATACTCTCGGTTTATTCTTATTTCTGGGTTATAAAAGCTCGACCTTTTCCTGAAACTTCAAACAAAGTAGATCTTCTACGCAATGAGAGAACACTGAAATCAGTTCGTTCCAGTGTCGACATCCGTTCAAGATTTTATAAAGAGTAACTCAATATCAAATAAAAGATGGAAGATGGATAAAATACTATATTAACTAAAATAATTTAGAACTCTGGTGAACATATTTTGGATTTTTGGTGAACGATGCCAACAAGATGAGTAATTGAAGGATATTGTTGGTAGTCAAATTCAGTTCAGTTCGATCTCACTACCACCCACGCTGTTATGGGGGGACAAAATAAGACCCCATTCAGCACGATTTACAATAAAAGATGATCGAAATATTTTTATTATTTTATGACGTCACGTTGGAACGGAAAATAAACGGCCCAAAGGGGCTCCTTTAGTAAATATACTTCTCAAGCGGCTCTCCACCATCTCTTACTTTTCCGTTATGATCTCTCTTTTATTTTAACTATTCATATATGGTTCATGAATTTTGTAACGGTGAATAATTTTTCGAATATTTTTAGCGATCAAGTAACTTTGTTTATTTATTTATTTATAGTTAGGGCATTAACATTGTGGAGGTTTAAATACATTGCGATTTGTTTTAGCAAACCCTTTTTATTCTACTTTTTGTAACGGTATAACCCTACCGGTTTCAAGGCTTTCACCTCATCACCAGGGGAGCACAAACAAAACTTGTTTGTACTCCCCTAGTGATGAGGTGAAAGTCTTGAAACCGGTAGGCTTTTTTTTTTAACCTGGTGAGTTTATTGTCATGTGGCAATCTCTTCCAACCAACCAGAAATATGTTTTAATAGGTCCTAAGTGAAAACCAGACTGGAATCATATTTTAAAAAATCTGGGTTCCAGCGGGGATCGTGCCCGCAACCTCCGGATTGGCAGACAAGTATCTTACCATCAGGACACGGAGGTCGTCAGGGTTATACCGTTACAAAAATTGGAATAAAAAAAGGTTTGCTAAAACAAATCATAATTTCTTTATTTACTTCTGTCTGGTTGGTTGGAAGAGATTGCCACCTAGCAATACATCCAACACATTGATTTACAGTAAAGGGTTAAATAAATAAATAAGGTCTGGAGGTAAACAGCCAAGCAAGATGCTAGCACTTACATATAATATTTCGAATCGGTCCGAAGATGAACCCATGTAATTCTGAGTGGTAATCTCTTCGGAAATTAACTCGATTATTATCGCAGCATCACAAAAAATCTGCAGATTTGGCAAGCATTAATTCATTAGGCCTCATTCACCAAAATCTCACGTATTCGTTAGAATAATCAAACGCACCTTGTACAAGACCCTCTGGAAGTCAGTATTTACGTATACTGAAAAAAAACTTGGATGAAACATGGTGAAAAAATGTTTCAAAATACCACCAGATTGAAAGATGTAAGTAAGACAGGTATGAATAATAGAAGATTGTGTGAATGTGGAGGAGACGATAGTTGTATGCTTGGATAGAAAAGTTTAGAGATCTGTTATTTCTGCCTACCCGCAAGGAATACGACGTGATGATATGTACAATATATGTAAAATATAAACAGATGGTCGTTATTAAATTTAAATTAATTAATGGCTGATAGAAAACAGATCTGATTTCATAAGAGATAACACGAACAGAAGAAGTAAACTCAAATTGGATCATTGTCATGCAATGGAACAACTTGCCACCCTCATGACATAGGACATTTCCAAAGTGTTATAGAATGGGTGGCGTATGCAGCTTTTGAAATCTCTTCAAGGCAACCCTTTTTGAGAAGTATCATCAAAATTTACGGTTGATTATGAGCACTACACAAAACTCCACCTAAATCCGAATGTGTTACCATTACATATCGGAAGGTTTATTTGTAGTTCGTATTCCCTTTGTAAGTTATCACGGTTTTATTACGAAATAGTTTTTTTCTAAACATATACAAATGCGGGGAAGTTTCTAATCTAATAGCCGCACCTACCGCCTTCCTATCTTTACTCTACTAACTTGTTTTTTTTTTCAAAATTGAAGTTCCAATGATCACTCAAGTCGGAGTGTAGCTACAAGTATGTCATAAGTACCTTTGTAGAGCCTGTTATTGGTCTGTTGATGATAAAAGTGAGGTTTTTCCACAATACCTATTATTAGAGATTAAATAATGTAACCCGCATGAACTTGGCAAAAAACGTGACCAATAACGATGCTCTTAGGTGTTGGAACAACCTGTTCACACATACAGAGGTATTTTAATGGCAATGAAGCATGGATGTAGCGATTGAAAATAAAGCTAGTCTTACGTGCTCTCAGTAGAATAGCATTTTTTCTTTAGTCATACTCTGGAAAGTAGCTATTAATTTTTATTTACTGAATATATTATTTTACAATTTTTATTATGGAAAATAGTGATAGAAAAGTGTGAAAGGAAAAGTAAATGCGACATATGTATTGTATTACACTTTCGTCTATACAGTACAAACTGGTGGGCTTATTACCATGTGGAAATATCTTCCAACCAACCAGAAACATATTAAAGGTGCCTTAAGTTAAAATAAGACTGGAATCACTTTAAAAAAACTGGGTTCCAGCCGGATTTAACCCGCAACCTTCAGATTGGGAGTCAGGCGTCTTACCAACAAGGCCACATGTGGGTGTGTGATGAAATATTAAAAAAAGTTGAAGTATTCTGCTATTAATGGTATTTTATCAGATGACCGAAGAGTTAAGAGGTTTATCAAACGGTTACGAAAGGAAACAATGTCGATGGGGGAGTGAAACAGATATTTTCTAAAACCGGATAGTATCAAAATTTGTCAAGATAATAGTCAAAAATACCAAATTTGATGTATGAAACTTGGCTTTGACTGAAGGATAAGAACAAGATTAATTCTATGGAGATATATATTTGACAGAAGGATAAGCACAAGATTAATTCTATGGAGATATATATTTGACAGAAGGATAAGCACAAGATTAATTCTATGGAGGTATATATTTGACAGAAGGATAAGCACAAGATTAATTCTTTGGAGATATATATTTGACAGAAGGATAAGCACAAGATTAATACGTGCACTAATAAAAAAACGTGGATTGTCAATATACGACTATGTCAGGAGGCGAAACGAAGGATCAGAAACAGAGCTTTAAGAAGGTTTGGAGCTGTGGAGAGAATGAACGACGATATAATGAACGACGAAAGAATGACTAAATGAGTTTACAAGTCCAGAAGTGAAAGTTGTACACGTAGGAAATAGACCTAGGAAAACATATCTGGATTAAATTTACCAGATTTTAAAAGAAGTTAAATTGAGAAGTGTGATTAATAGAAGATTGTGATGTATAGATACGGAGAAGACGAAAGTTTTGTGCTTGAATATAAGATTGAATATAGATTCTTTTGGAGATCTGTTCTTTTTGCCTACACTGCAGGGGGAAACGGCGTGATGATATGCATATCATATATGTAATAAAAAAATAATGGAGAAAATATCATTTCATAATAGGTTAGTCAAAAAGTTTTGAAAGCGACATCTATGGAGCAGTAGAAAAACCAAAATTTCTACGCCATTTTAATATTTCATTTTTCATAAGAACGTACTCAAAATTTCATTTCGATCTGTCAATTCATTCTTTGTTTACAAGCCATTTGAAGTTGACGTGTCAGTGTATTTTTTAACAATGGAAAAATCCGAATATCGTGCAGTGATTAAATTCTTTGTTTTGGAAGGTTTATCGGCTACTGAGATCCATGCAAAGATGGTGAATGTATTAAAGGAGTCTTCTCCTTCATTTCCAACCGTTCACCGATGGGTTTTGGAGTTTAAGCGTGGCCGTACAAACGTTGAAGACGATCCACGCTCAGGACGTCCAAAAAGTGCATCAACACCAGAAATCATAGCGAAAATACAGGATATGGTTTTGGAAGATCATCGATCGACTGTGGATGTGATAGCTGACACCATAGGCATCTCACATGGAACAACATGGCATATTTTGGCTGAAGTTTTGGGTTTCAAAAAACTATGTGCACAATGGGTGCCGCATTTGCTAACAATCCAACAAAAACACGTTCGAATGCGACTTTTTGAGCAACATTTGGAGCAATTTCGAAAGGATAAAAAGGATTTTCTGCGTCGATTCATCACTATGGATGAGACTTGGGTCTATCACCATGATCCTGAATCAAAACAAGAGGCTAAGGAGTGGTGTGAACCAGGCACTTTGGCTCCGAAGCGAGTTCGTGTCCAGAAATCGGCCAAGAAGGTGTTAGCGTCAGTTTTTTGGGATGCAAAAGGAATTTTATTGATAGATTATCTCCAAACTGGTAAGACAATCAACTCTGATTATTATTGTGACCTTTTGGACCAGTTGGATGAAAAAAATTGTGAAAAAAGACCCGGTTTGCAGAAGAAAAAAATCATTTTTAATCAAGACAATGCACCTGCTCACACAGCTCAAAAAACCATCGCGAAAGTCAGTGAATTGGGGTACGAATTGTTGCAGCATCCACCCTATTCGCCAGATTTAGCTCCCTCTGACTTCTGGCTGTTCTCACACCTCAAAAAATTCCTAGTAGTAGTAGTAGTACATCACGTCCACAAATGTAGTACATCACGTCCACAAATGGAATACTTGAGATTTTAAAGAACGTTATTTCATTGGATGCTCACGTAACATATGTATGTATATATTTTTTTATATAAATATTCATTATATTATTATTTTCCAATTGAATTAATTATTTCAAGGCAAAACAAAAACATATTTAGATTACGTATTTGAAGCATTAAATTACAAAATGTACATTTATGATAAGGATATTCGCAGAATTGATGTTGAGTGCCGGGCTGCGGATCGACTTGAATCAAGGTGCTTTCCATTTTTTGAAGAAAGTTTGTTGAAGAAATTTGAAGGGTATCAGATTAGCGCATTGACAGATTGAAAATATAACAAAAAATTAAAAACAAGTTGAGTGTATGGATAGAAAGGTGATGGCTGATTAGATTATGAGCTTCACTTCACTCGCATATATTTAAAAAACATATTTGGTGAGAAAACCGCAGAAAACTTACAAAAGGAAGACGAACTATAAATAAACCTTTGTTTATTTGCTGATGTGTGATAGTAACACATATGACTTTAACCATAAATTTTGATAACAAGTCCCTTGAAAGGTGATTTTAAAGTACTTCTTAGGGCTGTACACGCCACCCATCTCGAGTTACAATCTAAACAGTGCTACATTACGGATTTCATACGCCGTATGTGTTCTGAATTGTGTTTATTTTAAAAATTCGTTGATATAGCATATTACGTTTAGTAAAGGTTGCTGCTTAAAAAGATATGTCGTTTATCTTTTTAGATGTCGTTTATCTTTTTAATACATTAAGATTTGCCATAAATACATTTTGGTTTCAATAATCTTTTCATTATATATTTAGTCAGGGTCAATTTTGAAT
This sequence comes from Odontocerum albicorne, assembly GCA_949825065.1. Taxonomy (NCBI): domain Eukaryota; kingdom Metazoa; phylum Arthropoda; class Insecta; order Trichoptera; family Odontoceridae; genus Odontocerum; species Odontocerum albicorne. Next base: position 11,383,379 of record OX463858.1, read on the forward strand.
TATTAAATCTAATTAAAATAGTAAAAACTATAACTCAGGGCTGTAATGATAAATCAATCCAGCAATTTGAAACCATGGTTCAATATTATAAGAATGAATAAGATGGAAGTGTCTGTCATTTGTTTTTTGCGAAAGGCCACTGCGTGGTAGCTAGTCGCCTTTACATAATGGGTATTGTGGAGAATTCCGGCTGTGAGTGTGGTTTGGATGATAAAACTATAGACCGCATAATTTTGGTTGCCCTTTGCAAGACAGGTTTGATTTACTAAAAGCCTTTGCCGCGTCAAATGAATGTGGTGTTTCTTCTTTCTTCAAAGAACTTTTCCATTTATAGATCGATTGTTTAATTTGTTGAAGCTTAATTAGTTGAAACTTTGAATTATCTAGAATTGTATTTTTTTTTAAATTGGATTTATTATTTTGACTCATATAAGTTCATAATGTCTTCAATTTGGTGGACACAAATCTTCCTAGTTTGGGTGATTACCTCTTTAAACAAAATTAAAACAAATCGACACTTCTCTTATTCTCAACAAATATTGCCTCACCCGTTTAATATAAGCAACGAAAACTGACGACTGGCTCCTTTCTGCAGCTTCAAGCTATCCGTCCATTGTTGAATGACTAGTTCTGTGTCATCGACTTGTAACATTTAGAGGATGCAAGGACCTGCAAGAACACACTGGTAATGTACCGTCTCAGCACTGCATCCTGTAGCCGTGGCACATCCTGTTCTCAGAACCGGTTGTGGATGCGTCATGCCTGCTTACGATCTTTGTTCTGTTCTCTCATTTATATATATTATATATTGTTCCCATCTTATTTGAACTTTGAAGGAGAACAGTCGAAACAATTTTACAGTTGATAAATTCGACTTTCTTTTTAATTTTGAAGGGAAAATTTGAACGATCTTATTCTGTTTTCTCATGTATATTTATATTGTCCCCATCTTACTTTAACTTTGAAGGAGAACAGTGGAAACAATTTTACAGTTTATAAATTGGACTTTCGCTTTAATTTTGAAGGGAACATTTGAACGATCTTTATTCTGTTTTCTCACGTATTTGGATGGCCCATTAAAAAAAATGCCTAAGTCCTATTTCGAGCTTTTGAGATATATCACATTTAAGTATTCATTTTGCCTCTGAAACATTATTTGAAGGTCTAAAAAATTAAAAAAAAACGACTTCTATAATTTTAGGCTCTCTTTATTGTAACATAATACAAAAATGTAGAATTTTGGCTAAAAAATGGGGTTAAAAAACTTGGACTTAACCCTAAAGCCTGGACTTAGGGTTTTTTTTATGAGGTATTCATAGGACATAGGGATTTCTTACCAGATAATTAAATTTATTCAAACGAAAGAAGGTTAATAACATAATATTTAATTCAATAGATTAACAATAATATAGGAATAATTATGAATAATAATGAACCATTCTAGAAATGAATGGCTTTTACTCAATTCCATCGGCAGAATCAGCATCTTGGTTATTGTCTACATTAATGCCGTCATTACATTTTAATATATCTTCGTAGAAATGCCTGGCAATTTCGGGAACAAACTGAAGAAGATGTTTTACATCCGTAATTTTTCCTGACTTCAACAATAACGGAGAACTGTAGCAGTCTTCAGGTTCTACCATAATTTTTCTGGAAACACCGACACTGTACAGATGAAGTATTGAAAAGAACCTGTCATACTGGGACAGAGTTTAGGTCGACTAGTTCGTCTAAGTCGTATAGCTCGACATTTCGAAATCCCCGGAATAGACGGTTTAATGTAACCTCTACAAACCCTTTTATAGTCTTTCACTTTGATAACTCTTTCTAAAGCATAATTACTTCGCAAATTATGCTCAAGAAAAACCATTTCAAACGGATTTATCATCCTGCTCTTTTTTATCAGTTCAATATAATATTCAGGTGAATATATACGAGTATTATCTTTTTTATTCTTTTTTCTTTCGATCAGAGCTTAATCCCGATCTATTGGTATCATCGAGTGCCCTGGAATAAGATATTGTGCCCTTGGCATACAGCTGATCCAGATAAGTGAACAAAAATCGATTTTTGTTCTGGCTGAAACAGTTGTCACAAAATATTAATAAATTAAAGTGTTCAGTAGACTTATGATGTTCAATGTAACTATTTAAACAACTGATAACTTCGTTTGGCCCTTTCGAAGCGTAATTTTCCGTGCATAGGTACATTGTTCCTTTATTTTCAGCTAAATTGTGGATGCCGAAATTATAAAGCCATAACTGACGACGGTACTATTCCTCTTGAATATTAGTAACAGGGAGTGGCATATTATTTTAGAAGTCAAAGCAAATTGATAAAGTGTCAGACTTCTTCTGTTTTTCACAGTTGTTCAATTTTTCAGTCAGAAATCGGATTTTTACAGGGTTGCCATTTAGGGATTTCTGTGATAAATTCCCAGGACTTAGGTATTTTTTTATGAAAAAGTGGAAGGACTTAGGGATTTTTTTATCACTTAGGTATTTTTTGAAATGGAAATAAATAAAATCATAAATTTAAAAAAATATTAAATTGAAAACCAGGATTTTTTCCAGATAATTCGATAACATATCCTATAGAGCAGAAAATTCTCTACAAGGCAGTGTTGCTAACTCAAAACAGGCAAAATGTGACTGGCTTGTTTTGAAATGGGCTACCCATTTATATTGTCCCCATCTTACTTTAACTTTGAAGGAGAACAGTCGAAACAATTTTACAGTTTATAAATTCGACTTTCTTTTTAATTTTGAAGTGAACATTTCAACGATCTTTATTCTGTTTTTTTCATGTATATTTATATTGACCCCATCTTACTTTAACTTTGAAGGAGAACAGTCGAAACAATTTTACAGTATATAAATTCGATTTTCGCCTTAATTTTGAAGGAATCATTTGAAAGATCTTTGTTCTGAAGAAACATTTTAAAACCTACATTTATATACAAGGTAATTTTTAATAAAATAATTAGTATCACCCGTTTTCAGAATCAAACAAAAAAATCTTTAATTACCTATACGAGTATGTACACTTTTAACAATTAACATTTCAAACATATCTATTAAAAATCAACAGTAAAAAGAGAGTGAGAGTGATCTTGACATATTAAAAAAAAAACGCAGCATTCGACATATGTATTTGTCAATCTTAGTTAGACAGTTTTTTTTAATCGTTTATTTTAATCGACCATGTCTTTGCTTATTCAACTCTTTCTAATGTTATGTTCTCTAAACAGCCTATTGCCATTTGGCAAATCAAGACTATAAAACAATCTTGAATGCATTCATCAATGTGACATAATAATGGTGACAACGTACCTGGTCCTAGATACTTTCTGAATCTTCACAAAAAAATGTCTGGTCGTTGTCTACTTTACCCCAACTGTTGTTTGGATCACCTTTCTCTACAACATTCTTTTATTGCGGCTTTGTAACGATATATTCAACCACGTAGGTATAATTGAATCATGGAAACGCGGACACTTCACTTTTACTTCGTTGAGGGTCTTCTTAAAATACTAAATTATATATTTAGTAAAAATAATGTAATACGAGTTGGAAAATATTGCTAAATGTAATAATATGCAAGATGCATTTATGATTATTTTAAATTAAAGGTTGACACACAACGGTCTATTGTAGACACTATCGTCCATGATATACACACTATGATCCAATATAAACTTTCTATGATTCAAGAAATATATTGTTTTCTCCAAATTAGACATTTTTTGGTCCAAGGTAGCTAGATGGAAAATATTGCCAATTGTAATAATGTACAAGATGCATCTATGATTTATCTTAAATCAACGGTCTAAGGTTGACACACTTCGGTATATTGTAGACAGTATCACCCATGATATATACACTATGGTCCAATACATATTTTCTATAATCCAAGAAATATACAATTTGGTCCAAATTAAACGCTTTTTGGTCTAATATGGGAAGATGGAAAATATTGCCAATTGTAATAATGTATGTTAAAGTGTTTTCTCTAGTACCTCACGATTGATGGTTCAGTTTATGGATGTCCATAAACCGTCCGCAAGAACTCTCGAAGAGTGTAAAGTTGCATTGTTCAATATTATTTGTGTTGTTTATCCCGCACAATAGTTTCACGCTCGCTTGAGCTCTATTTAATCAGCCTTATTGTTATTCCATCGCTTCTTTATGGGTTCTACTCCAATGGCCGTGAGCTGTTTTGTGGTAAAAAATGGCAAATAGAAGTCGTAATAACTCCCACAGATAAAATATGTACATTTAGTTTGTGCGTTGGAAACACAAGACGATGTTATTTTTTATTATTATCGGATTCTTTATTTTTGAGAATTCTTATCTTTCTCTTATAATTTATAGTCTTCATGAAGTCCCAACGAATTTCATGGCAAATTACTGTTTTCAACGGGTCACCCCATGTATTGTTCTATCAAATGTCATCTCATGTATTATTCTATCAAATATCACCCCATGTATTATTCTATCAAATTTAATCCCATATATATTATTAACATATTCTATCAAATAACATCCCATGTATTATTCTATCAAATATCACCCCATGTATTATTCTATCAAATATCATTCCATGTATTATTTTGTCAAATATCATCCCATGTATTATTCTATCAAATATCACCCCGTGTATTATTCTAAGTACGCGCATTTCTACAGCATTTATTGGATTCTTTTCAGTCTTTTTATACATCCACGTTTTACTGAAGTTGGTGAAAAAAATCAGCTAAGTCTGATTTTTATGTCCGGTTCGAGTATACGAGTATCATATGTGTTTTAGGGTACCATCGAATTGGTTTCCTATAGCTACACACCGTTCGATATACCTCGATATTTTTCTAATTCTTTGGAAAATATTTTCTTTTTTTTAGATAGTTAATTGCTTCGCGAACTATAATTATATTATTTTTTCTTGCCTTATTTAAAAATATTTCTTATTTATTTTAAAAGACTTCATAACATTTTACTACTCATCCATACAATGGCTATAGATGACCTCCGTGTCTTAGTTGGTAAGATGCCTGTCTCCGAACCGTTGCAGGTTAAAATCCTGCTGGAACCAAGATTTAAAAAAAAAGATGCCATCCTGGTTTTCACTTTAGGCCTCTTTAACATGTTTATGGTTGGTCGGAAGAGATAACCATATGTCAATAAGCCCGCTAGGTTGTACTGTATACAACAAAAGTGTAATACAATAATACAATACAAAATATAACATGTTACAAAGTACAAACATCAAAACGTTAATTTGATTTATACAAAATTACAGTCAAAAGAAGCATGCGTACCACTAGATAGACAAGCACACATCAGTCCAAGGCCCAGGTCTATACCTTACGCATAGAAATACTAACGAACAGCAACATACTACAGACAAAAAGTCTGTTTTGAAAAAAAAAACAGAAACAATAAATCACTCGCATAATTAATCCACTCAATACATATAGAAAAATTACAATAATTCTCGCAACAATATGACTCTAAAGCCTTAACAAATATCGATAAACATTTTGGAAAAAAATTATATGTTGTTCAAATTTTCTTCTAACCTTGCCATATAACATTTCTCACATCTGGTGTGCTCCGGTGGCCATGAACCTTGAATCATAGCCGATAAAAAAGCGGACCAAGCGATTAACCTCCGTGGAGATAGCATTAAGGCTTACCCACAGGCTAATGGAACGTTATGTGGGATCAACACGCGATAAATAATAATGATAAAACATGACAAAACGACTGTTTATGAGGTAACGTATCCATATTTTGGAATATTTTTTATATTTATCAAGATGAGGATTTTTTACAATTTTTTTCTTGTTCTGGATAGAGTGTATAGCCACCTTTAAGGCGATCTTTCTGGCATGCAGGGATCCCGGGTACTGTTACGTATGAGATTACATCACTGTCCATCCTATCCACATGGTCACACCAGTACACTTCTTCCTGTTTCTTCTACTCTGATTATTTCGTCTGTAATGCTGTCATATGTCAGATGCGGGAGTTCCTGACCCTAACGGTTAAGAGATTTTCCCACGATAGTTCATAGTATTCCCATCACAGATGATCGTTGTTATAATTGTGTTGGCTCTGGTTTCGACACTGAGTCATGAATCTTAAAATTAACAATTTTTATAATAATGTAACAGAAATGACAATAAAAAAGAAGCAGAAGTAGCTGAAAGAAACGGAATGGACACATGGTTGAGGAATCAGAAAAAAATGCATCAATTTGTTTTAGAAAGGTTATATTTTTTGAGTCATTGTTTGAACCCCATCAACGAGGGCTCAAATTTAAGGCTAGATAGTTAATCGTTCTCGATAGTCAGGGCAGCCTGGGGGAGTCGGTGACTTTGTGCAGGGTCTTTAAAGACTGGAAGCAGTTAGCTCAAGATCATGGAAGATAGAGAAGTATCCTTCCTCGATCTAGTAATGCCTCAACAGCTAGACGTATGATGAACAGTCAGCATGTTGCAAACAAAGGTGACCAGGTAACTCAGCGAGATCTGAACTGGAATGTCTGTAGAAGAGAGTGCGAATTTAGGATCAGGCTTGTTTCTCACAGGATATCACATAATCGGCGTAGAGGAGCAGCTTGAAATCGACGTTGGAATCGTGGGAACATATTCGATCATGAAGCCTAGTATCGATGATGACTTTCTAGAGTTATACAGTATGGAGAGCAAATAACGATATTTATTCAAATACCGACTTGAATTGTCTATACACGTCTGAAACCTCACCCTGAAGTTCCACAGTACTCTTGATCATTTCTGGTGGTATTTTTTGCCCAGATTTCTTTGATGGAAGCTATAGATAGCAAAGCAAAATCTTCAACTTGAAACCAATAAGATGTACTGTGATTGACCTAGTCGCCTTCATTAAGTTCATCAACCATTATTTTCTACGGATGGAACTGAAAGTCTGCTTGGAATATTCTTTTGACACTCCGATTAAACATTCCCATATCCGCAGTATGCGTAAGGGCTGAACTTTGTGCAGATTGAGTAACGGCATGTCTCACTGTTTGGACATTTTGTGGTATTTGAACGCTGCCAAGTCTCCTTGGCGGTTTATTTTTTTAGCCGAATTTATAGCTTTAATTTTTTTATTTTATTACAATACGTTCTTCCTGTCAGCAACTGAAGTGTTTATTCTAGTTTGAAGTGCGTACGAAATAATCGATGCGTATTGATGACAGAATCGACATTTTCATAATAAGTTTCACTCCCGAACACAAAATGTTCATTACTCTATGTCATAAAGGCGACTGAAATAGTAAAAACAAAGACAAATCTGCTCCACCCCGCATTCTTATATCCTCAACACCGCTGCTGGTGTCAAATCCGAGAGTATTTCTACCGTACCCTGTACACATTTAAGGCCGGTAAATAGGAAAAACCAATACGCAATCTTTGTTTGAGGGAGACTTGTAAAAAAATATATATAAAACATTGATTTGAAATTAAATAACAATCGACTTAAATCGCGTATTTCCAAAACACTTGTTTTCTCCAAATACTTATGGTACTTCCACTATTATCTTCGGCCTATCGCTTCGTCGCTCTCCATTAATCTCAGGCATATGTATAAATTTATTTCATAAGTCTGCTTATTACACCATTTCCCTGTTGGGGTAGGAAGAGAGGGCAGAACGTTAAAGTTTCATATCATGACATAAATCCTTCATTTCTTTATTATTACGATATTTTCTCATACAATTATTTCTGTTTTTCTTACTCCTTGCCTTTCCTTTCAAAATATTATTCACTTTGTCCATCATTCTTTTCTCGATCGTTCTCAACCAAGACTCCCAATTAAGCTTGTATTATAAATTTCGTTTGGTCAGTCTTTCGTCAGTTATCTATCTGTTCAACATGTCCAAACTACCATCACATAGTGCTATTTTTCACCCTACTAAACGCATCAGTTTTGAGTTCGCATTCATCTTTAATATTTACATTTCTTATTGCAGTAATAAAAGGGCAATTTATATAGCGCCGTTTAGAGGGCAAACACTCCTCAAGGATGCTGCAACTTGGGACTCGAACTCACCATAATTGACATTAAAAATATAACAAAATAAAACTCATATAAGTTGAGTGTTAGAATATAAAGTTGATGGCTGCATCCATTAAATTAGGTACTACCCCGCTCTGTATATATTTTGAAAAACATAATATGTGGCTAGGAAACCGCAGAAAACTTACCGAGAGATAACAAACTTCAACGAAATCTTTGTAAATCTTTCGATATGTGATAGTAATTTGAAAATATTACAAGGAGGAAAGTAGTGTCTGCTGTAAGGATAGGAAAGTAGTGTTTGGTGTCATAAAGAGTGTTTCAAATTGAGCAGTTTTTTTAATTAATTTTTAAAAATTCTTGAATAAAACATGCAATTTGCTTTGATTTTAAAAAACTGTTTATTGGACATTGAAGTATACTCATATGGTAATGTACGACATTTAAGCACAAAAAACAATATCCGCCAAATATACACCTCTTGCAGCTCCACAGATGTCCACTCTTTTGTCAAAATTTTCGATGACATTTTGCCATAATTGCGGTTCTAACACACCAATAACGCGAATAATTTCGTCCTTTAGCTCAGGAATTGATTGGGGGTCATTCTTATAGACCTGAACGTAACCCCGTAATTCACGATACCCCAGAGAAAATAATTCACGATACCCCAGAGAAAATAGTCCGACGGTGTCAGATCACATGATCTTCTTGGCCAATGAACATCACCGTTTCCGGAGATTACAATACATAAAATAATTCAACAATTTTAACGCATTGTTGTATTGTATACGACTCCATTTTTATAAATTTCATACTTATAAATTTCATACATTAATTACACTTCTCAAAAAAAACCCAGGCAAGTCCGCGACGTCATCTGTTTTATCCAAGAATGAAAAAAATCGCTCAATTTGAAAGACCCTTTATATCGACATTCATCGACGAACCGCATCTTCTTCTAAGTGCACTATTTGCACTGCATTCTCTCGGTTCATTTCATTTGCTATTCATGTCCACGAAATAAATAATTAAATGTCCCTGGCATTATCAATAGCCTCTAATTTCTATACGAATTTTTCACTCTGTTTCAATATGTTGTGGCTTGGTTTTTTCATCAGAATCCAATTACGATATTCCATTTTATTACCTCATTCTGACTAATGTTAGTCATCAGGCGATCTGAAAAAGCGAACCATAACTAATTTCAGACATACACCGGAGTTGTTGAACTAGCACTATCAAGGCTGTTTGGTTTCTTAGTCATCACAATGTCCTTTTGTAAAAATTCCTTGAACTTGCGTTTTTTAAATTTATATATTTGCGTGCAAAAATCATATTATTTATATCCGTCACCGGGAGAAACATTGAATAATATGTTAAACATAAGTTCCAATTACAATACTGATATGAAACATTTTTTACATTACGCCATTTCCTGTTCGGGGTAGGCAGATAAGACATAGCGCCAGACGTTCCTATCTCGACACACTTGGTTAAATTCTTTTACATCCATACAATTTCTCTGACTTTTTAAGTTTCTTTCTTTCAGAATGTTATTCACTTGATCCAGCCATACTTTCATCGGCCTTCCTCTCACACACCTTCATCTCACATTTGCAGTGTATATCTGTTTTTTCAGCCTTTCTTCATTCATTCGTTCCACATGCCTATACTATCTCAGCGTGCTCTTCTTCATCTTACTTTACACATCAGCCTTAAGTTCACATTCATTCCTAATCACTTCATTCCATATTCTGTCATACATTGCCACTCCATGTATTCTTCTCAATGAACGCATTGCTACAGCATTTATTCGTCTTCTTCTTCTCAGTGTTATGTCAGGTCCCCCCAACGTTGAATATCACCTGAGAGTAGGTATCTTTATCCCCGGCAGCCCGAAAAAGATCTCCAACGCTCCTTATACCAGTCCAGTCACGTTTATTGCGGAACCAGGAGATTTGCCTCCTGCCAACACCTCTTCGACCCTCTATTTTGCCTTGGATGATCAGGTGCAGTAATTTGTACTTTGCTCCTCTAAGTACATGATCCAAATAGGACACCTTTCAGATTTTAATGTTAGTCAGCAACTCTCTATCAACTTAGAACCCTTGTGCTGCTGACCATATCCGTCCAGGGTATCCGTAGCATTCTCCGGTGCATCCACATTTCAAATGCTTCCAGTCGGTTCATACTACCAACTTTGAGGGGCCATGATTCCACTCCATGTAACAACACTGACCAAACGTAGCATTTGACTAACCGTTGTCGAAGTTTCAAGTTTAGATTATCATCGCAGAATACGCTTCTCATTTTATTAAAAGCTGCACGAGATGATTCAATTCCGCACTTGACTTCGGTTTCTGGATCGAGACCGATTTATTCGTCTCTTTTCAGTATTTCTCCACGTCCACATTTCTCTCCCATACATCAAAATTAGCATCAAAATACTTTTATGGACTTATCATCTCAGCAGATTATGATACTGCCCGTTTCGATTGTATCTTTTTTTTGTTGGTTGGTTGAAAGTGATTGCCACATTGCAATAAATCCGTCTAGTTGTACCTACCATACAACAGAAGTGTAACACAATACAATACGAGTACTAAAGCACCACTGAATACTCGTATATAAATTATGTGATGTCTTTAAGTAAATTCAAAACCGCGATGTCTATAAGAATAAAAAAGGTATTTTTTATCAGTTCGTTGGCACCGGAAGGCTGCCTTTGATCTTTAGAAAAATATAATGATAAGTAAAGTTATTTATGACTACAACAACCCTTAGCCTTTATGAATTATTAACGCTTTAAAAACTTTGAACGCTCAACGTATGGCGATTTTAACATGAGGCATACGCTTGAAAATATCCATTAAATCCATTAAATTAAAATTTCTAAGTCAGTACACCGATCCGAACATCTGTTGAACAGTTATTTCCCAAAAATCTCTACGTTCTTGGCCGAAATCGTCCCATGCCTCCCTCATCCCTCAGCCCCAACCGTTGAAGCGTGTATATCGTTACCAGTTCGAACAGCATTTAGTCTTGTTTGCGCTACCCTAAAGATGAGGTGAAAGCCTTGAAACCGGTAGGGTTATACCGTCACAAAAAAGTGGAATAAACAGTGTTTAATAAAAATAAATTACAATCCATTAAATTAACATTTCTGTGATTTTTAATAGTGAATTAATAATTATAAAGATCCGTATTGACCCGACTATAGGGTGACTCTAATTATGATTGGTCTTCCATTTCTTAATTTGTTTTAAAAAAATAACTTGACCGCTTTTCAATAATTTATTTCAAAATGTCCTTTAGTAAGCACTCGGATTGCCATTATTGTATTAGGTGTTAACATAAGTTGTGTCCGTTTTTTTTTTCAAATAAAAAAATGAGCACCAAAAGTAAAACAAAATGGTAAAGGTTATACGTCATACGAAAGGAAATTTTCTGCTCTACAATATATTGTGTTTGCTTTTACGTTACATATATCATTTTATTTGATTTGATAGGCGGTATACAGTCATGTGACTACAATTCATCTGCTCAGCCAATTCTACAGTGGTTTGAAGGGGATCTTCATGAATAATATGGTTTAAGCGGTCCTCATCAAAGTCCACTGATCGTCCGGAATGCTCCATGTCTTTCAAGTTGAAATTACCATCTTTGAAACGCAAAAACCATCGACGAGCTGTCCTTTCATTCATAGCCTATTCACCGTACACTTAGCAAATATCGCGAGCAGCTTTGGCAGCTTTATTCCCTCAATTGAACGCGAACAGAAGCAGGTGTCGAAAATGCTCACTTTCGTCTACTTGACATTCCATTTTGAAGGCTTGTAATCAAATAACATAATATATGTAACGTAAAAGCAAACACAATATCTTGTAGATCAGAAAATTTTCTTTCTAATGACGTATAACCTTTACCATTTTGTTTTACTTTTGATGCACATTTTTGAATTTGGAAAAAACGGACACAACTTATGTTAACACCTAATAGAATATGCATACATAAAGTCTTGTTTCTGCGATCGCCAAAATCTAACATTGTTTGCAATTGTATACCAAATTTCTTGGCAGTTATTTGCAGTTTCTGCAACACGTACTTCTATTACCTTGAAATTGGAATCGAAGCTCTTGCAAATTCCTTGATTGATTTGATTTTTTACTCCCGTTTCATTATGGTCACTAATCACATTTTGGAGGGTGTGAAAATATAAAAAACGTAGCACAAAAAATTACATAAAAAAACAAGTGCTAGAAACTAGCAGTATGCTAGTTTTATGTGAACAATGATCTGTGTTGCACGATTTCTTTTAAAAATATTATGAGCGAGATAAATATATTTTTTGTTTATAGATAAGGCATTAACGTTATGGAGGTTTAAAGACATTGTAATTTGTTTTATCAAACACTGTTTATGGTCACTAATCACATTTTGGGAGGGTGTGAAATTAGAAAAAAAACGTAGCACAAAAATTTACATATAAAAACAACTGTTAGAAACTAGCAGCACGCTGGTTGTATGTTAACAATGATCTGTGTTGCACGATTTCTTTTAAAAATATTATGAGAGAGATAAATATATTTTTTTGTTTATAGTTAAGGCATTAACGTTATGGAGGTTTAAAGACATTGTAATTTGTTTTATCAAATACTGTTTATTCCACTTTTTGTAACGGTATAACCCTACCGGTTTCAAGGCTTTCACCTCATCTTCAGGAGTCTTGTTTGTACTCCCCTGAAGGTGAGGTGAAAGCCTTGAAACCAGTAGGGTTATACCGTTACAAAAAGTGGAATAAACAGTGTTTGATAAAACAAATTACAAAGATAAATATAAGTTTTTGTGGCAATATAGCCATCTCGGTTATCGCGCGGTAGTGAATTTATCATTTTATTATTTGAAACTTCAATATAAGGCGATGCTCACACTTGCTTTGATATTACCTGCCGATCGTCTTGGAACATTGATCCACTTGTTATCGTACGTTTTTGATTTGTCAAGAGTGTGTGCTTGCTGAAGTTCAACAGCTTACACACTATAACCCAATTGATGTGCATGGTCGCGCGGTAATGCACTAGACTTCCATGCGGAAGGTCGCCGGTTCAAACCTCGTGCTTTGCTATTCCATTCGAATGACAGTCATTTTTCCGCCTAATATTATAAGGATACCTATGACTTCGGTCATATATATACCAGGTCTCAGAAGGCCCAGGGATAGTAAATTAAACATTTTAGGACAATATAGCCGTCACGGTTATTTAGTGAATTTATCATATTTGAGATATGAGTATAAAGCGACCCCCACATTTGCTTTGATAATACCTGCCGATCGTCTTGGAACATTGACCTACTTGCTATCGTACGTTTTTGATTTGTCAAGAGTGTATGCTTGCTGAAGTTCAACAGCTTACACACTTTAATCCAAATTGATGTACATGGTCGCGCGGTAACGCACTGGATTTCCGTGCGGAAGGTCGCGGTGTGTTTTCCTCTCGAATTACACAGGTATTTTTTCCGCTTAGTATTCGGGAGTATAAGAATACCTATGACTTCGGTCATATATATTATTAAAAAAAAGGAAAAATAAAACATGTCGGAGTGCTTCGATCTTTTTACTTTAGGTGTGTAATCGGATCCAACAGCCGTGTGGCCGGTGAGTTTGTTGTACAACGGGTCACTTACATTCCAACTGAATACACCTACAGACCCGTCTTCTGAATACACCTTTTCCCCGTCTTCCATATATAAGCTAGCTGACGAGAAATAGTACTATCGTATGGGGAAACAATATTTTTTTATCAGATCGGAACGTCAAACATGGTCTCCGCTCAATTACCTACTTAGCTCAACACATTTCTTTTTAAATTTATAGAAACAATAATTGAAAAAGAAATTTGTTGAGCTAACCAATGAAGCGGTGTAATAAGGAAACTCAAAGCTTTATTTTAAAACACTTTTCCAATTTAAAACTAACAAGCAAGAAATAATTTGAAAATAGTGAATAGTGTTTATGGAATAAAATAATGTACTTAATAGTTCTTATTTATTTTAAGTGCATCGTGAGGCTTTATTGCTGTTGGAGTTGTTATCTAATTTGCAATATTCTTCTGCGAGGTCTCTGTTATTGCAGATTGTGAAACATCGTTATTAATATTATGGCATTTATATTATATCAAAACGTTACCAAAGTATGAAGATAGATTAATTTGTAGATACCTGTAGAGAACATACACGTATAGCCATTATATTGGATTTTATTAATGTCCGTAAAGCTTAGATAAGTGATTCCAAAACAGAGTTTCGTAGAACACTGGAGCTTTGACAGAATTTGTAAAAAACACGAAATTTTTTTCAATTAAAATGTCAATAACAATTTGCTAACGACAATAAGATAACTCTTTGTATGGTTTAGCGGATATTTTTAATGTATGTAGATGTTGTTGAGTTTAGGAGGGTTCTTCTCCAGTATTAACTCTATCTTACTTATTTATTCAATACTTGATTTAAAAAACATTTAAATTTATCAGGCATATTGCAATGTGGCAATGTCTTCCAACCAACCAAAATAAGGCTAAAATATTACATGGTCGCAACAATTATTCAAATCATTATTTACATGTCATCGTTGCTAGACCTCGTAATCGAGGATCCCCCTCTCCATTCCAACGTCAATGTTGGAAAGCGAAGCTGTGCTATGGAGTTTTCGCCTTTTTTTTTTCTTATCTTTAAGTGAATGAGCCGTTGGACACCAGCAAATTCACCAGTCACACCGCTGTACTAGATCCGATGACACCTGAAGTGAGACGATCGGAACAAACCGACATGTTTTTTTGAGTTTTTTTTAATATATGACCGAAGTCATAGATATCCTTATACCCCGTATACACGGCGGAAAATGCTTCTGTAATTCGAGGGGAGTAGCATAGCGCAGTGTTTGGACCAGCGGCCTTCCACACGGAAGTCCAGTGCGTTACCACGAGGTCATGCGCCTCACATCGCTATGCAGAAAGTTAGTGGACAATATACATAATAAACATAAAAGTCAGATATCATCATCAATGGAAAAAGTTAGGACTGTTGGAGAAGAAAGAAAAATCGGGAATGAAACAACAAACGAAGAATGTGTGTCGAGATAGGAGTGTATGGCGCTCCGTCGTTTGTTGGCAGGGGAATAGCGTAATGGCATGTCTGTGTGCAAGCATTTTAAAACAAAGACAAAAATATGTATATTTTTTAAAATAATAGTACTTACTCTTTAATAGTGTTAATTGAATTGATTCTTCTTCTTCTTCGAGGTTCCTCGTCTTTTTAGAGGTTAATGATTATTATGGCTATCTTGGATGTGTATGTATTTTCCCCTCGATTAAAAATGGGGTTTCAGCACTATCATGATGCTCTTCAAGACAAGGAGTAGAATATATAGTTTCTAAAAGAGTCTATACAAGTCTTGCATAGTCTTAAGAAACTATCTCCCAGTACAGCAGAAATCTATCCTAGCGCAGGACACTTTGATGCTTTTAATTTTCATAAATTAATTATTACATTTTTAAAGTTTTCTTTAAATGTATGTTATGTACTAGTTGACAAACTCTGACAGGTAGCGAGTAAAATTTAATAAGTTAAATGGCATGTCAACATTATGTATAAAAATAATTTTAAAAGTATATTTTCTTTGTTTCAGGTGAGTAATTACATAATCGATGGATGGAAGCGAAATTCTGCGTAATTAAAAAAATTACCGGAACTTGGCCGCTTGATAAGTGAAAACTTCCGTTAAAAAAATAATGAGTGACTCTTACTATTGGTTTTTTGAAATTCTCAATTATATATATGTA
This sequence comes from Odontocerum albicorne, assembly GCA_949825065.1. Taxonomy (NCBI): domain Eukaryota; kingdom Metazoa; phylum Arthropoda; class Insecta; order Trichoptera; family Odontoceridae; genus Odontocerum; species Odontocerum albicorne. The sequence continues at coordinate 11,399,271 of OX463858.1, forward strand.
CGTGCAATTTGAAAACTTAACTTGATTAAAGAGGTCAGATGTCACTTTACTTTCCATAACCTTAACGTTATCATCGTCATGCCATGTCCCTATTGAGGTAGGCAGAACGCACAGATCTCCGCTTCATTGTATTCTGGCTAACCTCTTTCGCTTCTGCCATGTCTATACACCACATCATACATTTTATCCTATTATTTAGATTTTTACTAAGCACAATAAACGGTCTTAAATCGGCCATTAAAATTTGTATCATAAATGAAATTTAAATTAAAATTTTGAGTGCGCATAAATAAAAATCAACACGTTGTTCCCTTCTTCGTTAAATATTATTGTATTGTATCACATTTTGAGTGCGAATAAATAAAAATCAACGCGTTGTTCCCTTCTTCGTTAAATATTATTGTATTGTATCACATTTTGAGTGCGAATAAATAAAAATCAACGCGTTGTTCCCTACTTCGTTAAATATTATTGTATTGTATCACATTTTGAGTGCGAATAAATAAAAATCAACGCGTTGTTCCCTTCTTCGTTAAATATTATTGTATTGTATCACATTTTGAGTGCGAATAAATAAAAATCAACGCGTTGTTCCCTTCTTCGTTAAGTATTATTGTATTGTATCACATTTTGAGTGCGCATAAATTAAAATCAACGCGTTGTTCCCTTCTTCGTTAAGTATTATTGTATTGTATCACATTTTTGTTGCACATACTATAACCTGGCTTGTATAATTCCATGTTGCAATCTCTTCTTACTAAAAAAAGAGATTATTCAGTCATATATGTATTATTTACGAGTATTTTATGGAGCGATAAGAGATGAATGTGAACTGGTTTGGGCATGTGAAACAATTAATAAAGAAAGACTAACAAAGCAGATATATAGTGCAAATCTGAGTAAAAAGCGTGTGAGAGAAAGGACAAGGAAGGTATAATTGTATCAAGTGAATGATGTTCTGAAAGAAGACGTACGAGTCGTAGAAAGTCAGAGAAATCGTAGGAGTTGTTTGGGTGTAGAAGAAGTTAAGAATGTGTGTCGAAATGGGAAAGTCTGGCGCTCTGTCCTCTCTGCGTAACCCGACAGGGAAATGTTGTGATGGTATGTATGTATTTCATAAGGTTAATCGGTTTATTTTTCTTGAATAATTATAAATAATTTTAATATTATTTGTGCTGTTGAAACGAAATTTTTATATAAGGTTTCGCAATATTCTGCAAATCCTTTTGATGTTGTTTCCTCTCAGCTTCATTGCACAAAAGTCTTTATCAGGGGTCGGCAAACTACGGTCGTCGGACTTAATTGGCCCGCCGTCTTTTTTTTATGGCCTGCGATCTACGAATAGATTTATCTTTTTTCAATTTTTTAAATTTCAATGCAAGTGCAGGAAACGTTTCCATATTTTAAAATCCATTTGATTTTACAATTGAGGAGCTTCCACCTAACCTTCAAATAGAAAGGATTCATCTGGAAAACGTTGACATGGTAAAAGACAAATTTAAGAGAATAATCTAACGGAATTCTATAAATGTCTTCCAATCTATGAATATAGTCAATTAAGATCACATGTTCAAGGATTTGTTTCTGTATTTAGCAGCACCTACTCACCTAAGGACATGTTCAAATATGATACTCGTAAACTCTCAATACAGATCAGCATTAACAGATAAACATGAGCAATCAATTTTGATGATACGAAGTACTATCTTTGAACCTCAATTCGGTAAAATGTTATCTCAAAAAAGCGATTTCATTATTTTCTTAAGAAAATACGTATTTCAAAAAAAGCGATTCCATTATTTTCTTAAGTAAATACGTATTTCAAAAAAACGATTACATTATTTCCTTTAGTATAGACGTATTTAAAAAACAGCGATTCCATTATTTTCTTTAGTAAAGACGTATTTCAAAACAAGCGATTCCATTATTTTCTTAAGTAAAGACATATTTAAAAAAAGCGATTCCATTATTTTCTTAAGTAAAGACGTATTTAAAAAGAGCGATTGCATTATTTTCTTTAGTATAGACTTGTTTAAAAAAAATCAATTCCATTATTTTCTTTAGTATAGACGTATTTAAAAAAAGGGATTCCATTATTTTCTTTAGTATAGACGTATTTAAAAAAAAGCGATTCCATTATTTTCTTAAGTAAAGACGTATTTCAAAAAAGCGATTCCATTATTTTCTTAAGTAAAGACGTATTTAAAAAGACCGATTGCATTATTTTCTTTAGTATAGACGTATTTAAAAAAAAGCGATTCCATTATTTTCTTTAGTATAGACGTATTTAAAAAAAAGCGATTCCATTATTTTCTTTAGTGAAGACGTATTGAAAAAAAAGCGATTCCATTATTATCTTTAGTGAAGACGTATTGAAAAAAAAGCGATTCCATTATTTTCTTTAGTAAAGACGTATTTCAAATAAAGCGATTCCATTGTTTTCTTTAGTAAAGACTTTCAAAAAAGCGATTCCATTATTATCTTTAGTAAAGACGTATTTAAAAAAAAGAGATTCCATTATTTTCTTTAGTAAAGACGTATTTAAAAAAAAGTGATTCCATTATTTTATTTAGTAAAGATGTATTTCAAAAAAAGCGATTCCATTATTTTCTTTAGTAAAGACGTATTTAAAAAAAGCGTTTCCATTATTTTCTTTAGTAAAGATGTATTTAAAAAAAGCGATTCAATTATTTTCTTTAGTAAAGACGTATTTCAAACGATTTTAGTCTTTTTGTAGTCTACTTATTATCGCGTTAAATTTTGTTGCTTTTTTTCTTGTTATTTATGTAGACCTACCTATTTTAATATCTAAGAGCTGGCCTCTTGGTCCACAGAGCCTAAAATATTTACTATTGGGCCCTTTACAAAAAATGTTTGCCGACCGCTGGTCTATAACTAGCCACGTCTGACTGAGATCTTTACAGTTGTTATGCTTAAATCTTTAGTAGGGCACTCCTTTTATGTATTATGCTGTGATCTCATGCAGGATTATGGCACCAGACTTTCTATACTTGGCTCAACTAATCGGACACAATCACCTGTAGGCGGCTGTTCGCTGACTCACCAATGGGCAGCGTCAGCTTCTTGCGGATGTGAAAACAGTCATAAATTGTTTTTATTTTACTTTGAAAAATTAAAACATATTTTATTTCTGTAACCTAGTTTGTAATTCAATTTAAAAGACAATTTTATATAGCGCCATTTAGAGAGAAAACTCTTTTCAAAGGCGCTCCAACTGTGAACTCGAATCCACAACCATTAAACAAATCACGTCTGGCAACTATAGAAGCGCCGTAACGAATCTTTGTATACACTACAACCGTGTGGTATTATTGCCATGTGGCATTCTCCCCCAACCATCCAGAAAGATATTTATGAGACTTTAAGTAGTAAGATGCCTGTTTCTCAACGTGGAGGTTTGTGAGTTCAATTCCTTTTGATACGTTTAAGTATCGAAACGGGTTGATTTCAAACGATGTCTATTATTTGTATTCAAGTTTCTCAATGGGATATCTCTATTGTATCTTAAGAATCTGTGATCCGAATCTGACATACCATTTAAGGACCTGAATACAAAGTTTGAAATCAGTATGTTCTCGACACGTTAGTCAATATTTAGGAATTCTTTTTAGAAAGCGGACTAATATGACATATTTATGACTACTATATATCAACCTAGCAGCTGCATTGAAAACAAACTTTGTGAATCAGGGATACCAGGAGAAATATAATTAGAATATAATAACCAGACGTGATACAACAAATGAATTCATAACATGAAGATGAACTCCAATAGGCTATCGAAGCATTCGCATCTCGGCGATATCCTATCTCTTCTTTTGATGAGTCATATGTGGGACTGCATTTCGAGCCGCAGTAAAAAATACAAGCAAATTCCATTTTTCTCATTATTTCGAATTTTCTCATTATGTCAAATACTAGGTATTTTCTCTTCCGAAACTCGTTCATAATAAAACACATAAAAACAGGTACACAATGTATTCCTCTCGTTAACTTGTACGGTGATTACTGAATACAAAAGATTTGTGGAAATGTATGAGAACACATCATTAATGTCTAATATAAAATTTCCCATCATATGATGAATGTTTTCCATCATTCTTGGTTCATTTCTATGTTTTTTTTTCGTAACATTGAGGATGACTTAAAAACATGTTGCGTAATAAACCGTTAAACTGGTGTCCTTGCACTTTTAAAAAAATGGGAACATTGGTTTTTATTTATTAATTGTCTTCTTCTTTTAGGCCTGTTGGCCTGTTATGATCCTGCATCATCGTTTCCCTCTTGTGACTTCGACTGCCAGCTGTCTCCATCTTTTGGGAGGTCGTCCTGGAGGTCTGCTTGTTTGGGGAATACTGTTCCTGGCCATTCTTACGGATCTTGGTTCCGCCATTCTGGATACATGTTCGTTCCAGAACCTTCTTGTCTGTCGTCCCTATCTGACAATATCTTCAACTTCGCACATCCTTCGGATTTCTGTGTTTCGTACTCTATCACGAAGGGGTTTGCCAGCGATACTCCTGAGTACCTTCATTTCACTGGTTCGTAGGAGATTTTTGGTTCTGACAGTGTCGGCTCTGGACTCTATGCTGTATGTCATTATGGGGCGGACACAGGTCTTGTATATCCTCACCTTGCTTTGGATGAATTGTGATGTTAATATTTTTTATATTAGAAATTGTCAATAGACAAGCAAGAATTTGGCGGAAATAAACATGCAATGTTTGCTGCTTTGCATATTTTCTCATTACCTCTTCAATCCGCTTATAACATAATCTCATTAATTTTTCGAGTAACTGTTGTGCTTCCCTCTTCATCTTTATCATTTTTAATTAAGATTTAAATTTCCTTTTCTAGATATGAAAAAGCGTCGATTAATTTCGTTAGTCGTAAACTTTTTGTTTTGTCTTCCGTGATGCGTAAGGGTGGATCTTGGACTGTCTTGCGGAAATCTTCATTTGAATCCCAATTTTAAAATGTTACGTACATCGAATTGTTTCCGTAAAGCGGATTATTTTGTTTTTTTCATTCCATTTAAGCGAAATTTCGTTACAACAGGTAAAGCGAGGTATAAGTGTACACCAGAAATTTGTTTCAGGCTAAGGGCGAAATCAACAAGCAAATTTGATAGAAGGGTTAAAAAACTATAAAGAGGACTAAAATTCAATAATACATATATATTGTATTGTATTAATATAAAGCACGTTTGTTGTTTACAGTACAGCTTGGCGAGCTTATTGCCATATGAAAATATCGTCCTACCGACCAGAAAGATTCCTGATTTTTTCCTTTCCTCTCCACCATCCCTTCCTTTTCTTTTGATTGATGATATCTCACTTTATATGAAAAGGGATGTTCGGGTGATTGTCTGTCTTTGTGGGCATATGATTACGTATGTGTTCATGGAATTCGTGGGGATGGATAGTCATTTGAATGATTTATGCGACCATATAACTTGCTTAATTTACTTTTGTCTGATTGGTTGGAAAAGATTGCCGCTTGGCAATAAGCCCGCCAGATTGTGTTTGCAATAAAAGTGTTAAATAAATAAAGATGTTTGAAGAAGTGAAAGCCAGAATCGCAATCCTTTAATAAAAATCTTAGTTCCGGCGGTAATCGGACCCACAACCTCCGCGTTGAGAAATAAGCATCTTACCAACTTATCCACGGAGGTCGTTGTACATATACACATACCACGTCTCAGAATGTCCAGGGCTAATAAATTGTCGCTGATCGTGGTCTAACGGTCAGTATTCACGCTAAATAAGCGGGCGCCCAAGGTTCGATTCCTAGCAAATTCACTTCCAAACTGATTATAATTATAGATCATAAGTGTTGATTTTTGAGGTGCATGGTTGCGTGGTAACGCACTGGACTTCCATGCGGAAGGTCGTTGGTTCAAACCCCGCTACTTCACTCGAATGATTCAGGCATTTTTTCCGCCTAATATTCGGGGGTGTAAGGATACCTATGACTTCGGTCAACTCTATTCTTTAAAAAAAAGTGTTATATCTGAATTTAAGAATTTTGCGAAATATACGCTCTTCTTAATGACATTGAAGTTTCTCAACTATCCTTATTTTCGCAAATAGTTTTCATTAAATCACACTAATCTGAAACCCGCGCTGTGCTATTCACCTCAATTTACACAGGTATTTCGACTAGTATCCGGGGGTATAATGATACCTATGACTTCGGTCATTTATATATTCTTTAAAAAAAGTTTACATCTGAATTTAAGATACGGCGAAAGAAGCGATCTTGTTGACGACATTGGAGTATTTCAACCTTCCTTATTTTCTTTAATAGTTTTCATTAAATTGCAATAGTCTGAAAACAGCGCTATATCAAATGATCTAACGAAAAAGTCTTTAACAATAGTTTTTATTAAATTGCAATAGTCTGAAAACAGCACTATATTAAATGATCTAACGAAAAAGTCTTTAACAATAGTTTTCATTAAATCGCAATAGTCTGAAAACAGCACTATATTAAATGATCTAACGAAAAAGTCTTTAACAATAGTTTTCATTAAATCGCAATAGTCTGAAAACAGCACTATATGAAATGATCTAACGAAAGTCTTTAAAAATAGTTTTCATTAAATCGCAATAGTCTGAAAACAGCACTATATTAAATGATCTAACGAAAAAGTCTTTAACAATAGTTTTCATTAAATCGCAATAGTCTGAAAACAGCACTATATCAAATGATCTAACGAAAATGTCTTTAACACCTGGTCACCCCAAAATTAGACTACACCTTTGCGTAGCATATAAAAACATCGCAACTCTTCCTACAGCCATCATAATTCCAAGTAAACATTGTTCTTGTTACACAACAAATCTAATTCAATACGTAACGCACATTATTGCACAGGGGGGGAGCGGTCCGTGTATTGCAATTGTACCATGAAATATACTTTTTATAACCGATAAAATTAAAATTATTCGCATAATAAAATATTAAATATGACTGTTGTGTTTAAATAATTAAAATTTATTTAATTACATTTAATTTAATTGCGGTTATGAAATAGATGAATACCATACATTTACAAAAACGATTAACCTCCGTAGCTCAATTGGTAAGACGCCTGTCTCCCAACCCGGAGGTTACGGGTATAAATCCCGCTGGAACCCAGATTAAAAAAAAAGGGATTCTAGTCTGGTTTTCACTTAAGGCCTCTTTAATAGCTTTATGGTTGGTTGAAAGATATTGCCATATAATCCCACCAGGTTATACTGTATACAACGAAGTGAAATACAACACAATGATCTATTGATTGTGTAATTCTACCAGCAGAAACATTAAGGACAATTTATGTAGCACCGTTAAGAGAGCAGATTATTCTAGTGTAAGGATAGGAAGATAGTGGCTGCGGCCATTTGAATAAGTAATTCTCCGTATCGGCATATATTTACAAAAAACATATTTGGTAAGAAAATCGCAGAAAATTTACCAAGGAAGACGAACTGCAAAGACAATTTTGTGGATATGTGATAGAACAACATTCGGCTTTAGGTGTAGTATATGTGTGAAGTGTTTATAAACCATCATAAATAGTAATAAATTAATAGTAATATAATCATCTCCGTCGGTACTGGTTACTGATAGTCGTGATCTATGGTTTTTGGTGGCTCAAGTTACGACGACATGTCTCCACTCTTCTCAGTCACTTACCGTTTACATGACAGTGTACATGCATCCCTCAGTCAACTTCATCATCTGATCATTTCCCTCTCCTTTTTTCTGGCACACTTTCCATGGTGGTAGTTCCCCAAAGTGTAAATGCGGGCACTTTTTGTGAAGCGTCAATGTATGAAAAAAGGGTGGAACGAAGACGTCATAAATGAATGCATGGATAAAATTGATGTTTTAAGTAAGATGAATAAGGAGCTTTAAGATAACGAAATAATGACTAAGCGAGTTTAAAAATCAGAAGTACAAGATGTGCGTGGATGAGGTAGACCGAGGAAAAATGTGACTGGATGAAATAGATCAAATATCAAAAGAATGTAAATTGAAAAGTATGAATGATGGAAGATTGTGGATGACGAGATGTATATATGTAGAGAAGACGAACTTGTGCAATTTGAATGATTCCGCTATTGAGGTAGTATTTTCTCTGAATGATTCTGCTATTGAGGTAGTATTTTCTCTGAATGATTCTGCTATTGAGGTAGTATTTTCTCTGAATGATTCTGCTATTGAGGTAGTATTTTCTCTGAATGATTCTGCTATTGAGTTAGTATTTTCTCTGAAGGATTCTGCTATTGAGGTAGTATTTTCTCTGAAGGATTCTGCTATTGAGGTAGGATTCTGCTATTGAGATAGTATGATGGAAGAATTACGAGACTTATCGAACGGTATGTATGTTAGATATCAAAATCTGCCATGATAACAACTGTATTTGGATGTATGGAATTTTTTGCGATATGTTCACTACGTTAATATGTCAATCTATGAAAGAAGACGGAACAGAGTACCAGAAATGAATGTATGGATAAAATAGATGTTTTAAGTATGATGAGAAAAAGAGCTTTAAAAAGATTAGGACATGTGGAGAGAACGAATGGCGAAAGAATGTCTAAGCGAGTTTGCAAGTCAAGGAGCAGGTTTGCGCGTAAGAAGTAGATATAGGAAAATCATAGCTGGATCAAATTGACCAGATTTTTCAAGAAAGTAAAATGAGAATTATGAGTAATAAAAGATTGTGCATGACGAAATGCATGGTGGTGACAGTTGTGAGCTTGGATCGAAAAGCTTGGAGATATGTTCTCTCTGTCTACCCCGCAAAGGACACGGTGTGATGATGATATGTAGATGTTGAGTACAAGAAGGTCCTTCTCCGCCATATCCTCAACCTTAGGTCTTAACTGGGAGACTAGATATTCTATTCAAATTAATTTATCTTATATATTTTTTTTATAATATGCCCTCAAAGATCTGAAAATAAATTAATAATAGAAGATTGTGCATGACGAAATATTAACATATATATGGAGGAGGTGATGTTGTTTTCTTGGATAGATTATTTTGGAGATTTGTTCTCTCGTCTTATCCTGCAAGGACGCGACGTGATGATATGTACGAGTATGTCATCATTTTCAACCAGGGTCGATCCACTGCTGGATGAAGGTCTTCCCAAGTTGACTCCAAATAATTCAGTTTTTTGCTCGTTGGCGCCATGTGATGCTGCCATGCTTCCTGATTTCATCCATCCAGCGTGCCTTTCGTCTTCTGGGCTTCTTTATACCTCTTGGGCACCATTGGATTATTTCGGATGTCAATCGGGAATCTAACATTCTGAATACGTTGTCTGCCCATTTCCACTTAATTTTTATAACGTTTTCTATCTTTGTTTTGTTGCGAATCTAGGTATTTCGTTTACGGTCTCTTTTAGTATATCCCAACATGCATCTCTCCATGCTCCTTGCGTGGTGTGGAGCTTTTGTGTGTTCTTTGCTGTGAGCGTCCATGTTTCACAGCCATACGTAAATACTAACACAATACACTGGTCCTAGACCTTTCGCTTCAAAGATATTGGGAGATTACTTTTGAAGATGTTGTTCAAACGTCCAAATGAGCTCCATGCTAATTTTCCCTCCCATATGCCACCTACAAAGGAAATGTACGAGTTTGTATGTATTATTATATGGAAACATTGTATCGCGTGTGAAAGTTTTTCTAACGTTCAATATTATGATTATGGTATTAATAAATTGTTTGGTAGACTTAAAGGTTATAGTTCTGTTGAGTTCACCCATCAGATTGTCGCGGTGTCATACAAGCTCTGTCGTACAGTGTTTATGCTCTGTATCCTCCGTCAGCACGACTTTCCGCAAGTAGCCCACGGTTGCCTGAACTCGAGAAAGTGAGATTCCTTACACACAACTCATCACACAAAACACAGCACCGGTATGATGGCTGCTACTCTTGACTGCACAACACTCAAGCAGAGAAGACAGTACACATGATTAAAAAGTAACAGAAGATGTAAAGTCATGACTTCTAGAGACAATCCAATAATCGTAGGCAGTTTTTATACAAAAATATTTCTTTGTCTATAATCTTGGTTATTATACGTTACGAGGATTGCTACTTAAGTTTTGAGATATGGCAACACGAGTGTAGATACGTCAAATCTGACATCAGCATCGTAAAGTTTGACGTTTTTAATGGTATACGTGCTCAGAAAGTTTTGTGCACAGCACATTTCGTGCTATACGGAAAATATTGTATAACCTAGTTTTCTGATTTTTGTGCTTAAAGCGTTAATATGAACTTACTATCGAAAAAAATAATCAACGAAAACTCCAAGATACTTTATACTGTCAACCCTATCCAAAAAACACAGCTACATCCTGTCGTAGGCGGAACAAGTGTGAAGTTTTATGTATTAATTTGTACTCGTAGAAGTCGTAGGTGCTTGAGTTCTTCTAGAGATGTAAAATGTGATGTACTTAGTTTTTTGGGAATTCGCAGTCAATACATTCATTTTTAACTCGACACAATTCATCGTGTGCCTTTGAAAATACATCATCCATGTTCTGATAATAATCTTCTTCAGTTTCAATCCTGGGGATTGGTTAGCAGCAAAGCTCTGCATCTCCTCCTCCACTCCGCTCGCTCTTCAGGAATCTTCTTGAACTCTGTATAGGAGGTGCAGTCCATATCGTGGCATATTTGCTCCAGATACTCTCGACGAGGACGCCCTCTGCCAATCAGTCCCTCAATCATTCCCTCCCGTATATTGTGCAGGAGATTGTCATGTCGCAGCATCCATTTTGGACGCCTTTTCAAGATGGTGTTTGACAGATGCCTGGTTTCTTCGATCCTGCTGAAAACCGCGTCATTAGTAATGAGGTATCTCCAGGAAATCCTTAGGATTCGTCTATAGGTCCACATCTCGAAGGACTCCAATAGTTTTCGACCCCTTTCGCCCATGCACCATGTCTCGCAACCATACATCAAAATACTCCACACATATGTTTTGACCAATTGCTTGCGGATTTAGGTCCATGTATAGTAGTTGGATTCTAAAATCTTTGATTTCTTATTAAAGGCGAGTTTTGCCTTGTGGATGCGACTGTGAACCTCTCTTTTTGTACGGCCATCCCATGTAATCTTGCTTCCAATATAGACAAACCCTTTTGCGTTCTTAAGTGCAGCTCCTGAGATTAGTATATGTTCATTTGGTGTTCGTCTCTACCTACGGTTATCACTTTTGTTTTATCCTTGTTTATTTTCATGTTGATATTTAGGTCATCATCATCGATAATAGTCATCGAGTCAATAATTACCGAATGGATGTCCACTCAGCATAACGTCAGATGTTGTTACTGCTTACTTGCTTGTCGTTCTCGTTCCATTAATCTTGATGTAAGACTGACAAGATAAGACATCATAGTTTCATTTGCTAATGAAACTGAGACAATACGCACTTGTAACAAGTTAAGTGTCATTAAAACTGTAGGAAGCGTAAAGATAAAAAAACCGCCGACGGCGGTGGGTCACGCATTGTCTTCTGTAATCAAATTACTATGCATGTTTTATCGTGCCATTGAGACATAGTCTAACATCGCAACCGTTAAACGACCGCACGTAATCGCTGTAATTGGGGATTCCTGTTGGATTTTCATCACTTGGACGATGATATGGTGAAAAATGATTCATCGTTTCATCGCTAAATATTCTGTGAAAAGCCTTGCATTGTCATCATTATTTAAAAATAGTTACTAACTTTGTGTTTTCCTTTACTAATATAACTAACTTAATATAAACAAAATATATAAAGATAATGTCTCTGGAGTTGAGTAACCCTGCATCAACATTTTGAATGTTTCGATTCTGCAAATCAACTTACATATCGTGCTACAAGTGAGCCCATGTTCTAATATAAGCATTGGTCCACTAATAACAAATCTAAATTCTTTACCACTATAAAATATGTATTCCACAGTTACGTAAGTCTACTTGGATAAATTTAGTAATATACAAGTACTTATATATATTGCATTTAAATATACATATTAATTTTAAACAATGACTTTGTAATTTTAACTACTGCTTTTTGTATGTAAAATTTGTAATTTTGTCAATTATTTTAAATATTTGTATTAACTCGTCCTATGTGCATTTGTTTGTAAAATACACTGTTGCGTCGTAAATTGAATAAATAAATAAACTATATAAATTGTCCGCAATTATGCATGGCTCAGAATGCTGGACTATGTATAGCTCCTACTCTAGGCAACTTGAAACAGGAGAAATGTGAATGCTTAGGTGGTCGGCAGAAGTGTCACTGAAAGATAAAATTAAGAGCTCACACATTCGTGGTAGCCTGGGGATCACTGACATAAATAGCAAGCGGGAAGAGCGACAGCTGAGATGGTACGGGCACATAAGACGGAGACCATACTGTAAATCAGGCAATGTCTGTGGATCTTCCTCGACAGCCGTTCAGATGAAGACCAAAGAACTCCTGGATGACTCAATGCTCCACAATCCTGCAGAGCAACGGCCTAGATGAAAGCGACACCCAGAACCGAAGAACATACAACCTGAGAACGAGAAGAGCCGACCCCAACAGCCTACCTAGGCAATGAGTTGAGTTAGTGCCAAGAATAAGAAGATTGAGGAGAAGAACATTCCTCTTGATCTATCTACAAGCTGAGTGAAAATCTTTTACTAGACCAGAGAATAGTAACCTTTCGAGGTATATATAGTAATTTTGATTATTTGATATATTATATACTATAGATAACATAATACGGTTTCTTGGACTGACCCGTCCGTCTACTACACTTTGCCTTTCATGTTAAAAGTGTTGTCAGTAGTCTCCCCAGAGTTGTGTCGTGTCAGTAGTTTCTCCAGAGTTGTGTCATGTTAGTAGTTTCCCCAGAGTTGTGTCGTGTCAGTGGTGAGTTGGGACAGTGACAGGAAGAAGAAGATAAATTGTAAGATTTCTTTCTAATTTTTTTTACAAGTAGGATTAGAACCCCGCAATTCCCGCGATAGACAGTCATATGATATGTAAGTCATAAGGACGTCATGAAAATTAAAAAAATAAATTAAAATTAAGAACATTTTCAATGCAAAAAATGTATTTTATAAAATTAAAAATGAAATAAAATTAGTTTGATTTTTTAATAATGCTTTGTGCCTCAGCGTGATTATACTATATACAGGGTGTCCCAAAGGGCAACGTCAAGATAGTATCGAGGAAGAGGCCAGCTTATGAGGGTTCAGAATTAAAATATTTTTTTTGAAAAAGCCTTATACTTTTCGAGTTATAGGCATTTCTTCGAAAATTGTAAAAGTAGCTAGCCTGAGCCGAATGTTTGTATATTGTGACTAAAAATTGCCATATTTTATGATTTTAATGGTTGTATCGCAATCCTAGATAGACCTGCTATTAGTCGGAGTCAGATATAAAACAAAAAAAAATTTGCACGTTTGAAAAAAAAATTGTTTTTGTCCGATCATAAAAAATAATATTTTTTATCAGCCAACTTTAACTCATCATACTGTAAAAATAATGTACTACGCTAACCTGGCAAGTTACATCAAAAGTTGGCCTGTTTAGTCAGGATTTCAAAATAGTACAATACATATCTACTACTCCTTTTAAAATAATTTTAAAACATTAATTTCTGAAATTAAAGATCGAATTCAAAAATTTTGAGCGAGACAAACGATACGGCGGATGAACGAGTTAGAGTAAGACACCATTTTTGACAGGAACTAGATATTTCATATCAAAAATGGCGACACTAGCTGTATTACTCTAACTAGTGCATCCGCCGTATCGTTTGTCTCGCTCAAAATTTTTGAATTCGATCTTTAATTTCAGAAATTAATGTTTTAAAATTATTTTTAAAGGAGTAGTAGATATGTATTGTACCATTTTGAAATCCTGACTAAACAGGCCAACTTTTGATGTAACTTGCCAGGTTAGCGTAGTACATTATTTTTACAGTATGATGAGTTAGAGTTGGCTGATAAAAAATATTATTTTTTATTATCGGGCAAAAACAATTTTTTTTTCAAACGTGCAATTTTTTTTTTGTTTTATATCTGACTCCGACTAATAGCAGGTCTATCTAGGATTGCGATACAACCATTAAAATCATAAAATATGGCAATTTTTAGTCACAATATACAAACATTCGGCTCAGGGTAGCTACTTTAACAATTTTCGAAGAAATGCCTATAACTCGAAAAGTATAAGGCTTTTTCAAAATTTTTTTTTAATTCTGAACCCTCATAAGCTGGCCTCTTCCTTGATACCGGCTTGACGTTGCCCTTTGGGACACCCTGTATATGTATCGGTCGACGCTTATTTTTTGTTGTTTTATTTTTATGTTGTTGTCGTCACACCTTGTATGGTCACTCGTTAGTAATAAGGAGATTGAAATCTAGAAATTAAGCGCGTTCTTTGAAGTAGAAAGAAAAATATATCACAACTGGATCAAGTTATTTCGGAAAATATGACAATAGCAGACCAGCTGACTTGGCCTACTCGGAGATCCCTGAATAGACTTCGAGTTGGAGTTACTACATGCAATGTGAAAATGCAGATGTATTTGTTTATTTTTCAAGGAAGTAGTATTTTTAGTAGTAATTTTCAGCGTCTTTCCGATCATGGACAAGCGCTACGCTCAAACAGAGATTGTTTATTGGCCTTCCCAGTTCACCGCTCTTCTTTTTTTACGTCGTCATTTACTGTCCATGCAGTGAGACTCTGGAATCAGTTTCAACCCAATGTTAGGCTCGCTCCTTTCTGTCGGCATATTTTAAGAAGCGACTGAAACTCTTAATTTTTAGTCAGTAATATAACGTGTTTTATTCCTGATTTTTCCTTTCCTCTCCACCATATTTTCCTTTTCCTTTGATTGATATCTCACTTTATATGAAAAGGAATATTTGGGTGATTGTCCGTCTTTGTGGGCGTATGCTCACGTTTGTGTTAATGGATTTCGTGGGGATAGATAGTCATTCGAATATTTTTTAGCGACCATGTAACTTGCTTAATTTATTTTTGTCTGGTTGGCTGGAAGAGATTACCGCCTGGAAATAAGCTCGTCAGAATGTATTTGCAACAAAAGTGTTAAATAAATAAATACTTCTTGATAACTGTTTCATCATGCCGGCACGGCAACAACCTCGAAAACTATTTTAAAGTAGTGAATTATTATAAATTTGCTATTTTGAAAAGAAAAATGAACAAGATTCTTTAAATGCGAGAAAAATGAACAGCGAACCAAAAACGTCATAAAACCTGATCACATTGTGTCCATAACTGCCAGTCCAGTGTAACGAACAAGAATAGTTCTGTCTTTAATAGTTTCCTGGAACTGTACTGTTATCCAACAAATACTGGATTATCCTCCATTAAGCTAAAAATGGACAGCTTATCCATGACGTTTGTTTTTCGAAATGCTACAATATTATGTAGTTGTTTGTGAGAATGAATAGACATAATATGTCAATATTATGTAACATATTATGTTACTACGAGTATTATTTTTTCTTTCTCTAAATAGTTTTGGCGGTACCGTTTTATCATCTTATATGGTTTGTTACTTTTCTGATATCTTAATATAAGGAAATGATATACTTAAAAAGTATATGTATATAAGGTTACTATGATAGATATTTTGACATGGCTTTATAAGTAGTGTAGTATATGTTCATGAATAATTATTAATTTTGTAAGACTTGGAACTAAGTAAGGGTTGTTTTCAAGTGCGTCTTGTATTTTATAAAATTTGTAACTAAGTTACAACGGAAATCGAACCTGAAACCTCCGGATTGGGAGACAAGCGTCTTACTAACTAGGCCACGGAGACTTTTCTATCTCAACACATATCCTTCGCCTCTTCTACGTCCATACACCTTTATACAATTCCACCGATTTTTCAGATTTTTAACGATTATTTTTTGTCAAAATTCACTTGGTCCATCCTCTCTACGGTCTTTCTCTACTACGCATTTCAGTAATAACATTCGAGATAGAAATCATCACTATAGTCGTCAATTGAGAGCAAGATAAGACTCTAGGTTAGAAATAATTCTGTTTTGGATAGGGATGAAAAAGCATGATTTGTTGAGATAATGAAGACTCAAGAAGATTTTCTCGGTAATTATTATCGACGATTGTTATCGTAGTTCAACAGAAGTTGGAAACCAGACATTTGTAAGATGATTAAACTATTGTTTTTTTTTTTCATTCACGTAACGGTAACACCCTACCGGTTTCAAGGTTTTCACCTCAAGATCAGGAGAGCACGGACAAGACTAAACGATGTTTTACTTAACAAATTACGATGTGTTTAAACCTTCATAGTGTTAACGTCTTAACTATAAATAATGAATTGAATATTATTTTGAAAATATTTAAATTAATTGTATACATCTTCAAGGGGGTTTAACCTTTCCTTCCCTGTGTTGGGTATCTTCTACACGTTGCTTCTAATAACCATCAATATCTCTATAAATATAATAAATACAAGGTTAAGATTTTAGGTATTCCTCCATAATATATTTACGCATTGATTTAAAAAATAATATTAATAATAATCAGAATTTATCGACTACATCGAGGTGTTTTGTAAAGATCGAAAACAAATTCGCATTTAAACGCTGCGATTGCCTCGTCTTGACGATAGGTGAATAGTATGCGGGAAGCGCGACACTATATTCGCATCTCACTCTTGCATACTAGACTGAATTGCGAGGAGCTGAATTGTCTCAACGTCGCAAGCATAAGCGTAAGCGCCGGGGTATGCGAATGACGTTCCGCGCCACTAGTAGCTTCTAGGCTTGCAAATAGGTTAGACGTACGCCCGTTCCGTGAGCGTTGCCAGATGGTTTTTTAATGTTTTCAGCAAATAAATCTCAATTATTATAATTTTTAACTTCAATTATAATTAATTAAGGGGATTATCTATGAATATTCTTATTTTTCCGATTTAAAATCGCAAATTTTTTATTGCGTACTCACTACCCAACACCGGAGCACGCGTATTATTTTTATCACCGTAAGGGAAGGGTTAGTTGTACAATACATGATAAATCATAGTCTGCAATAATATGGTATACTGAATTAAATGTTGTGATAACAATACAAGGCCGTCGATTTCTCATTCCAACTCAGATTTATGACCACAGCATTAATTTACAATTAACTGAATGTAATATATTATATATTGAACATAAACTGTATTATTATTATAATTTATTGTGTATTCATTTGAGATTAGTATTGAATAAATCGCAATCAATTTATTAATCATTGAACTATAAAGGACTTTCTCATCTTGATCGAAATATCTTTATATTATTTACCGAAATTCAAGATCTCTATGACCAGCGAGGAACCCTCGACGACTGACCCGGCCTAGTTGGTAAGACGTCTGTCGTCCAACCCGTGAAGAGAATCATTATTTTCGGGAACATTAAAGTCGAGAAAAAATCATTGAAAAAATATTTGTATGAGTGAAGAGAGAGTTTAAAATGGTCTTTACAATATCCATATTAGCTGTTGGTGTTTTTAAAAAATAAGTTGTTTAATAACAGCAAATTAATACTTGTGGGTTCTATTCACGTTGGCACCCAATATTTTTGAGAAGGGTTTCTGTATGGTTTTCATTAATGGTCTTTTAAACAACTTTCTACTTGATTGGTAGATATTGCTAAATGGCAATACACCCGTCACGGTTAACTGTATACATTAACATGTATTGCAAAACAAATTCAAAACACATTTGTTTAAAAACTGAATTTTACAGACAGTTGAATAAGGGGTTTTCGAGTATTTTACCGCGTAGTTTAGTTTATGGTGCCGACGTTTTGAAAACGTTGCAGTTTTTATCTTCAGTGCTTGTTCGTAGTGACAAAGGTGAAACGTCGTCATCATAATCCAAACCACGTGATAAAACACTCCGAAATACCTTATCCAACTGACATGAAGAACCGCAAAAGCCTATAAATATAATTATTTGTTTTATTAAACTGTTTATTCCACTTTATGTAACGGTATAATCCTATCAGTTTCAAGATTTTCCCATCATCATTAGGATAACATCTGGTAAACACATATATTTCTAGCATCTCACCGCTGCTTGCTGAGATTGTCTCCTGTCTCTATCTACCCACAAACCTTAGCCCGAAGTTTTACCGTTAGAAGCGTGTATGTCGGTACCAGTTCTAACAGAATTCTGTCTTGTTTATGCTTCCCTGATGATGAGGTGAAAACCTTGAAACCGGTAGGGTTATACCGTTACATAAAGTGGAATAAACAGTGTTTGATAAAACAAATTACAATGTCTGTAAATCTCCAGTGTAAATGCCTTAAATATAAATAATGCCTTAAAATATATTTGAATTGAACAGTGTAAAATATTAAAGATTACATTGTTAAGTGGTAATCTCTTCCAACCAAACTTAAAATTATTTAACAATACTGTTTTCAAGTAAACGTAAAAAAATATTTATTGTTACCTGTATAAAAAGATATACAAAAGGTAAAATAACAATAAAAAAAATCACTATATAAAACAAATTTAACAATGCCATCATGAAAATAATAAGTAAAGGAAGTTTAGACAAAAGGATGATGGAAAATAAGAATAGGCATACTACGTCACTAAAATGAGATGTTTTTTATTTTTCTGTTTATAACGTAGATGATTGTGCAAAACGTGATGGAATTGAGATAAAATATGATTATTAAGTAATTTTTAGTTAATCAAAATCAGTCACACATTAGTGAGTATAGGTCAGCTAAATGCTTAATGGGTAAATACCTCAGAAGGCCATTCATCAAATAATAGAATCGTGATATAGCGAGAATTCTCTGTTTGATGCAACTACTCGTAGTTTAGCGTAGCTAATTGGGAGAGGCTTTTAATCCATATCTCAGTTGTCATTATAATTACAATACTTTCAGAGTATGAACAGATTCGCCATCTGTGTCAGTCGCTTCCACATATACATATCGTCACGCCGTGTCTCTTGCGGGGTAGACAGAGAGAACACATTTCCAAAATGTTATATAAAAGCACACAATTTCGCCTTTTCTACATTCATACATTTCGTAATGTACAATCTTCTATTATTCATTCTTCTCACTTTACCTTCTTTCAAAGTTTAGTAAATTTGATCATGTCACGTTTTCTTTGGTTTAACTGTTTCACGTGCACTCTCGACATGTTCAAACCATCTTAAAGCTCCTTTCTTAATCTGACTTAAAACATCCAATTTATCCATGGATTTATTTCTAATGTCTTCATTTTGACTTATTTCAGTCGCTTCCGTGCCGCTTTGTATATATTGCAAAAAAAAATCTTCTGTGTAGTTTTATTAAATATTGTAACATTTAAATATTTATGAAACAAAAGGAAGAAATCTAAGATGAAGAAAAATGGCATGTGTCGAACAGCCCTTGTACAGGGAAGTTTAATGTTCTTGGCGTCTTAATACAATAATTTAATGCATTACATACGGAATTAATTAATAAGAGATTAATTTGAACTTAAGGCTGATGGTTGAGTATGAGGAAGATAACTCTGTTATGGTTTGGGCACTTGGAACGAATGAATGAAGAAATATTAAGAAATCAAATATACAGTGAATATATGAGAGATGAAGGATGATACGGCGTAGTGGTACTTATTCTTAAAGTCATATAGATATTAAAATATGCGGTAAATATAATTTGAAGTTAAAAAATAGCTGAAAGAGAGCAGATCACTTTAAGTACGAAATAACGTTTACACAAGATGAAAGTCAAATTGGATCAAAACTTTTCTTTTTTTTTTTGTGTAGTTCCTTTTTCTTTGTTTTCTGTGGAAATCCGCAATTAGTTGAAACAAAAAAGCACACATAAATATAGGTGCTTCTTTGCATCTACTAATTAATGAAATATGCTTTGTAAATTAAATGCTTCTGATTTAAAAGCTTTTTTTGGTGTATGGTGGAATTTATTTTGTCGTCTGTTATAGTTTTTTTAAATTATTTAATAAAGTTATAAAGTATTATTTAATAGTACAAAAAATTGCCAAATGCTATACTTCTCCCTGGCTCCATCCCAACTCATTGTCTGCGAAGACTGTTGGGGTCAGCTCTCCTCGTCCTCAGGTTGTATGCTCTTCTGTCCCGGACTACGTCCCCCAGGCCGTGCCTCTGCATCAGGTTATCTTTTTGCATCACCCATGAATTAGTTGGTATTCCTCTGGTTGTTATTCGAGGAAGATCCATGGAGATTGCCTGGTTCACAATGTGATCGGGTGCTCTGCGTCCAACGTGCCCATACCATCTCAATCGTCTCTCTTCCATCTTGCTGTTGATGTCTGTAACACCTAGGCTTCCACGAATGCGTGAGCTTTTTATTTTGTCTCTTAGGGACATACCAGCTGACCATCTTCCCATGCGCATTTCAGCAGTTTATAGTTGCCTAGAGTAAGAGTTAACATTGTCCAGCATGCGGAGCCATAGAGGAGTGCGGGTCTGACAATCGTTTGGTATACTTTTCATTTTAACTTTACTGGCATTTTCGGATCACATGCTATACCTATATACAAATTTATATCTTAACAACTAATCTAATTTATATAATATAACTATGAACTGACTTAATTTTAATTTCCTATATGTACTATAATTTTTTTTAATAATATCTTAGAAATGATTTGATTATTGTAATTTCTTAGAAATAGTTGGAAGTTAGAAGAAATATTATAATTTCTTAGAAATAGTCAACACCTACTAACTACTTATAACTAGATAACAATTTTTACAATTAATTATTTAGCAACTGCATGTTTACTTGTTCAGGCTACTTGCATTCAATCACACTCATTCAGACATTGATCCAATACTGTAGGTGGACTAGTCAGGCAACAGATGATGATTTGGGAGCCTGAGCTTATAACGGAAAGGTAGATCGGACTTACTCTCGTAAGCCCTCAGGGCATTGATAAGAGGATTGCTGAGTTTCTATTGACTTTTATAGAACTTCACGGTACGAGTGGGGATGTGGTCTTAATTAGTGTTTTAAGTGTGATTTTAAATCTTGTAGTTCTATATATGTTCCTTTAATGTTTTATGTTGTTGTGTGAAATGTACCTGCCTCAGGACGAGCATATATTGTATATTAAGTCAAGAATGTATCATACATTAATATTTATAAATATACGAAATGTATGTCGTTACATGCTTGCCTTTTTGGATTCCGTAATTAATTGTTTAGGTACTCTGCTTTCAATATCCATTTCAATGTGACGTCGCGTGTTGTTTCGATATTACGGAGAAACAGCTGAGTAAACTTCAACGAACACATAATACGTGTATACGTTTGATTTTCATCTAACAAAATATCATATCGCATTTCGTACTTCCCATAACTGGTTGAATGTGAGAAACCGTTGAAATCCTGCTCGTGTATTCACTCAAATGACGTCTTTAAACGTCCTGTCAGTCCGTCATATGTTGTCGGAAATGTTCAGTGACTCGCGCTACGCTTTAGCAGAGATTATCTTTAGCTTCAGTACACCGTTCTTCATTTTTCA
This sequence comes from Odontocerum albicorne, assembly GCA_949825065.1. NCBI lineage: Eukaryota > Metazoa > Arthropoda > Insecta > Trichoptera > Odontoceridae > Odontocerum > Odontocerum albicorne. Next base: position 11,420,870 of record OX463858.1, read on the forward strand.
CGTCGTCTTTTGCTGCTCATGCTGTTAGACTTCGAAAGCAGACACCAGCTTATATAAGACTTTCACAATCTTTGACGTGCTTCAAAAACCGAAGTAACACATTACATCTTCCTTCACCAACTCACTCTGCTTTTTCATCATATTTCTCTCCAATCCTTCCTTCTATTTCCTAGCTATCAATGACCTTGTAAAATTAGTTTTTATTATTTTGTAACAATATGATTTTTTTTCATGTAAATATAAATACACTCCACCTTTAACTCAACACTTCGTCAAACAATTATATGTTTTAAGCTCGGGCGCTACTGTACCTGTCAGACGTATTTTTTTTTCTCACTTGAAACTGCACAAAATTCCATATTATTTGAAGTCGATTTATTCATTAGTTTTAGTCATAATAGTATATTTTTAGAAAGTCGTTAAACCAGCAATAAGTGAACCTAGATTGGAGATCTTTAAAAAAACATATATCAGCGAGAATCTAACCCGCAACCCCCAGATTTGAAAATAAGGGTCATACAATTTAAGCCACGTAGGTCATCGTCAGTGTGTATGTATACATGTGCGATATGTCAATATTTTTAGCTTATTATAATTCCAACTAGTTTCAAAGGAGTCTTTTTAGGCATATTTCACTCATTCATTCATCACTTGGATTGTTTCTCAAGTAGATATTATATTTTTCCAAAAATCTCTCAAACATCCCGTTCCTGTTGGTGCCACGTCCATAACTCGTTAATTAAACGATGTCGAAATATCGCCTATCGACTGTAAACAAACAAAAAAACTGTCGTGCCACACAACTGTCTTCGTTTTGTCAGATGGGGTAACGGGTGGGTTACACGCGAGACTTATCACCGATACTGGCCATGAAACAACCTTTCAAGTCCGTGAAATGCGACGCGTTTTCCTTTTCTGATAACAGCCAGCAGTTGTTGCAATGCGGATGGGTTAGGTGAATCGAATCGATAACGCTGGTTGGAAACATCAATAAATAAAACTGTCGTGTTTCTGTGTGTTATTTCCTTAATTGTATGTATTTTTTACAGCCTTACGTAACTTTATCGATTTTTTTTATTGTTTTTTCTTTTTATTTGTTGTTTTGTGGCATGTTTCCCCTTTTTGAAAGAATAGATATAACCAAAGTCAAAGATCCTTATACCCTCGAATACTAGGCGGAAACAATACATGCATCATTCGAGCGGAGTAGCACAGCGCGGGGTTCAAACTGACAAACGTCCGTACGGAAGTTCAGTGTATTACCACGCGACCATGCACCTCATTACACTTAGTACAACTGATTAGAATCAGTTCACCACAGCTTGCGACAACTTAGTAGAACTGTACCCTAACCACTCTCGCATGTTTATAAACTAATAGATGCGGTGTCTGCCTCTCTCATATACAATTTATTCTTCCTTGAATTATCAGTTGTCTTATAATGCCTTTCATTATGTGACCGAGTTACTACAACTAGCGAAACTTTACAGTTTTAAGCAGTTCCTGGTCTTTAATACTTGCAAACACTTTCACCTTTGTTACACGATCTGTCCAGAAAATCTTGAGGATACAACTCTAAATCTACATGACGTGATGATATTTCCTTTTCAAGTATCCACGTATCTATTCCATAGAGGAAAGTTAAGAATATATATTATCAAATAATAAGCATTATCAGTCCCAAGCCTAGGTTTCGGTTTGTAAAGAGGTTTCATTTTAATGAAAGCACTTCTTGTTATTTCTATCCTCCCCTTTATTTTTTCATGATTCCGTTTTTTGTTTATTCATTTTTTTTTATGTTGTTAGTTACTTCCATATTCTAGTTGCCTTGTGTAGATCACTTTGTTTTATTGCACCCCAATTTTGTAAATATTACCAACTTTCTGTACATACTTCAAGGTGCACTTTTCAGGAGGTTCTACATACATTACTTACATTAAATACGATACTTTTCATTGAGGGTAGCAGAAAGAAATTTTACGGTCATCATCATGGTAATTCAACAAATATAATAGCCAAATGCTAATATTGTATTATCAGTACAACCTAGTATGCTTATTCCCATATGACAGTTTCTTTCAACCAACGAATGTTATATTCAAAGGCCCAAAGATAAAAAACCAGACGGGAAGCCCTTATTTGTCTCGCATCTGGATCACGAAGCCCTTGGACAGGAAGTTTTGGACGAAGCCCTTGGACAGGAACTATGATAAACAAAGAAGGCTCTTTTTTTGTTTATTTTTAATGTGACGTATGGATGACGAGTGTCTTACCAACTAGACCATGGAGGTCGTCATAAATAGAATAAATAGTGGATAAAACGCATGTCTTCCAATCTCTGTTTGCCTAGTGGATAAAATGCATATCTTCCAACCAGGAGTTTACGGGTTTTATTTTTACTGGTTTGCACTTGAGGCTTGTTCAACAACTGTTTGGTTAGTTGAAAAATATTTTCACATGGTTAGAAACTCTTCAGGTTTTACTGTATACAACGAAAGTATAATATATACCTTTATTGATTGACAAGTTGATGACCAAATGTGTATAAAATGTCATTGCAGTCAAGTGATATGTAATTGCAGTTAACTGCACTGCATTTAAATACACACATGGCACTGTACTCGGAACAAGTAGGTACCAATCGAACTTGAACTCAAAGCGGTCATTCCGGTTTAATGAGTTTACCATTGTTTCAATACATGGTCATTGTGATACCTGCGCGGCCAGAAACAGAGTTCCTTAAATTTAATACGTACATACATACCATCTCGCCGTCTCCCTGTAGGGGTTGACAGAGACGAGAGAGTGCCAGAATTTCCTTTCATGACACATATATTTTGCCTCTTCTATTATACGAGTATATCCATAAACCTTGTTATACAATTTCTATTATTTTCATGGTTTTTAACATTTCCATTTGTCGAAATATCATTCAGTGCGCTCCGATCGTCTCATTTTGGTGTGCATCGGATCCAGTACAGTGGTGTAGCCGGTGGGTTTGCTGGTGCGCAACGGCTCTCACTTTAATAAATTCCCCGACATAGTTTCATTCCATAAAAGACGGCTCCGGTCGTCTCACTTCGGTGAGCCATCGAATCCTGTACAGTGATGGCTGGCGGGTTTGCTGGTCTTCATCGGCTTACTCACTTGAATAAACTCCACGGCATAGCTTCGCTTTCCAACTCACTTGACGTTGGAATGGCGAGGAGATATCCTCAACTACGAGGACTTATGCAACAACGAACCTAGATAAAATGAATAATGTGAACAACGTCAGTATTATCCAAATAGCTAAAAATCTAATGAATCACAATTTCTTTTCAAACAGAGAAGTACAAATCATGTCTGACAGCTACAGTAACGCCCTAGCGTATAAATACATCGGTAATTTCTACTTTCAGGAAAATAAACATGTTTACTATTGAAATTGTAATAAACAAATCACGGTCATTTAACTCATATAAACCGTACGCGCAAACATATAAATTAATATCAAACCATATAAAGAGTGCATACAATTAAGTTGCGGTACGTGGTTTGTTAAATGGACGGTAAAATTTACAACAGGTCTTCTCAACTATTCAATTCAATAAGATTAAATCCTCTCAAACGCACACGTTCATACCAATATGCAATTTCCCTGTCGGGGTAGGAAGAGAGGACATAGCTTCACACTTGCCTATCTCGACACACATTCTTAGCCTCTTCTACATCCATACACATACTCAAACAACTCTTACGATTTCTCTTACTACATTTGTTTCTTTCTGAATATAATTAATTTGAAGAACCACACTTTCCTTGGGCTTCCTCTCACACGCACATTTGCACTATATATCTGTTTTGTTCGTTTTTCTGCATTCATTCGTTCCGTATGCCCATACCATCTCAGTGTGCTCTTTTTTATCTTACTTTACACAGTTTATATTCATATCTCATCACTCCATGCCACATTCTTCTTCTTGGCTCCATCCCAACTCACTGTCTGCGAAGACTGTTGGGGTCAGCTCTCCTCGTCCTCAGGGTGTATGCTCTTCTGTCCCGGACAACGTCCTCCAGGCCGTTCATCTGCATCAGTCTACATATCTGTTTGCACCACCCACGAATTCTTTGGTCTTCCTCTGGTTGTTATTCGAAGAAGATCCATGGAGATTGCCTGGTTCACAATGTGATAGGGTCCTCTGCGTCTTACGTGCTCACACCATCTCAATCGCCTCTCCTCCATCTTACTGTTGATATATGAAACACATAGGCTTCCACGAATGCGTGAACTTTTTATTTTGTCTCTTAGGGACACACCAGCTGACCATCTTAGCATGCGCATTACAGCAGATTCTAGTTACCTGGAGTAAGAGTTATACATCGTCCAGCATTCGGAGCCACATTCTGTTATACATAATCACTGTATTCTTTTCAATGCACGTATTTCTACAGCATACATATATTCGGCTCCTCTGTCTTTTCCACGACCACATTTCTCTTCCATATATCAAAGTTGGCACTAAAATACTGTAGTGGACTATCATTTTAGCAGATTTTGATACTGTTCTAAATAATATTTGGTATACAAGCCAATAATAATTAAAAATACGTTTCGAATAAGCTTCTAATACATTTGTCAAGAAAAAAAATATCCACGTATGAAAACGCATGCTTCGATGTTACGTAGTATCTGAACGTTCCATATAAAGTAGAAAATTGGAAATTATCAAAGTTGTGGCTTTAACTTTGTGGTACTTCAAATTTGAATATTTAATATCTAAACGTTTTACCCGTGCCTAAAATTTTATTTGTTTTTCTTTTATAACGCTTCGGGATTGTCATAACATTGTGTTTGAAACAAACATATTATATTTGTGTATTTTAAAGCAAAAAAATCAAAAAAGTTATTTGTGTATTTTAAAATAAAAAATAAGTTCAAACAATAAGTCTCTTTAATTTTCCACTTTATATACCCTACATACGCCGTGTTCCTTGTGGGGAAGGCAGAGATAACAGATGGCCAAAATGTTATATCTAATCACACAACTTTCACCTTCTCCAGATTCATACATCTCTTCATGGTAAATCTTCTTTTATGTACATACTTCTCATTTCACCTTCTTTCAAAATCTAGTCTATTTGGTCCAGCCACGTTTTCCTCGGTCTACCTCGTCCACGCACACCGTGCACTTCTGACTTTTATATTCGCCTAGTCATTCTTTCCACATGTCCAAACCATTATAAAGATCCTTTCTTCATCTTACTTAAAATATCCTTTTTATCTATGCGTTCATTTCTGATGTCTTCATTCCCCTTCTTTTTAACATTAAAACTCAATATATTTTTTTAGTGCGCATATCCAAAACATTACTCTTCCTCATATATATTTTTTATAGTTAAGATATTAACATTGTGGAAGTTTAAAGACATTGTCATTTATTTTATCAAACACTTTTTATTCCACTTTATGTAAACAATACTTGTTTGTACTCCGCTGATGATGAGGTGAAAACCTTGAAACCGGTAGGGTTATACCGTTACATAAAGTAGAATAAACAGTGTTTAAATAAACGAATTACAACTTTCTCTTAGCCTTCTTCTATCAAGTCTCTAGTTTCACTTCCATACATTAAAGTGGGCCCCATTACACTATTATGTATTGTCATAACGTGTTATCGAATAAATTATATTTATTAGAATGGTTAAAAATATTGGCATTCGCTTGGTCAATCAAATATCCTTTCGCATAAATTTTCCACCTATAATTTAATCACAGAAGCACTGTCATATAAGACACTATATTAAAACAACAATTTTAAAAGTTCAGAATAAAGTTGAAAGTCCCGCTAAATATACGATGTCCCTCATAATATAACAGATTAAAACCCACACACGACACTCGATTCTGATTTCCCACTCAGTTTTATGTTGTACATATATAGTACTCGTATTATTGTATATAATCGTTAGGTTGAACTCAAAACTAAAACTTTCTCTCTCATATGCGAACAAAGTATCCAAATGCTATTTTTATTACCATGTCTGGATCTGGAAAGTATGGTTGGATCAAGTGTACGATATTTTGAAAGAAGATAATGTGAAAAAAAGTCAGAATAATTGTAGAAGCCTTATGGATATAGAACAGGCAAAATACTCGTATGTGTGTCGTCATAGGAACGTTTGGCGCTCTATCCTTTCTACCTACCCCGGTAGAGATACGGCGTGATGGTATGTTTGTATATATTACCATATATTTTTTTTTCCGTGGTTGCAGTCCTAAGACTGGTTTGCAGCAATTTGAACTCTTCTCCTCCATTCCCCCCTGTCCTGTGCGGCTCTTTTTAAGTCTGTATATGTTGAGCAGCGCACGTCCACCAACAGGTCCTCCAGGTACTCTCGGCGTGGGCGTCCCCTAGAGTTTGTCCCCTCGGTCATACCCTCCATTATGGCATGCAAGAGGCCCTCTTGTCGTATTATATGACCGATCCATCTTGCACGCCTTTCGGACAGGATCCTGAGCAGGTGCCTTCCTCCTTCGATTCGTTGGAGAACCTCTTCATTTGTGATGCGGTCTCTCCAGGAAATTCCTAATAGTCTTCTATAGGACCACATCTCATATATTATATTTTATATATAATTTGTTGTTATTGCTACAGGTGTTTGAATACTTGGGCTTGCAAGAGTAAGGACTTGTAGCAAAGGTTTGTAGCAACTCTTGAGTGTAGTATTTTTTTTATGATTATGTGCGGTATATTGTGCGATCAACTCTTTGGTATGTCTGGAGTGATGAAGTGTGAGGGGTTGTATTTGCGTGATGTATACATATGTAATTGAGTGTCACTGTTTGTCAGGTTGATGAGAATGTGCAACGGGATTTTATATAATAAAAAATGGAAAATATATCGATTTATTTTTTCATGCTATATGTCCTCAGTGAGATACAGGCAAAAACCTAGTTTACTGGGGACACGAAAAATGACGGGCAACAAACCCAGATCCATTTAGATTGTGGGTCCAAATATTGTTGTTTTTTTTCACAAATTGTGTATTAAAGATTTCTTGCCATGTGTTAATAAAAAGTATAGATTAACGTGTGAACGATTTCAAAGATGATGGGAGAAGTGTTAGAATGAGTGTAAAAAATTAAATTGACTTCTATGAGTAGATTATATGGTAATGTTTGCTGAAAAGGAAGGAGATTTAAGGTGTGTGATTAGTGAGCTGTAATTATGTCTGATACCAGACTTAGTTTTGAACAAAAAATGTTTATTTTGAAGTGCTACTGGAAGTACGAAAACGCAGTAGAAGTGCAAACGATTAAGGAGACAATTTTGAACTGATCAGCCTACTAGACTTACTATCAGACGAATTAAACATAAGTTTGAAGCAGATGGAACTATTCAGAATATCATAAACAATGTTCCGGAAGACCAAGAACATCTATAAATGCTGCCATGGAAGAACGCGTATTGGAAACGAATCATAACCGATGGTGCTTATTTAAATTTACTGCAAGAATCAGTCATGCCATGTATTCACGAAGATTTTCATGATGAGGACTTGTATGCCTCATATGCCGTGGAGTTTTTTTTTTAAGTTAGTAAACCGTTGCACACCAGCAAAGTCATTGGCGTCACCGCTGTACTGGATCTGGGGGGCTTACCTTAAATCAATACCTTCCTATTCTTACACTCAACTTTTATATTTTTAATTTGTAAACAATAGGGGGTAAGAGTCCCAGTTTAGAGCGTCGTTGAGGAGAGTTTGCTCTCTAAACGACGCTATATAAATTCTCTTCTAATGCTGATTTCTAGCGAAAATGACTAATTTTAAACCAATTAAAAATACAAGATCAGCTTTTTTTCAATTCGTCATAATACAATTATATTCTTCTTTAAAAAATACATAACTTCAACCCACGTTTTTAGCAGGAATCCATACTTAGCTGAATCGATGTATCATGTGTATTCAGTATAATCCATGGCCCACGTTTTGGTCTGCAAAAAAACTCTTGTTGCTTGAATTTGTGCACGTGATTTGTGAGCTAAATCTGTTTTTTTGGTCTTGTCATTTACTGCTGTCCGATCGCGTTTTACGTGCGTAGGACGTCAACGAAATAATACACCCATACCTTGCTTTACGGAAGAGATATATTTCTAAAAAGATGCCAGTAAATTGATTTTCCGTACATCGATTTTTTTTCATTTGAATACATATAGAAAAACGGAAAGACGACGGATCGATGCCTTTGAAATGTGGTGTTGGCGCAGAATGGTCCGGATACTATGGACAGCCATGAGAACAAATGTGTCCGTCTTAGTCGAGCTGAAAATAAAGGTACGCCTCTCGTCATTGTGTATGCGACGTGTCCTGCAGTATTTCGGCCACATCATGAAAAGAGATCCGAATAGCTTGGAGAAACTTGTGGTCGTCGAAAGCGTCGAAGCAACACGATCTCGAGGAACGCAAGATGAAGCAACCTGAATAGGACTGGGACGGGATCTTCAATAGAAAGTCCAATTTTAAAATATTTGTTTATGTCGATTTTGTTTTTTCATAAAGAGAATTTGTTGATTGTTTTATTGATTCCGTTAATGAGAAATTCTGTTAAAAGAGGGTCCGTTTAGCGAGGCATGGGTGTAGTTAGTTATTTACGACCAAGTTTCCTAAACTGGATATTGTTAAGTATTGGTTTTTTGAAAAAAACAGTAACCATTATCAAACTCGTTGCGTGCATTTATCATGATTGTATGTATTTTTCATAATTGATTTTTTTATATTGTTTATAGTTAAGGCATTAACTTTGTGGAGGTTTAAAGACATTGTAATTTATTTTTATCAAACATTGTTTATTCCACTTTTTTGTAACGGTATAACCCTACCAGTTTCAAGGCTTTCGTCTCATCTTCAGGGGAGCACAAACAAGTCTTGTTTGTGCTCCCCTGAAGATGAGGTGAATGCCTTGAAACCGGTAGGGTTATACCATTACAAAAAAGCGGAATAAAATGTGTATGATAAAAATAAATTACAATTGATTTTTTTAAATAACTTTTTTTAAACCCCTAGAAGTAAATATACCAGACAAACTATCTCGAGCAGGGAAACCAGACTTTTTTACAGCAATAATTTAGATACCTAATATGTATCTAAAGTTCATTGGAAATGGAAAAAGTATAAAACATAAAATATACTCGTAGATGTCACCCAAATAGCACATTATTGTCGATAATGATTTAGATAGTTATGTTTCGTTATAACAGATGTCGCACTATTTTCACTATTATAATATAATTATGCGAAACTTATTCTATTATAAAATAGATTTTTTATACTCGTCTTGATCTTGTGTTGAATAAATAATAGTCGCAAGTAAAGATTTTGTTTTTTTTTTTACATTCAGCTCAGTTGATGTGTCGATGTGGTTTTGTTGTATTTATTGAGATTTTTTGTTTAGGAAAATGATATGAAATCCGTGTAGAAATAAGGAGTTGACCACGTTAATAGTTTTGGACGTAAATTTAATGTAACTTTTTTTTGTTTATGATAATATACGAGAACATGTATATTTATGTTCTCAACCACTGTTTTATAACAGTTAAAATACGTCATAAAAAACTACTCGTAGGTATGGTATGAGTTAATCATGAAAATTATATATTTTGCGTAATAGTTTGTATAAAATAAGTTTTTTTTCAATACCCTAAAATGTCAGGCAAAATATCCAAAGCAGCAGTCAAACCTATTCATCCTAGAATTGGTAAAGATAGTGGATTGAAAAAAAGAATCAAGGCTGAAGAAGAGGCAGGTTTATGAGAAAATGAAAGAAATTTTGACTGATGTATTATTTATAGTTAAGGCATTAACATGAGGTTTAAATACATTTTAAATTGTTTTGTCAAACACTGTTTATTTCACTTTATATAACGGTATAACCCTACCGGTTCAAGGTTTTTACCTCATCATCAGGGAAGCACAAACGAGACTGAATTCTATTCGAACTGTTATCGACGTACTCGCTTCTAACGGTAAAAATTCAGGCTGGGGTTTGTGTGTAGAGGGAGACAGGAGACAACCTCAGCAAGCAGCGGTGAAATCCTGGGAATATATGTGTTTATCGGATGTTCACCCCGATGCATTGACTTGGCTATTTCTAGGGCCTCTAATCTGTCCAATTTATTTCCGTCACTACTGATATGCAAGAATTTGGTATCATCGATAGAGAATGTATGATTTGCACGGTGACAATGATTAGCCATTTGAGAATAAATTATAGGATTTGTTAAGGCGGATTTGTGTTCATAAAATTTATTTTCAAAGGATCGTCCTGTCTTTCCTAAATTATTTATTTATTTATTTATTTTACACGTATACATATTTTGCGAAAAAAACAACAGGTAATTTAATTCGGACACACAATTTTAATGGATTTGGGTTTGTTGCCTTTCATTTGTCGTGTCCCCAGTAAACTAGGCATTTGCCTGTACCGAAGACATATATCATGAAAAATTAAATCGATACTTCTTTCCGATTTCGGATTATTTCAATCCCCGTTGCGCATTCTCATCAACCTGACAAACAGTGACACTCAATTACACATGTATACATCACGCGAAATCAAACTCCTCACACTTCATCACTCCAGACAGACCAATCCTGTCGCAATAACAACCACGCTCCGATCGACGGTTTTCCTCCCTTTACCTTTTTTGAATTCGACACCCCATTGTATGTCTTGGGAGTTAAATAGGCATATTGCCCATGTATAATAGAAATTATCGCAATCAGCACATAAAAGTTTATACACACCACTTTTCCTCAAAATGTTGAGATCATCTGAACTTTTTCTTTTGTATATTTGAGTGATAAAAGTTTTCTTCGTTACACAACTAAAAATATGCTGAATAATCGGATTACGAGATGCTTCAACGCCTTAATTTGGTCATATTCCCTATTGACGTCCATGCTGTCTTGCAGAAACCGTAGAAATTCACAAGAATCTTTGACGTATATTCTATAATATATCTGTTGCATATGATATTCCATAAATAAAATAAATTAAATAAACATTTTCTTGCAAAAAATGATACAATAATCTTAGGCCAATTTATATAGAGTCGAATCAGCATAATGGCGCCCAAACCTGCTATTATTGACATTAAAAATATTACAAAATAAATCATCGTCGTCGTTGCTGGGCTTCGTAGTCAAGGGTCCTCTCGCCATTCCACTGTTAATCCTGTTGGAAAGCTAGTCGTTGCACACCAGCAAACTTACCGGCCACATCGCTGCACTGGATCCGATGGCACACCGAAGTGAGACGATCGGAGCACACCGACATGTTTTTTAAAAAAAATTTTGAAGAATAGATATGACCGAAGTCATAAGTATTCTTATACTCCCGAATACTAATGAAAAAATGCCTGTGTCATTCGAGGGGAGTAACACGGCGCGGGGGTGGAACTAAAGACCTTCCGCACGTAAGCCCAATACGTTACCGCGCGGCTATATAGTACACCTCGACAAAATAAATATAAAATAAGTTGAATGTAAAGACATGAAGGAGGTGGCTGCGGGCATTAGATTATGATAAGTACTTTTCCACTTCTGCGTATATTTAGAAACACATTTGGTATGAAAACCTTAGGAAACCTACCAAGGAAAGATGAACTACCTTCGAAGAAATCTTTGAAGATCTTCCATTATGTGAAAGTTGAACATTCTATAAAAAAATATTTTAACGTAAAAAATTAAAACACGTAAAAAATAAAAACCAAGCCCATAATTTAGTAACCATGAATATAAAAGCAAAAATAAGTTATTTGAAAAAAGTATTTTAACAAATGCACGTAAAAAGTAAAAACCAAGCCCATCATTTAGAAACGGAAGGGAAAAGTTCAATGTTTTTTTTTATAAATGCGAACAAATACTAAATAAACATTCGTTTTATTAATAAAGTCTAAATTAATTTGCACTTTTAACTGATATATCATTTACACTTTTTGAAACTCTCGTGCGAGTATTTCTAGGAAAGTTATTGTCATAATTGAATCGTCTCATATTACAACAGTGGGAATTTCGTCGAAAAATACGATAATTGTCTATTTTTTACTGTCTAATGTTAATTTATAACCCAATGTCATCATAACCCAAACAATTAACTGTGAGATCATATGACTGACCTTAAAATACTTTCGTATGAGTTATGTTTGTCAGGGGTCATGGAACGATTTTCAAAAGTGCCTAAAATGAATAATAAAAAAAAAACATCAAAATTACGTATTTTGAGTTTTATGTTTCTTTGTTGTTATTTGTCTATTTATTTAAAAAAATCTTTTTTTTAACAAGAATCTGGTTTTACACCAAAGGTGATGGGGAAGATAAAGATACAATATTAAGCTTTATAAGGGCAGCTCCTTCAAAAGCTGGTGGCTTCTAAAAGATCAGGATGGCCGACTTCTATTAAGTTCTTATGTTGATTTTAATCCATAGATTGTAAAATATCTTGATGTGTAAACTAAGTAAGCAATCTATTGAGTTTAGTTTGACAATGCTTTTGATATGCGACACAGGCCTGTCATTTTATGTTTATTAAGTAGAGTATTGTCACATTTAAGTGTCAAATTATTATATTTAATTAATATTTGTTTTTTTTCTATTTTTTATACTGTACGCTTTGAGGGTTTTAATATTCGCACCAAATATTGATAAAAAAATTACTTATTCAATACTTGCTATCTTCGTCTCGATCGACAGTAATGTTTAATATCAGGGTTACACGATACTTTATAGTAGTTATGCGATTTCCGTTTTAACTGATTTCCGGTGCATATGAAATTCAATATCATTGCTTACTTCTCATGTAACAATTTAATTTAAACATATAGCTAATTCGCAAATACCGGACGTTTGAGATTGCAATTCAAGGAAACTGCAAAGTATTTCAATCTATCATCATAAATTAATATTTTGCAGCATTCATTCTTAGACCCCTCAGTTTAGACTGTCTAATATGTTGAATTATAATGTGAATGCATTGATTGCCCGCCAAAAATAATAGTTAGAAATTAAAACTGAAACAAATTAAGTACGAATCTTACATTATTTTGATTTTTAATGTGGTTACTGCCTTTTTCTCCTACATGGGCTGGATTGGACATTAATTATTTACCTTTACTGTACAGAAGTACAAAAAAATTACGCGCGTTCCGAACAGAGGGGCGGGAGAGGTCCTATGAATATTTCATATGAGTAACAATATAATTAAAAGAACGAAATAACGTTTTCACTTACTTACAATCAGAATTGCGTAGAAACCACGAAGTGGAAGGGCGGACCCAGTTTAACATTGGTTTTGTAACTGGTTCCAGAGCCTCACTGCATGGACAGTAAAGGACGACATAAAAAAGAAGTTCTTTGGCGTAAAAAAGTCTACCTTTTAGTATAAGAGGTTATATTTTCATAATATTTACCATGCTCGGCGGAAGCACTCGCGGTCTTAACCCTTACAGGCACAGGTAAACTTAATTTTTTTTACTCAGGCTACACAAAAAATAAAAAGTCAAGTTTCTCATTATTTTTTGTCTCATTATTCAAGTTTCTCATTACAAATGCTAAATTAACATATTTCCACTTCCTCAGTAGGCCAAGGAACTCCTGGTGAGGTGGTACAACTTATGTACCACTAGTCCATATTTCCACTGGTACTTCTAATGTACCACCAAATAATGACGAAATACATCCAAGTAAAATTAATTTTTAACCTAAATATAAATTTACCACAACTACTGAAGTCAATTTTATCACAACACAACTATTTTTTATTAAAATTTAATACAAAATATATAACGTTTTCTTTTATATGCACAAGTCGGCACACCAAGAACAACTAACTGTCAATAATATTAGAAGATAAATGAATTTGAACCTGTGCGGATATGAGTCATAAGTATTATATTATACGAAGTGGTACATAATCTGAGCGTTCTTGCAGCAATAGAGAGAGGTTTAATAAGTGGTACATTGCGTGTACCATTGTGCAGTACTGCGTCAAAAAAAGGTGGTACATAACGTGGACCACTAAGCCTGTAAGAGTTAACGGGACTCGCTCCGTTGGATTTAGAGTTCCAGTGTCGCGCCGCGATTATCCTTCTTGGTAAGGGACGTACCGCGAGTATATGTGACGTCCGCCTTCACCCCTTGCCAGGGATGACGATCTTTAAAACCTGCCCAGAGGTCCAGTAGTGGACTTTGTAACATCGTTGGTCGTCCTGTATGGGAAGAGATACATTTAATTTCATTCCTTGCATCAGGGCACGCCTCGGCTCCCCGTGGGTACTCCTTTGATAGCAATATATTTAGCTATAATCTTGTCCTTTTACACTGTTTTAATTATTACGGCCATTTGGATCAATTCGCAAAACACATTCTGTGGTAGTGCGATGATAATCGAGTCAGGGATTTCCGAAGTAAACTCCACTCCGCCGTAGATCGGTTCATCTACGGACCGATTAGCTACTCCAATCTAGTGGTCATAGGATAGTTTTGTTGCATTTGATACTTTCTGTGCAGTACTGGCAACTTGCTGGACTGTTTGTACTAAAGGTCTTAAGCCACTTTAAAATTTAAAAAAATCCGCGCTGCGAGTCATTTTCCTTCTTTCGTGATGTCGGACCTTAAGTCCGTCATAACTTATATTCTTTTCACACTCGGGTGTGTCGACTGAAGAAGGAGAAATTTTTCCACGTGGAAGGCAACTACACGGTTTGTCCTTTTTCATGTTCCACGAATAAAAACAGCTGCCCTGTATACGTGCCTGTTCTGAAAAAAAATATATGGTTTTAGGAAATGAAATGATAGTTATGGGAAAAGCGATTTCCCACCATGGGAAATACCAATCCAAACACAAACCAATCACAGAAGTTTCCTGGTATTTAGGTAAGTATAGACGGTAGTATAACACTGTCAATGTAACGTGCAGGTTCTGGATTACAAATACAAAAGCAGTTGTATAGTATTGTCTCGTCCGCCTGGTGTAATCGTTTCATTCCTGATTTTTCTTTTCCTTTCCTCTCCCCCATCCCCCATCCCTCCTTTCCTTTTGATTGATGATATCTCACTTTATATAAAACATAATGTTCGGGTGATTGTCCGTATTTGTGGGGTTCGTGGGCATATGCCCACGTATGTACGAGTATTTATGGATTTCGTGGGGATGGATAGACATTTGAATGACTTATGCAACCATGTAACTTGCTTCATTTACTTTTGTCTGGTTGGTTGGAAGATATTGCCGCCTGGCAATAAGCCCGCCAGATTGTATTTGCAATAAAAGTGTTAAATAAATAACCGCACCTTCAACATTTTGATCTTTAATAAATTTTTTTTTGGGAACCCTTAATTTTACCAAATGGAACCCCAGGGTTTCACGGACCTCCGTTTGGCAAACGCTGGTCTATGGTTTTATATGGAAGACAGTGGAAAAGAGGATACATTTAATTTATAACTTATGATGGAAGTAAATTGAACTTAAGTTGAATGCACTCACCTGACGAAGACAGTGCGTGTTGATATATGCACACTGATATGGTTAAACATATTATGAAGAAAAACAAAGTGAAGTGTTTTATTTTTATTTTCCATTAAAAATTTAATTACTTAACCTAACATTGACGTGTATCGTGTTTATATTGTTCACGACTACCATGTTTCCACGGCATACCGCAAGGGGTATTGTATTTTTTTTTGTTAACCTTTCCTTCCCGGTGTTGGGTATCTTCTACACGTTGCTTCAAATAACCATCACAATCTCTATAAATATAATAAATATAAGGTTAAGATTCTAGGTATTCCTCCATAATATATTTACGCATTGATTTAAAAAATAATATTAATAATAATCAGAATTTATCGACTACATCGTAAGTATTTTCTGATTTAAACGCTGTGAGTGCCTCGATCTTGGGTCTTGACGATAGGTGAAAAGTATGCGGGAAGCGCGACACTATATTCGCATCTCACTTTTGCATACGTCACTGAATAGCGAGGAGCGCAATTGTCTCCACCTCGCAAGTGTAAGCGACGCCCGGGTTAGCCCCCAACCCTGCCGCGCTGCAGTAGCTGTTGAGCTGGCAACGAGACTAGACCTACGCCCGTTCCGTGAGCGGTGCCAGATGGTTTTGTAATGTTTTCAGCAAATAAATCTCAATTATTATAATTTTTAACTTCAATTATAATTAATTAAGGGGATTATCTATGAATGTTCTTATTTTTCCGATTTAAAATCGCTAATTTTTGATCGCGTACTCACTACCCAACACCGGAACACGCGTTTCATTTTTATCACCGTAAGGGAAGGGTTAAAGCGTGTCTTTCATTGGTATAAAAATTTTCAACACAAGATCTTTTTAAAAATCTAATCTTGGTACACCTTCGGTAAGTGGAAAGCTTATACGCTCCAAGGTGAAAACTCTAGCATGTTTTTAACAGGCAATCAATTCCACATAATGTAAAATAATCCGAAAAACCTTGTTCAGCTGATATGAAGAACCGCAAAAGGGTCAAAATATCATATAATTCCACAAAAGTTCAACATAGTAACTGCATTATAAAAACTAATGATTTATCAATCGTTATTTACCTAACAGTTATTTTTATTATGCGTTAAAAATGTTCGAACCAATGAAAGGCACGCTTTAACAAAAAATACTTCATCCCCCCACATCGTGATATTTATGTTGACAGTTATTTATGTTAGACAGTTATTTAATGATTGCTGCTTTTTATGTTAGACAATTATTCAATGATTGCTGTGCAAATTTGACTGGAAAGGTTTTCTCCCTCGAGAATGGAACCATTATTATTGACTTTAATTTGTCAATAATACTAGTTCCAGTCCCGAGAGAGAGAGCCCTTGAGGAAAGTTTGCTCTCTAAACGACGCTTTGTAAATTGTCCTTTTTGTTGTTATTTTTCAAGAGTGTCAATGAAATCTTTTTTTATAAAGTATTCTATAACAGACATTTTCCAAAAGCTATACCTATCATATATGGTATTCAAATTATATCTTAAGAATTAATCTCATTTATATATTATGGACCCTCAAAGTGGGTAGTATGAACCGACTGGAAGCATTCGAAATGTGGATACACCGTAGAATGCTACGGATACCCTGGACGGATATGGTCAGCAACACAAGGGTTCGTCAAAGAGCCAAAGTTGATAGAGAGTTGCTGACTTATATTAAAATCCGAAAGGTCTCCTATTTGGGTCATGTACTTAGAGGAGCAAAGTACAAATTACTGCACCTGATCAACCAAGGCAAAATAGAGGGTCGAAGAGGTGTTGGCAGGAGGCAAAACTCCTGGCTCCGCAATATACGTGATTGGACTGGTATAAGGAGCGTTGGGGATCTTTTTCGGACTGCCGGGGACAAAAATGTCTACTCTCAGGTGATAGTCAACGTTGGGAGGACCTGACATGGGACTAGGAAGAAGAAGATATGTTATATTATAACTATAAACTAATTTTATTTAAATTTACTACATGTCATTTTATTTTTTATGAACATTTTTGCAATGAAATCTTATGACGATTAAAAATTTGCATTTCCGCCGCTGATTGCAAAAATAGATTTGACGTTTCACACTAGCTAAAACTGTTAATAGAATGATGAGATGGGAATTGATAAGGTGAAGGAGAGAATTAAGTCATCGTTGCAGGCAGCAACATTCACTAATTGTATAATAAATACAAAAGATCTTTTCAAATATAAAACTTCTTCACACGAAAACTGTTTTACCTCCATAACAATGATACGGCCTTTGTTCAAATTTGATTAAATCTTTCAAACATGGCCATTTTATTACATCAATTCTTATCTTCTTTTTTATCAAAGGTTTTTCGGTCTTAACTGTGGAAATCCATACAAGAATATTTAATAATAAATATTTTTTATAAGAATAATTTCGTTAATCTTGGCAACACGGGGCTTTGTTCACATTGCACGCATTTCTATTTATTTCGAGGCTCTCATTAGATGGAATGATCTTGGTTTATTACTAAAGCAATGCTTAGGTACAACTGGTATTATGTTGTATTGGAGAAGTATGTGGTTTATTGACCCAAAGTATTTCTTTTAACGTGGACTTAAATTTTTTAATATACCATACATACCATCACGACGTCGCAATGTCGATGGACAAAGATGAGAAATCGTCACACTTTCTCTGAGGTTCTTTTCAGACGTACTAAACGTTGTGTTTTATAGTTCAAAACATAATTATTTCTAGTTTAGTATAATATTTATGAAGTTCCACAAATTTAACTAAAACTTTTTACATTATTGTTAATTTATTATTTTACGGCGATGTCGATATTTTCAAAAAAGGAAACTTACAATAAAAAGACTGAGAAATGGTAGTAGGACTTGATGAGAAGATGTATTGATATACGAATAAAAGAGCCGAAGGATGTGTGTCGAAGTAGGAACATCTGGCGTTCTTTCCTTTCTACCTACCCCGACAGGGAAACGGCGTGATGATATGTATGTATTTACGGTGATGTACATGAGTTCAATTCATAATTCACGCTTTTTTGGAGTATATTAATACAAATATAAAGGTCATGCGTTAACAGTTGGAGGAATTAAAATTTTATTTAAAATGCTAATATTAAAAAAATTCCATCACCGCCTCCACTCGATGGGGCAAATAACAGTATGTATGTCTAATGTGTGTAGTAGTATTTATTTAATTTAAATAATAATTGTTTTTAACAATGCATTATTGTTATGCTGGCGTCGTGCGAATTTCACCACAGCCCACTCGCTTGGCCTAGTAATTATTTATTAAGAATTTATTATTGCAACTAACATAAGTCTCGTAACCATAAGTTTGATCTATGAAGATATTTTTTCCAGTAACACAACATGAACAGAATGATGCATTGTGTTTTAAAGACTTGGGCCTTTACACCATAGTAATTTACCCGAGGTAGTATATTCTGTAAACAATCTTGTTATTTTCCTACCAGCCGCGTAGGACCCACACCCTGCCAGTTTATTAGTAAAAAAGTATTCTGATTATTTGCCCAAACGTCGAAGACAGAGTGGTGTGTGTCAATGGTGGGATGGACAGTAGACTTTTATTCATGATTTTATAACCTGGTTATATTTTCACTTGTATACGTACACTTGACTACAATTTGGTAACACTGCTGCACGCCAAAGGTTACGACAATCTAGTAGATTTTTTTTTAACCAGAATGGGTCTACTTTTTTATTTGATGGCTACTATTTGTGAATCGAAGCCTTGGGTAGAAGGCGAGTTTATTTACAACTACGCTACGCTAGTAACAGTACCAAACAGATAATGACAATATTGTTAGTTTCGTGTATTTTAAAAGAAATTCGCATACTATCTCTATTGTATAATATCCTTAACTGCCCCGCCGCCCCTCTTATCTCGCTGGAAATTTTCAGCGTCTTTCCGATCATGGACTAGCGCTACGCTCAAACAGAGATTTACGTCGTCCTTTACTGCCCGTACAGTCAGACTCTTGAACCAGTTACAAACCAATGTTAGATTCGCCCTGTACTTATAATGCTTTAAGAAGCGACTGAAAAATCTCATTATTTCTAGTAATTGTTATATACAATAATATTGAGTACTTGAGAAACATTTTCGCATAATCTTTGCTGGGTTAAACCATTACTTTGTGAAATATCCCAACCGTAAATCATCGCCTAGTCATTCGAGGTAAACACTAATGGGAGTTGGCCTTAATTTGGTTCAAGTCCTACTGACTGTCCAGTTATACAGTCTTAATTGAATCAACTAGTATGTTTTGCTTTTGATTTGATCTTTATTCGAATACAGACGTATGTGTTTTTTCTAAATCGATCTTAACCTGGCTCGTTTTATTCAATTTATAAGAATCGGATTTAAACCTAACGAGGGCAGATGGTTGTTCCTTTTTCATTATCCTAATATCTCATGGAACGAATATTTAATTAAAGCAATCGTACACTTGTGATATAAACGAATAAGACACTGAGAAGAAACTGTCTTTTGAATTAACTCTTCATTCTTGGGTTTACACAAGAGTTTTAAATGTCGTTTTTGAATTAGTTGGATAAGTTGTAGATACTCAAAAACGGCATTTTATGAGAAAAACTGTTCCTTGATTTAACTCTTCTTTATTGGTTTCACACACGAGTGTTAAATATCGTTTTTGGATTATTTGGATAAGTTGGAGAGACTCCAAAACGTCAGTCTGTGAGAAAAAGCTGTCCTTTGATTTAACTCTTCTTTCTTGGTTTCACACAAGATTATTAACTGTAGTTTTTTGATTAGTTGAATGTTGGATAAGCTGGAGAGACTCCAAAACGTCATTCTGTGAGAAAAAAGCTGTTCTTTAATTTGACTCTTTATTAGTTTCACACACGAGTGTTAAACTTGTTTTTGAAATAGCTGGATCTTATTTTTGGAATAGCTGGGTTTGTTGCCACTTGTTTGTCGTATCCCCAGTAAACTAGACTTTTGCCTGTATTTTACTGACGGCGTTCTGATCCATGCACTGCTGATAACGTGAAATTGCAAACACCATGAATAATTTGTTTTGGTATTTGGACGCATTATCTTTCAGTGGCTAATCTCAATTCATTAACTGTTGCCGATTTTGTGCAATAACCTTGATTTTTGATGAGCTCTAAAAAAAATCCATTGGCTTTAGGTCTGGAAGCGCGGTCGGTATTCAATACTACCTCTATATCCAATCCATCTGTTCAATAAATATTTAGTAAAATAGGTCATCACATCAGGATGGAAGTAGAGAGCTGCACCATCTTACTGGAAATAAAATAACTCATTCCTATGATAAATTTGCTGAAAATAAAAGAACTCCTCATAAATGCGTTGTACGACAAACTGTTGCAGCAATTACAAGTAAAAGCACGGTGTAAAAGTGTGTATACATTATTTTTTTCACACGTTTATGTGTATCTTAAATATTTCTTTCAGAGATTTACTATTCCCGGCGTGTAGTGAATTCTGAACACCGTTGACATTGAGGGATTATTCTACAACGTGAAATTGAGAAATTCGACGATAATTGGGTCTCTCAAAACATCATCCGGAATGGTCTTTTCTCATAATTTTAATGTTGACACAATCTTTTGTTTAGATCTGTCTCGATTAATCACACTATCTCATTTGGGCTGCTGATGCTGTTTCGTCAACTTTCCACTGTTTGTCTTTTAACAACTGCTGTGAGAAACTTTATCTGTTATGTATTTGTTAAGTCTTGTTATGTTTCTGTTTCGAATTGTGACTTCTACGTCGTTTCTTTGTCATGATTGTATAAAATAACTATGATTATTTTTCGCAATCTAATAAAACCGCATATGATTACAAATTCTTTCCGGATTTGCTTTTCTGTCTTTTTTTAATTTATTTTTGATAACCTTTGTGACCTAGTTGGCAAGACACCTGTCTTCCGACCTGGAGATTGCTGGTTAGATTCCCGCTGAGACCCTTTTTTTTTTCAAATAAAAGGTTTCGGTCTTGTTTTCATTTAAGGCCTCATAATAACTTTCTTCTTGAACGTAGCGGACTGCCACATGGTACTAACCCTATAAAGCTGTACTGTATACAAGGAAATTGTTATATATTATTCGTTCGGGCTCTTATATAGCGGCCAGACGGGATTTGTTTAGTATTAGTGGGGTTGAGTCCGAGTTAAAGCGCCCTTAACCCTTCCTGTCCTGTGATATGTAACTAGTACACATTGCTTCTAAAAACTTTAATATCTCTATAAATATAATAAATACTTGTTTCAAATCAAGAACACTATCTGTATAAACAAGCATATGAACATCCAAAGCAAGGTGAGGATATACAAGACCTGTGTCCGCCCTATAATGACATACAGCATAGAGTCCAGAGCCGACACTGTCAGAACAAAAAATCTCCTTCGAACCAGCGAAATGAAGGTACTCAGGAGTATCACTGGCAAAACCATTCGGGATAGAGTACGTAACACAGAAATCCGAAGGACGTGTGAAGTTGAAGATATTGTCAGATGGGGACGACAGAGAAGAAAATTCTGGAACGAACACGTATCCAGAATGACGGAACCAAGACCCGTAAGAGTGGCCAGGGACAGTATCCCCCAAGCAAGCAGACCTCCAGGACGACCTCCCAAAAGATGGAAAGACAGCTGGCAGTCGACGTCGCAAGAGGCAAACAATGATGCAGGACCATAACAGGCCAACAGGCCTAAAATAAGATGAAGAAGAAGTTTCAAATTTTAGGTATTCCTCCGTAATACATTTACGCACTGAATAAAAAAATATATATTCATAATAATTTGCACTTATCGGCCACATCAAAGATATTTTGTGAAAATCGGGAATAAATTTACCAATAAAATCAAACGTGTGCCAGTGTGTGACGTAGGTATATTCATTCTAAAAAACCGCTATGGTTGAGAAAGCGACGCTATTCACGTCTCAGTCTCACTCTACTTCGGTAATTGGGAACGCAAGAAATTGAATCTCAGTTCGCTCGCTTCTTTCGCTTCAGTAGCTCGCGGGCGTTCGTTTGAGGGGGTCGCTTCGCCCGTTTTGTGAACGTCGGCCAATGTTTTTTTCATGTTTTCAGCAGTTAAATTTCAATTATTATCACTTTTGACTTCAAATTTAATTAATTGAAGCGATTGGCTATGAATATTCTTATTTTTTCGATTTTAAATCGCTCATTTTTACATGTGTATTGAATACACAGCACCGGAACTCGCCAATTTTTTTAGCACAGGAAGGGAAAGGTTAAGGAGATTTTTCAGCCTAAATGGCGCAGTATAAAGTTGTCCTTTGAATCGAATTAAATCGATTTTGTTTTTTTCTCGCAACTGTGAGTGGAAGGTATATCAGAAGAAGACCAAGGAAAGTATGGTTGTATCAAGGAAATGGTATTTTAAAGAAAGGAAATGAAAAAAGTAAATAAAAAGATGTATGGATGTGGAAGAGTCGAACAATGGGTGTCTAAATAGGACATTTTGGCACTCTGTCTTTTCTGCCTATTCTGACAGAAAAAATGTTAATAATAATAAATATACGTTTATTGATAGCAACACAGTATACGAGTCTACACATTTAAATACATTCCAAAATCACATATATATCTCAAGATAAATAACAAAAAATACATTCAAAACGTCTGGGCTCATCTCAAAACACCCCCCTGGCTGAGATACATATAAAAAATATAGGGCGAACCCGGCCGCGAGGACACCATATGTTTTTCAGCCCATAGCCTGTTGTGGTATGTTTGCGTGTAATTTAAAAAAAATATGTTAGCACTTCGGTGTGCCACCGGATTCAGTACAGCGGTGGGTTAGTGAGTTTGCTCGTGTGCAATGTCTCACTCACTTAAAAAAAATCCACGGCACAGCTTCACTTTACAACTGACTTGACGTTGAAATGGCGAGAGCATCTTGTGTCTCTTATTATTTGACTTAGTACATAAATATACCACTTAGTACATATTGACTTAGTACATAACACTTTGTATATAAATGAAAGGATACAGACACATATCTCAACACAAATCGCAGTGCTACATTTCAAAATCGATTACCAACATCCATTCTAGATCACAAACCCATAAAAAAGGAACTTACTTCATATTTTTGTTTAATACCGGATTAACAGGGCCGCACTAGATATCTTGTTGCCTCAAATTACTAAATCGAATAGTCAAATATGTTATGATATACAAATACACAAAAATACATTTTATCACACTATTCCCCTTATTGGGGTAGATAAATTTTCAATTTAATACGAAGGACAATTTTGTATAGTACCGTTTAAAGAACAAAGGACCTTATTAGAGATCACGCTGCTTAAAATTACTAAATCGAGTTCTCAAATATGATATACAAATATACATAAATAAATACATACTATTACACTATACCCTTTATTGGGGAAGAAATAATTTTCAATTCAATTCAATGGACAATATTGTATAGCGCCAATTGTGGCCTAAAATTTCTAAATCGAGTTCTCAAATATGATGTACAAATACACATAAATACATACTATCACATTATTCCCTTTATTGGGGAAGGCAAATTTTCAATTCAATTCAAAGGACAATATTGTATAGCGCCAATTGTGGTCTAAAATGTCTAAATTGAGTACTCAAATATGATTGATATACGAGTACAAATACACATAAATACATACTATCACACTATTTCCTTTATTGGGGAAGACAAATTTTAAATTCAATTCAAATAACAATTTTGTATAGCGCCAATTGAGGCCTAAAATGTCTAAATCGAGTACTTTAATATGATATACAAATACACATAAATCTATACTATCACACTTTTCGCTTTATTGTGGGTGTAGGCAAACTTTCAATTAAATTCAGAAGACAATTTTGTATAGCGCTGTTTCAGAGCAAATTCTACTCACGGGCCCTTTAACTTGTGTCTCGAACCCACAATTATCAAACGAATCTCGTCTTGTAATTATAGTAGCGCCCGAGCGAATCATGTATAACACGATTTTATATACTGTACAACCTTGTAGGAATATTGCCATGGGACAATTTCTTCCAATAAATCAGAAATATATTTATGAAGTCTTGAGTGAAAGCCAGTGATTTTTTTATTTATTTTGAGTTTGAACTCGCAACCTCCGGGTCAGAAAACCTTGTCATCAATACCACGGAGACAAAAAACAAAATGTCAAAGATCATGACATATTTCCTTTGCCTAGTCCACATCCAAACGTCTTTCTATGCAGTTATATCTGCTTTTCTTCCGTGGTCTATATGGTAAGCTACAAATCTGTTTACCGACCCATGGTTTGCAAGTTTAATCCCCGTTAGTACTCATTTAGTCAAATATGGTTCCATCCTTGTTTTCATTTTAGCCATCTTGAACACATTTCCACTAAGTTGAAATATATTGCTAATTCACCTTTCTAGGTTTTATTGCATAAAACGAAATAATATGTCACCCTTTAAATTAGACACGTATCAACACTGCACACAATTCACATAAGAAAACGACAGCTCTGCCTTTTGTTGCATAACATTCGTATGAAATGCAAAGAAAAGACTTCATACATTATAGCATTTAATTGTAAAATTGGTCAACAGAAGCACATTAGTGGCAATTTAGAGGTATTCAGATTAAAAGCCTATTATGCGAATTGCAATTCGCTTGTTATGTAAAAAGATTTTAATGATTCTCATTATTACTAATGTATTTGAAAGATCAGTGGATTTTCGCATTACATATTTAAGATAAAAATTTAGTCAAGTTTGAAATTTAACATGAATATATCTAGTCTTGTGTAATTGTATTGTTCACAGTCAAATAGTTATCCATCGACGCAGCTTTCTTTCACCCAAAAATAAGCTCCTTCTCTTTAAAACCCTTATTAGTCCCATTTTGACCTATGCTACCCCCGTTTTGGGTAGTGTGATTAACACGGATCACCTGAAACTTAAACGAGTGCAGAACAAGGCATTCAAGATCTCTTTCAACACCCATCCCAGAACTAACTTCTACCAATTTCACACCGAACAGCGTGAAGAAACCCTCGAACGCCACATCATCGATAGAACGGTGAAATTCCATAAAAGCCAACAGGAATATTGCAGTAATCCGATCGATATCTTCCATGAAATGAAAAAACGGATAATCTTCGGATACGCGTGCTATATTTTTCATCTTTCTTTTATATATGGGCATTAGAAGGAATCAAACCTATGCAAGGATATCCCATTACATCTAAGATGATTCAAGATGCACCATCCATATCTTCTTAGAAGGTCTAAAACTGAGAGAAGCAATTTATTATCTTTCTTTTCAACCGTGTTATTTTATTCTTGTGTATGACTTTTCTATGAGTCACTTAGAATTATTTATAACTGTCAAGGTGAATCAAAATACAACATTGAAATGTCTCATTTTCTTGTTAACAAAAAGTGAAATGAAGCTTTGCGCAAGTCTGACAAGTTTTAATCTTATATTAACATTGCAATTTAGTATTATATTTTATTTAATTTAAATGAACCGTGACAAGGATTTTTATTCATTAATATAAGATAATAACTATGACAAATAAATGCAGTAAATAATACAACAATAAGTCATTGCTATACATTCACAGAAATACTCGAGTCAGTAAAACTGTCTTCGAAACCATTTTATACGGATCCAAAGAGAGTTTAAATGTATCTATCAAGTGTCCATAATTCAGTGTATTTCCAATGAAATAAATAAATAAAATAAATAATAGGTTTATTGATAGCAACATAGTGTGTACAGATTATATTTAAATAACACTTCTAAAACACATAAATTGCAGATAATACATTAAATACAGAAGCTATCAAAAGGTCTGGGCTCATCTAATAGCATCCCCTCGGCCAAGATACACCCCACCAATATAGGGCGAACCCAGCCACGAGGACACCATATGTTTTTCAGCCCACACCTTGGAACACGTAGAACAAGAATATATAAAAAAAAACACTGAAAATAAATAGATGACAAAAAAAATACATTCAAGAGAGAAGACACTAAGAGGTCCGGGCTCATCCCACAAACATTCCCTCGGCCGAGATACACCCCACCAATGTAGGGCGAGCTCGACCGCAAGGGCATCAGGGGGCTTCCATCCCACACCCCCGCATATCTAGATTAAAGAATAAATAGAAGAAAAAAAAAACGTATGGCAGAAAACAAAAAAAAAGTGAACCCACATATACCACCTCAGGTTAACTGTCAGCAAGAACGAGAAAAAAAAAAAAGAAAAGCCTCAAAGGAGTCCAAATTTTACATAATGACAAATGGGAAGTGAAATAGTTGAGACAATATTGAAATAGTTAGGCAGTAATACATTGAAATAGATAAGCAGTTTTAAAAGAATGAATGAGGAAATAACGCACAAACACGTATGCACAATCCTCGATTCACCACCAGCGAAAAGAAAGGAAATAAGAAAAGAAAAGCAAATTCTGTGTAGCCTGTGGCTTATAGCCTGGAACCGAGTTAACCATCTGAACACAAACCGTCCCGGCTCTAAGCCATGTTGGCTATATCAGTCGCAACGGCTTTATCCAAGTATCTTCTTACTGGAGATGCTTAGTTACAGATCATTAGAGGGTGGAAGATCTCTTCGATTGGGATTTTTTTTCTGAGTGCACGCATCTCCACAACATTAATCTTACTTTCTGAGTGCACGCATCTCCACAACATTAATCTTACTTTCTGAGTGCACGCATCTCCACAACATTAATCTTACTTTCTGAGTGCACGCATCTCCACAACATTAATCTTACTTTCTGAGTGCACGCATCTCCACAACATTAATCTTACTTTCTGAGTGCACGCATCTCCACAACATTAATCTTACTTTCTGAGTGCACGCATCTCCACAACATTAATCTTACTTTCTGAGTGCACGCATCTCCACAACATTAATCTTACTTTCTGAGTGCACGCATCTCCACAACATTAATCTTACTTTCTGAGTGCACGCATCTCCACAACATTAATCTTACTTTCTGAGTGCACGCATCTCCACAACATTAATCTTACTTTCTGAGTGCACGCATCTCCACAACATTAATCTTACTTTCTGAGTGCACGCATCTCCACAACATTAATCTTACTTTCTGAGTGCACGCATCTCCACAACATTAATCTTACTTTCTGAGTGCACGCATCTCCACAACATTAACCTTACTTTTATCTTTCTTTTGCCAAATCCATGTTTCATTTCCATACGCCTAGGCGAGCATCAACACAATTATAGACTGTCGTTACACACTATTATGGGTTGCCATTTTTGCTACTTTTGATAGAGCGCGGTCGTTATATATTACATTGAGTGATCCGTTTACCTTGTTCCCTGTCGCTACCCTTCTTTCAACTCACAAATTTCTTAAGCCATATTTGTTACTTTTGATAGAGCACGGTCGTTATATATTACATTGAGTGATCCGTTTACCTTGTTCCCTGTCGCTACCCTTCTTTCAACTCACAAATTTCTTAAGTCATATTTGCTACTTTTGATAGAGCGCGGTCGTTATATATTACATTGAGCGCTCCGTTTACCTTGTTCCCTGTCGCTACCCTTCTTTCAACTCACAAATTTCTTAAGTCATATAAATGGCTGATACTGTTAGAACTTTTATTAATTTTATTGTTTTCTTGTTCTAGGTGAGTCGACATATTTCCGGATATACGTGTGTTCAAAACCTCAGTGTCGATTGGTAAGAATTTATTAGACACCCTGTACACCATGTTCTATCACTTAAAGTCAAAGATTTTTAGATATGGTTATATTTTATTTTTTGAAAATCCATTTTTTGTATGTATGTTATGGTTAACATGGTACATAGGGCCTTATTGTTATACAGCAGGAATGGTCAACAAGTCGATCGCAATCGACCTGTCGACCGCGAAGCAATTTTTGGTCGATCGCGACCGTCTACGTAACATGTTGCCAAATCTCATTACGCGCATGCACTTGTCAACGCAATCAATTAGTTATCCGTTTTTAATATGTTGATATGTCTACTCCAAATAAATTTATGTATGTAATTTTAAATATATGTATGAGTTTTGTAATTTGTAATTAACGTGTTCCTCGCGGGAAGCACAAACGCCTGTGATCTGATCTGTAGCATTCCTTTGTGTATTTTACGTAATGTTTAGTTTATCTCCTTTATTTAATGAGTCTCCTTAAGAGTAATGACTATTATTTATTATCAGAAAATTACTTGAATGTCATGTTAAATTGGTGGTGTAGTCAAATATCAGTGTTTCTAAACAAAATACGCGTTTAAAATTAGAAATTAAAAAACGCCGAAATTGTGCCGCGCACAGGATTCGTGGAATTTGATTTTTAACGCAGTGTACAGGTTAATAAACTTTTAGTTATCCTTTTTTATTCATTATTATTCATAATTATTAATAAACTTTTAGTTATATTTTTCATCATGTAGGTTATGTGTCAAATTTGTTAAATGTCGCGAATTTGATAAGGAAGATCGCGTTTATTTTTTTTATGTAAAAAGTCGACCGCGTAAGTAAACAAATTGGCAACTCCTGTTATACAGCATTATTTTTCCAACCAACCAGCTCATCTTAGAAACATTAAATTGTTTAAATGCATAACACATTTCACCAGAAAAAATCCATTCATTTCAACTCTTTCTGTATTTTAACCTCAAACCTGAGGAACGTGATCCACAAATTATTAAGCATATTTATGTAGTTTGTGTGATTATATTATTTGACAAAAAAGTTTCTAAAATAATCATTGACCAATTTCTTAATGTGTTTTTTTTTATATATTTGCACTCTGGAAACAAATTTATTTTTTCTAACGAAAAGACAATGATCAGACAATCATAGTTATTACATCACATTGCACTGATTTAAAAAAAATCCTGAGCAATAATAATCACATCAAGAATGCAACCACAACCATGAGTAGGAGACTGCTTTAACTGTGAAAATGTTAACTCATTTGATATTTTATTGAGTTTGGCAGAATTCGAATCATCTGTCATTCTACCAATCTGGACATTGAGATCTGCAGTTATGACAATGAGTACTCAGTCCAGGAAATGTGCACTTATGGATTTTAAGGGAGAGAAGGAGTGTTGTAGAAATGTTTTGGGATATTCTAATATGGATAGGAGTGGGAGGAATTAGGAGAAAAAAAAGTAA
This sequence comes from Odontocerum albicorne, assembly GCA_949825065.1. NCBI lineage: Eukaryota > Metazoa > Arthropoda > Insecta > Trichoptera > Odontoceridae > Odontocerum > Odontocerum albicorne. The sequence goes on from OX463858.1 coordinate 11,450,617, forward strand.
GACACATTATCAGAAGTGACCAGCTTCTGAGCCCCTCCACCAAGTTTGCCCTTCGGACCCACCGAGTTTCCGGGGTGTGGTGTCTGTCTGTGCATTCAAGCTACTTGGAGCTAAAGGTTTCCGCAGACCAGCGACTGAGTACTTTCTATGTGACCCTTGACTACCCAGTATTGTCCACAAGGTAATATCGCGAAATATCTCGTTACGTTCCGAATTCGAGTAAAAAAGTACAAATATATTACATCTCTAAATAATAACGGTAGAACTAGAGGAAAAAAATATGTCCAAAGACAAGAAAGAGAAACAAAGAAAAATTAGGGTGAAAGAATTTTCTGAGAAATGTACAATAATATATTTTAATTTTTTAATGTCCATTCAAATGGAATGACGTGATAGTACGTATTTATTTAAAGTGTAAATGTTTTTAACCAGAATTATCAAACATTTAAATTTGAAAGAAATCTACACTATAAACTTTAAGCGACAGACCTGTTTCGCTTTACAAATTCATTGTCAAACAAGCCTGTCACTTAAGTTTATGTTAACTGTGAAGAATTAATTCATATTTTAGAGTTTTACAATATTTGTAAATACAAAATCAATTTATAATGTAAATGTTTTGTGCATAAAACAGAAAAATATAGGTGCATCAAATATGGTGTAACAGGATATGCATATTTCGCAACAAGGCCAATTTCTTTTTATTGTCTATTGGCGTCAATAGTCTACCAGCCCACTCGATAGCTATTCATACTCCTATACCGCTGTATGCTCATATTGGAAGTGTATTTGCTCGCTCCAGTATGCTATGCAAATGACCAAGTAAACAGAGTTATTTTAACAGCTTCGTTGTGTCAGATGTACTCAATTGTTTTGTGCAGCTTTCTTGCTATCTAGCCTTTGAATAGCAATATTTCCTTGAAAATTATTAACAAATTACAAGAAAAACACTGTGCCATATGCCGTATACCTACTTACCTCTGATTGTCATTCATTTATTGCTGTCTCTACACTTTTGCCACGTAACAGTATTCTACAACTTGCCAGAAAGATGTTCAAGAGGCTTTAAGTCATACTGTACCATATACCTTCCAAGCTCTGATTGTCATTCAATGTTTGCTGCCTCTACGCTTTTACCAAGTAATATTCTTCTATAACTTGTCAGAAAGATGTTCTAAAGGCTTTAAGTAACACTGTACCATATACCTTCCAACCTCTGATTGTCATTCATTTTTTGCTATCTCTACACTTTTGCCACGTAACAGTCTTCTACAACTTACCAGAAAGTTGTCTAAGAGGCTATAAGTAACACTGCATTATATATCTTCCTTCCTCTGATTCTCATTAAACTATTGCTGCCACGTAACAGTTGTTTACAACTTTTCAGAAATTTGTTCAAGAGGCTCTAAGTCACATTGTGCCATGTACCTTCCTACCTCAGATTGCCATTTAACGTTTGCTGTCTCTACACTTTTGCCACGTAACAGTCTTGTACAACTTTTCAGAAGGATGTTCAAGAGGATTGTTCATCGGCTTACTTCGGCTTTGTAGTGCGTCGTCTCTGTCACACGATTGGCTGACTAATCGCGACGGAACACGTGTATGAATGCCAGAGACGACGCTCTACAAAGCCGAAGTTAGCCGATTATGGCCGACAGTCTCATTCTTAAGCCCGATGTGTATTACTTCCCGCCATGTACTGTATGGTATATACTTGTATGTCATCATCGTCATGGTTGGGCCTCGTAGTTGAGGATCCCCTCGCTACTACAACATCAGTTCGGTCGATCCCATCATCTCTCACGCTATTATGGGGGACAAAATAAATCCCCATTCAGCGCGATCTACGCTGGAAAATCGAAATCTTCTTAATTTTTTTATGAGCGCGATGTCACGTTATGGCGAAGAAGGAACTACCCAAAGGGACTCCTTCAGTGGCGACACACCTGAGTATGAATAGTAGTAGCGAAGGACTTAAGGCTGGACATCACGGGAGAAGGAAAATGACTCGCAGCACAGCATTTTTTCTTATAAAATAGCTTGGAGTTCAAACAGCCCAGCAAGTTGCCAGTACTTTCACAGAAAATTTCAAATGCAACAAAACTATCATTTGACGCCGCTATATCGGAGTAGCCAATCGGTCCGAAGATAAACCGATGTAAGGCTACAACGTCATTTCAGTTTGAAAGCCAAGCTGTGCCGTGGAGTTTTTTTTAAGTGAGTAAACTTCTGCACATCAGCAAACTCACTGGCCACACTGTTGTACTGAATCCGATAGCAAACCGAAGGGAGACGATTTGAGAACAACGGGACGTTTTCTCTCTCTTTTTTTGTTGAAAGAATAGATATGACCGAAGTCATAGGTATCTCTTTATACCCCCGAATACTAGGTGGAACAAAGTCATGTGTCATTTGAGGGGCAGACAGTGCTGGTTTCGAACCGGCGACCTTCCGCACGGAAATCTAGTGCGTTACCGCGCGGCCATGCACTCCATAAACCTTTAATTAAATATATGAAAGTTAAAATCCTTTTTTATTTCTACTGTTCGTATAAAATGACACAACTTTTCATAATTGGTTTTCTTTATTTTAATTACTTTTTTTCCATTTAGCTATTATTGTGTATTTCAATTAAAAATACACACCTTTTTTAAATTAATTCAAACGCATTGTTACAATCGCGTCCATTTGCATTCAATGAACTAGAAAAAATAATTGCTTTCAATGAACTAGAAAAAATAATTGCTTTCAATGAACTAGAAAAACTGACATGCTTAACAAGCTTCAACGAATACAAAACATTTGTTTTTTTTTATTGTCCACCTGAAATATCTTATAAACCCTTATTATACAATACATGCCTCGACTTGTTGAATGTGAGAAACTCTTGAAATACTTATGTATTGTGACTTCTTTATGAAGTTGTTTAATATCCCGTCACCCCTTAATATCTCGTTGAAAATATTTAGCGACTTTCCGGCCACAATCTCTGATTACGCAGATATTACCTTTTACGGTTTCCAGCTCTTCATTCTTCACGTCATTTATTTATTTTTTCAAAACAGGCTTAGCCCAATTACTTTGAAAATACAAAACATCAAAAAAGAATAAAAATTACATAGAGGAAAAAAAAATAAGTTAAAAAATTATATAAAATAAAAATAATGCATATGCATACAAACGAGTAATATACACACAAACATATTACTCACATATATTCACAGTCATTTAGGTATGTTGATGAGTGCCTTCTTACGCGCTCAATCTAAGAAGAAAATTTACTTTTGCTTTTGGTAATGTGATATGAAATATGTCAATATCCGAAGCAGTCCCATTCAGAAGAGTTAAGGCCCTTCCAACAGGCATAGCGGCTGGAAGACCCGTTCTTGCGTATGTTATTGAGAACAGTTCTTGCCGGCGCAGTCTAGTGTAATTGTTAGGAACATTTAACGCTAATCTTTGTAGTAATGCTGGACAGCTCACAACTCCTCGAACGAGTTTGACAACGTATACCAGGAGACGCACATCTCTTCTTACGCTCAAGGAGTTATACCCGAGCATGCCCAGCAGGAACTGAGTAGGATAAAGCCATCGATAGACACCGAACTCTCTCATATAGAGATATCGATGATATTTTTTTTGTACTTTCTCCACCATGAGCGAGTTCTGCGCCCCCACTGGGCTCCAAATGCAAGCATTGCTTTCTAGTTTACTACGGATCAATGAATTAAACAACGTTTTGAGCACCAATTGGTTTTCAAACGACTTAGAGATTCTCATTACAAATCCTAGAGTTTTATGAGCTGAGTTGCACATAACTTCTATGTGAGGCATATTTTAATGTCCATGTTAGACTTGAATCATTTACTAAATTATATTAACACTCGCAACAACGTTGATGTGATTCAAATTGAAAAACATAACATTTATTTTCAATAAAAAAGCATGTTTTTCTTACGTACCATCACAACATCTCCCTATCGGGGCAGGCAGAAAGGAGAGAGCGCAAGGCATTCTTCCTTCCCTTATTTCAAAATATCATACACTTGATCCAAACATACTTTCCTTGGTCTTCCTCTACCACACCTTCCACTCACATTTACACTATATTTGTTTTATTGGTCTTTCTTTATTCATTACTTGTGCCCAAACTATTTCAGACTGCTCTTCTTCATCTTGCTCAAAACATCACCGTTAAGTTCACACTCATCCCTAATCTTTTATTTCGTTTTCTTGATTTTTCATAATATTATTTTTTAATCTCTTTCCTTCTTCTGATCATCGACGAAGTCATAAAATTGTCTTTTTTATGATCTTTATAGTTAATTTAATTAATTTTTTTTATTTAATATTGTCTAGTTTTTTTCCATCAATAATGTAAATCCTCCACCTTTCACTTGGAACTTTGTTGAAAAATTAAAAGATTGATTGGAAGAGATAGTCACTTGGCATTAAACATGCCATCAGGTTTAATATAAGTTCAATCAGGTTTTATATAAGTGAAAAAACAAGGAAAGATATTTTCAATCCATTGTTAAAATGGAAGAATTAAAGTTAAATGAGTAATATCGAAGTGCATGGCAGCGCGGTAACGCACTAGACTTAAATGCGGAAGGTCGTCGGTTCAAACCCCGCGCTGTGCTACTCCCCTCGAATGACACAGGCATTTTTTTTCGTCTAGTATTCGAGGTTATAAGAAATACCTATGACTTCGGTCACATTTATTGTATTTAAAAAAAATACACGTGTATTCTTCCAAGGGGTTTCGGGATCGAATCCCAGTGCCACCCAAAGGATAAAAAAATAAGGCTCCTAGTCTAGTTTAGTGGTTCGTTGATTTACAATATCGCGAGCGCCGAGTATGCGTATGACTGTTGTTCCCTTTTTTACGTGCGGTAATGTTGCCAACATGTGTAATCGCGAGCTCTTTACCTTATTCAGTGGTTATGGAGGGACAACTAAAATTTCTTTGCCCCTCTATTTGATTGGTCCAATTACAGTTTCAGATATGCTAAAAGAGGACATATCAAAGAAGAAGAAGAAAAGTATAAGGTTAAAGTCATAGGGAGAGAGAAAAAAGGAATGAAAAGCATTTAGTAATTATTTTCATAACTTTTACAACCTAATAGTTTTACAACCTAATAGTGCCCAAAGTGGTAGCAAATTTTCTCAAATTAGATAACGGCGGCATTTTAAACGATGATTAATGATCATACCTCCAAAATACCTTACAATAAACGAGAGGCAATTGCTTTAAGTGGCGGTACAAAAAACCAGATGAATTGAATGTACTCGTATCGTCATCAGATAGAGAATCAGTTTTATTTGCATCTGTTTCTAAATAGAGAAAGTGGTGTATTCAAATGGCCGTAAAAACTGTAAACAATGACAAAACTGTGGTGGCAGAATGGAAGACGTAACAGAGGCTTGGTCATCGACCGTGGCGAGAGGCTCAAAGATGATGTGCAGTAGCACTAGACCAGAAAAATCACAACATTAAAGAAATGTTTCCTTGTGGTCAACAATTGTAATAGTTTTGATGTTCCAGAGTTGTAAGAGTTGGCCATCAATATGATTATATATTTTGTCCAGGGGGCGCCCGACTGCAATGTGTTTTGATTTGATTTCCTGTTATATCATTCATAGCTTCTTCGTCTTCCTGGTACTGTCCGGACTCATTGCCTAGGTGGGCTGTTTGGGTCGGCTCTTCTCGTTCTCAGGCTTTATATTCTTCGGTTGTGGGTGTCGCTTTCATCTAGGCCGTTTCCCTGCAGGATTTTGGAACATTGAGTCATCTAGGAGTTCTTTGGTCTTCCTCTGGACGGCTGTTGAGGAAGATCCACAGACATTGCCTGATTTACAGTATGGTCTGGTGGTCTCCGTCTTATGTGCCCGTACCATCTCAGCTGTCGCTCTTCCCGCTTACGTTATATCATTCATAGCTATTATTTTTTTTATATAAATATGATAATTTTCTACATGGCTTTTTCAACACAGTCGTCGTTAAGGTATTTTCACTGATCTTCAATGAAAATATGGCATTACGTTATCAACTAACTTTGCCAATTTGGAGAGCACTGAATAGATATATGTAAAGGCTAGATGTAAATGTATATTTTCTTAAATGAAAATAGCATTGAATATAAACGTGGAGATATACAGGACTGACAATACGGGACTATATACTCTGGGTAAGACCGGATTGATGCGAATGATAGGGCGATCTCTGGCGTGTCCTGCTGGAAATAGGTGGCATAATTAATAATTGAAGGTCGGAACACGGAAATGGATGAATGAAATTAAATCAACAGCTGTAGATAGGAGCCGTACTAAAAGGTTCCTTTCGATTGATGTAGAAACTGTTGTATTGTATTTAGACTAACGGAAGTCACAAGTCTATGAAGAATACCACTATAGTATGAAGTTTCCGGCTTGGATATGTTAGAGCGTGAATATGGACAAATTTTAAAAGTAACAAAAAAATCGTTATCAATAAAAAAAGGAAAATCTGAAGAACAGACGGCCGCATTACTTTAACTTGACTACGTTGGCTAATCTATCAAATTAAAAAAAAAGTAACATTTAACAAATAACACAAATAAATCATTTTAACCAGTTGACTTAGTTCATAGTAAATTTTTGACTCGTATATGATACCACTACCACTAAGAGCCGAAAGTAGGAACAATTTCGAGTGTGTATCACGTCAGCATGCCCATCGCGTGGTCAGGCGATGTTTAAGTTGAAATTTGATCCTATTTACCCCAGAAGCATGTTAACTAGAGCCGAAAGAAAACGTGTTGTTTCGTCATATTCTGAAATATTCAAAATTAATTACAGCGCAGTTATCGAGTTTTTTTAAAAAAGAAAGAAAAAGTTCGGTAGAATTTTAACGCTCAGATGTTAGCGTGTCATTTATTTATTTAATGCTTCATTGTGCAGTGTTACATTTGGTGAGTTTCTTGCCAAATGGCAATCTCTTTCAACCTATTATTTTGTATGCAATTATTTTGCAAAGTTTTGAAGTCAAATGGGGAAGATTAAAATTTTTGATGTAGGTAAAAAAAACATATTATACATATAATCACGCCATTTTACAAGTAGACAGAAATGATAGAGCGCCAAACTCTCCCATCTCAACACACATCCTTAGCCTCTTCTAATCCATACAACTTCTACGATTTTTTCCGACTCGACGTTTCCTTCTTTCATGATATCATTCACTTAATCCAATAATTCTTTCTTTGGTCTTCCTCTCACACGCCTTCCACTCAAGTTTATATCTGTTTTCTTAGTATTTTTTCATTTATTCATTCCACATGGCCAAACCATCTCACAGTGCTCTTCTTCATCTTACTTAACATATTAGCCTTAAATTCACATTCATCCCTTATCACTTCATTTCGTATTCTATCATACATTGTCACCCCGTGTTTTCTTATCAATACACGCATTTATTCGGCTCCTCTCAGTATTTTTCCACGTCCATGTTTCACTCCCATATATACAAGTTGGCACCAAAAAACGATTGTTGACAATCGTCTTAATAGATTTTAATACTATCCTGTTCAAGATTATATGTTTTGGGTAACCCCGTTGACTTCGTTTTCTATCGTTACATGCCGATCGATAATAGTATTTTGTTGCCAACTTTGGTGTATAGGAGTGAAACGTGAACGTGAAAAGTATCTTAAATAAATGAAGAAAGTCTTACAAAACATATATAGTGCAAATGTGAGTGGAAGTCTTGTAAGTGGAAATACCAAGGAAAATATGTTTGGTGTGTTGGAAAGTCAGAGAATTTATAGAAGTTTATAAAAAAGTGTATGGATGTAAAAGAGGCAAAGGATGTGTATTGAAAATGGAAAGTATGGCGCTCTGTCCTGCCCCTTCATGTATGTATGAAAAGTATTTCATGCAGTTTGTATAGCTTCAGTTCTTTGAATCTATTGTATAACATACTATATGTAGGTTTTTTTATCTACAAATAAGTGAAAGATCGTTTGCTAATTGAATGTTTCTGATATAAATTCGTTATCGATTTTCAAAATTGACTCGGGCGCTACTGTAGCTGCCAGACGTGATTTGTACTCTTATATTTTTAAACGGTATATTATACTCCAGAGTTGGAGCTCCCCCTGGGGAGAATTTGTTTTTTAAATGACGCTGTATAAATTGTCCTTTTATTTTTATTAAAAACTCTTTTGCAGTATGATGTGATAATGGTGGGATTTAATTTGTCTTTGATTTACAAGTACCCGGCGGTAAGTAATACACATCAGGCTTAAGAAAGAGACTGTCGGCCATAATCGGCTAACTTCGGCTTTGTAGAGCGTCGTCTCTGTCCCTAGAACGCTTGATAAATCGCAACGAAACACTTGTATGAATGACAGAGACGACGCTCTACAAAGCCGATTATGGCCGACAGTCTCTTTCTTAAGCCCGATGTGTATTACTTGCCGCCGGGTACTGTACGTATGATGACAATTATATGACAGCTCTATATATAAGTTTTCTTTTTTTGTGTGAAACCTACCGGCCTTAGGATGGACATACACCTATAGTACTAAAGCTGGAGTATGCTTTGTGTATTTCATTATAATAATAAAGAAATAAGTTTATAAAATCGCTTCAATGGAATTTGTATCATGCGTGTCTTTTATTAATACGAGGCATACCCAGAAAGTAAGTGTACTGAATTTTTGTAGGTTACATTTTTTTTTATTTAAACAAAAAAATTACGTGGTTACCGTAGTACATATGCAAGCTATTTTTCGACATAGTCGCCATTCCTCTCAATGCAGGTGGTGAAGCGGGGTATCAACTTTTTGATGCCTTCCTCGAAGTAGTTTCCCGCCAACCCCTCCGTCCACTTCTTCACCTCCTCCTTTACCTCCTCGTCGGTTGAAAACCTTTTTCCACCCATGTGCAGCTTCAGGGAGGTAAAGAGATAGTAATTTGAAGGTGCTAGGTCAGGGGAATGCGCGGGATGGTTCAGGACATCCCATTTAAACAAGGCGAGCAGTTCCTTCGTGGCGTTGGCCGTGTGTGGTCTGGCATTGTCGTGCAGCAGGCAGACTCCCTTTGTCAGCATGCCTCTCCTCTTGTTCTGAATCGCCCTCCGCAATTTTTTTAGGGTCTCACAGTATCTTGCAGAGTTGATGGTCTCCCCTTGACGCATATATTCAATTAAAATTATGCTTTGACAGTCCCAAAACACGGATACCATGATTTTCTTGGCTGAAATTGTGGTTTTGAACTTTTTGGCGGAGGGTGAAGAGGTGTAACGTAACCGTTTTTAAACTCGCGACACCACTTGTACACACTCGTACGATTCATAGCTTTATCACCATATGCATTTTTCACCTCATTATAAACCTCGACCGGAGGTTTTCCCTTCCAAACGAGATAACGGATGACGCCGCGTATTTCGCACTTGGCGGGAGATTGGATTGACATTTTTCATGAAACGTGTTGTCGCGTCGATACTTCTCAACGTACTGACCTTGAATCGGTCTCGTTGCGGAGGGGAAGGGTCAAGCTACACGGAAGTGTAGCCAACATATCGAAAATAAAATCCGTCCGGTCGTGAGAGCTTCAGTACACTTACTTTCTGGATATGCATAGTACAAACCAAAAACGTTTATGTTTTGTATCTTAATTCATTTCTCCAAGCAAAACACGAAAGTTTAAATATGTTTTGGAATTCCGCAAGGATCTTATCTTAAACCCAAAGTATCATAACGTAAAATTTTAATAACTCTTTATAACCAATAATGTAATGTTGTCATTACAAGTAAATAATACAACCATTGTATCCCGTAATGAATTCACATAAAAATAAATAAAAAGTCTTGTATCATGATCACGCCGAATGTAGCTTGCGATTTCGCGTGAAAATTCTTCATTATTTAAATTCCAAAACGCGATATCATTAGTGTACTTTTTTCGTGTTTCTCAAGTATTTCTTAATTTGTAAAATTGAAAGTGTACAAATTTAAGGCAATTTAAGATAATAACGGCTTCGAGTTGTGATGAAATGGGCTGCATCAATCATCTCTGACTGATTCCAAGCAAAGAGTCCAACACACCTGAAACGTGATGAACCGATAAAGGTTGTTGAGAAAGGTTGTGTTGAATCGCTATATCTTATAAATGTATGATGATAACTTATATGAGTCGTTTAGTATCAAAAACAGCAATCTGTCGATTTTGCGTGAATTGAGTTAAAACCGAGGAAATGTTCCTATTGTAAAACTACACATTTTTAAATGTTTACATGGCAACAAAAATAACAATAACCCTTATATTGTTGTTTTTGTAACCATTAAAAAATTAAAAAAATGTGTAGTTTTATAATAGGAACATTTCCTCGGTGTTAACTCAATTCACGCAAAATCGACAGATAGATGTTTTTGATACCAAACGACTCATATATTGTTTATAGTTAAGGCATTAACACTGTGGAGGTTTAAAGACATTGTAATTTGTTTTATCAAACACTGTTTATTCCACTTTTTCTAACGGTACAACCCTACCGGTTTCAAAGTTTTCACCTCATCATCAGGGGAGCACAAACAATACATCAGGGAAGCACAAATAAGGTCTTGTTTGTGCTCCCCTGATGATGAGGTGAAAGCCTTGAAACCAGTAGGGTTATACCATTACAAAAAGTAGAATAAACAAATTATAATGATAACTTGTTTAAAATGTTATGAGACTGTATAGGAGTGAAACGTTGACGTGAAAAAATGATGAAAGGGTCGATTTAATGTGGTGGAGATGTGTACACTTAGAAGAATATGTTGTGTTACAATGAATATATGATACGAAAATGATGAAAGGGTCGATTTAATGTGGTGGAGATATGTACACTTAGAAGAATATGTTGTGTTACAATGAATATATGATACAAAAATGATGAAAGGGTCGATTTAATGTGGTGGAGATATGTACACTTAGAAGAATATGTTGTGTTACAATGAATATATGATACGAAAATGATGAAAGGTTCGATTTAATGTGGTGGAGATGTGTACACTTAGAAGAATATGTTGTTACAATGAATATATGATACATTCTTGGTTTATTGGCCCTTTGGATTTTTAGTACGTGCATATATATACATCTTTATGCCGTATCTCTTGTAGGGTAGGCTGAGAGAACAGATCTCCAAACTTTTCTACCTAATGATGCAACTCTCGCCTCTATTACTATAATACATCTATCGCGTCATGCACAATCTTCTATTATTCATATTTCTCACTTCACATCCTTTTAAAATCTGGTTCATTTACTCCAGCAATGTTTTCCTCGGTCTACCTCTTACGCATCTGACTTGTATACTCATTAGCCAATATTTCACGATTCATACTATCTACATGTTTACATAAACCATTTAATAGCTCCTTTTTTGATCATACTTAAAAAAACAATTTTATCCCTCCATTAATTTCTGATGTCTTCGTACCGCCTACTTTTATACAGTGACACTCCCCATTTTTTATTACACGTATCTTCACATAATTACTCTTATTTATATCCTCCTTTGCCCAATTTAAGTTTCATATCCATACCTCAAGGTGGGCGCCAACATATTCCCTCTTGGGTTTCTCTATCCTTCCGTAGTTCGTAACTTAATAATATTAACCAATAAATTCAGTATTCCATTGACTGCATCAATTCCTATTTAATGTCTTTCTATCGCATATTCCGAGACTCTCTTTAAGCTGAATATCAGACCCGTCAATGCGTAAATTTACCGCCTTAAGAGAGTTTCGGTACAGGATGTAGAAAGACGTGTAGCGGATATTAACGTGTTCCTCGCGAGAAGCACAAACGCCTGTGATCTGACGACAATCCAAGTTTCAAATCTCCTTAAGAGTAATGACTATTATTTATTATAAGAAAATCACTTTAATGTCATGTTTACATGGTGTTGTAATCAAATATCAGTGTTTCTAAACAAAATACGCATTTAAACTTAGAAATTAAAAAACGCCGAAATTGTGCCGCGCACAGTATTCGTGGAATTTGATTTTTAACGCGGTGTACAGGTTAATGTAATTAGTTGTATAACAATGTTGTTTACTGTTAAATATTATTATATGGAGTTTTACAAAGTTAACGTCGAAATTTTTGATAAATCGTTAATCCAAGATTTTACTGGACTTTCTAACTCTATCACTCGATCATCGAGTGATAGTGTTAGAAAGTCCAGTAAAAAGTCGAGATTATGAAAATATTTTCTTGATTCTTAATTTTAAATGTGATCCAAGGACAATAACTTATTTCCTGAGAATCACATTTCCAGTTCTAATATTGACACACTGCTTCTGATCAACCAAAAATATGTTGCATAAATTGTACAATATATCCAGACCTCAGTATTGGTCACTCTTTGCTGAACATCAGGTTTATCTCAAAAAGTACCCTTAGGCCATTGAGTGTACAATAAATGAGTTGGACACGCGACCAGAAGTACTTTGGGCATTGTTCTTGCGTTGTTATACACTTTGGTCACGCAGCTCCACCTGTCTTTTCACTAAAATACACTCGACTTCCTTGTAATTGAGAGATATATCAATTATCTTCACAGCGTAATAAAATAACAATGGTATCTGACAACATATCTAGCGATTATATCACGCGCGCTGCGTTCTTGCATCTATCCGTCAAAATAACATAAGGCTCATTTTGTATTCGACAAGATCTACTGGGAACGATCAATTTTTTCCTACTTCTTTTTCCAAGTGTCTTTGTTGACGAATATTGGCTATCTGTTTTTTTCTTCTTCTTTATTGTCGTGCCCGGTTACCCTGATGCCTGTGACCACTCTTGAGAACATATGTCTGTCTTTGTCAGCACCTCCTCAACTGTCTGTATACCTGTCCATTCGCGAAGTTTACGTAACCAAGAGAGACTCTTTCTACCGATTCCGTGTCGACCCTCGACTTTTTCTATCAAAAATTAGTTTTAAGAAGTGGATTTTTCCCTTTGAATTTTTTGAAATTTTGCGGTATTTAAACGCTTTTCTACTCGTTGCTGGGATTCGTAATCGAAGGTCCCCTCGCCATTCTACCGCCAATTCAGTAGGAAAGCGAAGCCTGTGCTGTGGAGTTTTTTTACTATTTTTTCCCTTTTTCTCTTTAAGTAAGTGAGCCGTTGCACACCAGCAAACTCACTCTAAATTAAACTCTGTTTTAAAGAATATATATGACTGAAGTGATAGATTGTATCCTTATATCCCCGAATACAAGGCGGAAAAAATATACTGAATGTACTTTAAGTCTTGCTTCCACATATTTATTAATAAACATTAAACACAGACATTTTCGAGGAATGCTATTGACTCACTTAGACACAAAGGAGTCATCGTAGATAACCCATTGAAGAGCTACACTGAACATAGTGGTTCACGAACCTCTATGCAGAAAGACTCTGTCTTGAAAAATGCCCGTTCTTAGAGTTATCGCAGTTTTCAACCTTGTGCTTCCCCCAGATAGATGTTTTTCATGTGTCGTTAAACTCCTTCAGGGGAAAATTGTTACACTTTTTATTTTATTTTTCGATATTATTGTTTGTAATATTCAGGTTGTACTGTATACAACGGAAGTGCAATACAAAAGAAATTATTTTTATGTGTTTTACGTTAATTTCTCATATCTTAATATTAATTGTTTTTAAATATATTCTTGTTACATTTGTCACCTCTAATAAAGTGTCTTTCAAATTGAGCGCTTTTTTTTAATTCTTGGATAAAACACAGATGGCGTCGCGAACTTGCCAGTGTCTTGTGACATTTGAGAAATGTAATGTATGACATTTATAAAAATGGAGTCGTATACAATACAACAACGCGTTCAAATTGTTGAATTATTGTACGAGTATGTATTGTAATCTCCGGAAACGGTGATATTAATTGGCCACCAAGATCGTGTGATCTGACGCCGTTGGGACTATTTTCTCTGGGGCTATGTGAAAAGCCAGGTCTATTAAAATTATTCACAATCAATTCCTGAGCTGAAGGACGAAATTATTCGCGTTATTGGTGAGTTAGAACCGCAATTTTGCCAAAATGTCATCGAAAATCTTGATAAGAGTGGACTTTTGTGGAGCTGCAAGAGGTGGGCATTTGGCGGATATTGTTTTTGTGTTTACATGTCATACATTATACTTCAATGACCAATAAAAAGTTTTTTTGAAATCAAAACAAATTGTGTGCTTTATCCAAAAAAAAAAAAAAATTCAATTGTAAAGAACCTTTATTACTAGGTTTTAATTTTATTGTGTTTATAATTCAAAGATGTATTTTAAGTTCTTTAATATTTTTTTTTTCGTGCCGCTGAATTTTACTTTTGTATACGTCATTTTTTCTCGTTGTAGGAATAAGGAAAACCTGTAATGTACCAATGATTGTTTCAATAAATTAAACAGACTTTATATTAAAGTTAATTTGTTAACTTTAGTTGTCAAAAAGAGCTTTTTAAACCCTACTTTGAAACGAGGGTGATGTAAGAGGGATGATTGAGGGTGATTGAAGTAAAGATGAGTTGACAGAAATCAAGAAAATCTCGAGACGATTGGAATCAATTTATTAGACTGATTCTATAAAACAGAATTATGGAAAGCGATGACTCGATAAGGTGAATCCACATACTAAATAATATCGAAGAAGACGAAGAATTGAATAAAAACGGAAAGTTTTGTGTGCGATATGCTCTTTATAAACTCGATACCTTTCTAACTGGTGATGACTAACATATTTGTATTAAAACAAGAAATAATATCTCGTAAATCTGTGTCAACAAGGCACCAAAAAGGAATATCTTATAAATTTCCAGATTCACAAATGAGCAGATATAATCTAATTATAATATGAAACACTGTTGTAGGTTTCTTCGCTAGTTGTCCAGTTATCGAGATCTATATTAAACATAGTTTCATTCAATTAATCTTGTCCATAGGTACATTATTCCAGTTTTATAAAAAAGTTAGTTAGAATAATACCTGTTTTGAAGAAAACTCACTAGATGCTTTTGTAGAAAACTCACTAGATGCTTTTGTAGAAAACTCACTAGATGCTTTTGTAGAAAACTCACTAGATGCTTTTGTAGAAAACTCACTAGATGCTTTTGTAGAAAACTCACTAGATGCTTTTGTAGAAAACTGGAAAACGTCTTCCATTACTGACACTGATTCATAAACCAATCGAGTTAATATTGTAAATAGGTTTAATTTTTATTTATTTTTCATTTGATGGAGATGATAGTCCATAACGGTATTTTCGTGCCAACTTTGATGTGTGGTAATGAAACTTGGACGTAGAAAAAAAACTGATAGGAACGATGGAAATACGTGCACTAGGAAGAAGACATGTAGTGGCAATATATGATAGAATATAGAAAACAGAATGAAGTTATAAGGGATGAATAAGGCTGATGTGTTGAATAGATGAATAAGAGTACGCTGAGATGGTTTGGGCATGTAGAACAAATGAATGAAGAAAGACTTACAAAACGAATATATAGCGTCAATGTGAGTGAAATGCGAGATCAAAGATAGTATGGTTGGATTAAGTTAATGATGTTTTTAAAGAAAGAAATGTAGAAAGTCTTGAGAAATTGTAGTATTTGTGTGAGGAAGTGTATGGATGTAGAAGAAGTAAAGGATGTGTATCGAGATAGAAAAGTCTGCCGCTCTGTCCTCTCGGCCTTAATTTGTATGTATGGTTAGTAAAAATGCCATATAACAATAAACCCGCCAGATTTTACTGTATACAACGAAAGTGTTATTCAATATTCTAAAAAAAATATCAGTTCTATTATAATTTAATTGCATAAGAAACATGCAAAAGCCTTCTTTACTGTGGACACGACGAATATGAAAGGCAACGAACCCCCCCCCCCCCCCCCCCGATCTTTACAAATTGTTTGTTCATAATAAATTACCTGTTATTTTTTTCATAAATAACATAATGTGTTAATAAAATTTATTGTCATGTATAAATAAATAAAAATTGTATCAAATTTTAAGTAGTTTTTACTATATAGTAGCTTCAATGTCCGAAATGTGGACGAATTCAAAATAGGCATAATTCTTAGCTAGAAGAGTCTAACGCCGATATGGAGTGGCAAAATTGAGAAAAAGTTTATAGAAATTAGTTTTGGTCCCTGACTTAGGTAATCCTTGCCCCTGCATCAGACAACTTGCCTAGTAAGGCCCCTCCTGCCGCCCCTCGCTGTGTCCTTAGCTAGAAAAGTCTGACGCTGATAGGGAGTGGCAAAATTGAGGAAAAGTTTATAGAAATAAGTTTTGGTCCCTGACTTAGTTAAATCTTGCCCCTGCATCAAAGGACAACTGGACTAATAAGAACCCTACTGCCGCCCTTGGCTATGTCTTTGTCTAGAAGAGTCTGACGCTGGGAACAAATAGGGACAAAATTGAGGAAAAGTTTTGGTCTCTAACTTAGATTCACAACTTCGACCGTGCACCTAAGGACAACTTGCCTACTAAAGCCCCTCCTGCCGCCCCTAGCTACGTCACTGAGTTTTCGTCTATCACGTTTTCTTGATACTTTGTCGACTTTTTAATGCATATTTCTAGTTTTTACTGTAAAAAAATACTAACTTCAAAGCTGCCTTTTTTCTATAATTGTGTACATTACACACGGCGTTTAAGTAAAAGTTATCATTATAAAACCAGATAAATGAGAGTTGTTAACTGCATTAGAGTAATTGTATGTTATTTTGTCGGCCACTACATTATCAACATTGTATGGGCTAATGTTTTTTTTCCATTTGGTCGTTGCCCTGATTTCTTCTCGGTTCACATCTGTTATTATTCTTTGACTCACCTACCTATTGAGGTATGCAAGTTATTTTCGAAAATTTCGCACGTTCATAAAGCGTAAGTAAAATTTATAAAAATATTAAATATTTCATTATATATAAAAATACTAGGCTTTGAACTGACCAAAACTACCAGGCTTTAAACTGACCTGGTTGTAACCATTTTATGGCATTCCTGTGTTCCTGATAAAAAGTATAGGGCAGGCATGGTCAACCTGCGGCCCGCGAGCTGTTTTTTATTAGTCATCAAATAAATAACCATCAAACATACTTGTTTAATCATAACGGAACACTCTAGATTCCAACGTGAAGATGAATTTATGTCATAATATAAAAATCTAATTTAAATGTGGTCTAAAATAAAAGTTATATAATATTATATATAGATAAAAATGAAAAAAAAAAGTTATAGGTATAAATAAAGCTATTATTTATTTATTAAGGTTTTTTTATAATAAGACACTCATCATCATCATCAGCCTGTCTCCGTCCAAAGTTGAACATATGCTTCCCCTCTCCTCCATTCCTCTCTTTCCTGGGCACATCGTTTCCAGTTGCTCCCGGCCACTCTTCTAATGCAGTGTGACCACCGTGTCTGAGGACGGCCCACACTTCTTCCCTGTCTTGGGCGCCGCCACTCCAGCACCCTCTGGGTCCATCTATCATCTGTGCATCTGGCAATGTATCCCGCCCAGTTCCACTTCTGAATGGCGACTCTTTCGGCGACATCAGCTACTTTGGTCTGCTGCCTTATCCATTCATTGGTTCTCCTATCCCTCAGAGAGATATTTAACATTCTTCTCTCCATCGCCCTCTGCGTCACCATGAGCTTGTGCATAATCTGTTTATTCAGCACCGATGTTTCCAGCCCATATGTTAGCACAGGAAGGACAGGAGTCGAATACGGATTTTTTAAGATGTCCTGCGTATTTTGGAGATTTTAGAATAAAACACAGCTTTCCAAATGCAACCCAGGCTTGGCCTCGTCTTCTCTCAATTTCAGCATCTTGATTCTCCTTACCCAGTCTTGTATGTCCCAGATATACATAAGAAGAAACTTTCTCTATTGTATTTCCCTTGACTGTGACAGGTGTTGTCTGACCTGTGTTGCTCACGATCTTTGTTTTGCTGTAATTTATTTTCAGACCCACTTGTGATGAAGCCCTACTAATGTCATTGAGCATTTCAGCAATGTCATTTTCATCGTTAGCAAGAAGTACAATATCATCTGCAAACCGCAAGTCACTCAAATACTCCACGTTTATATTAATAGGACAATCATAATATGTTAATTGAACTTATATTCAATAAAAAAATACAATGTTAGAATTTGTCGGCCCTTATGGCTTAGTGGTTCAGTAGTTTGACTCACGAACTAAGGATCCCGGGTTCGATTCCCGGTAATGTCATATTATTCTTTCATAGTGATTTCGTGCTGGTAGTAGAGTGTATTTAAAATATATTTTGGTGGCGCTTTGCTGCATCAAGCCGCGGGTAAACTTCACACATTGCTTAGTCACGAAGAGAATACAAAACAGCACTGTGTAAATCATGCAATTATTATCATCATTGTATTGCGATTAATAAACGATGCACCTATTCGCATGCGATTGAATTTTATTTGAAATATATTATAATTCTAAATAATAAATATTTTATTTTACATTTATGCAATCAATTCGATAAATCATTAATATTAATCAAGAGTGTGTCGTAGCATTGGTAGAAAAACGCTGGAGTTTGGATCGTATTATGGAGCACGTTATCTCGTTTTCAGGAATTTTAATTTCGATACGCCTATAAAAAAATACACGTTATGCCCGCGATTCTTTACCCAATACCGATTTTGGCACACAAGCCAAAAAGGTTGGCAACCCCTGGTATAGCGTGTTGTTGATGATAAAAAATAAGTTTTTTTACATTTTTAATCAGAGACAAAGTATATCTGACTATATGTGAAATTTTAAGTCTGTTTCAAAGGACTTCGATGACATCGTCCATCTATTATGATGCCCTCCGTGGTATAGTTAAGACGCCTGTCTCTCAACCTGGGAGCTACAAATTTGATTTCCCCTAGAATCCTGATTTTTTTTTCAAAAGGATTCTAGTTTTTTTTTCATTTAAGGCTTCTTAAACATCTTTCTGGTTAGTAAGAAATATATATGGCAATATACCTGACAGGTAAAACTGTATACAAGGAAAATGTAAAAACAATACAATATTCTTGTCTATGGTATAATTTATTACTATCCCAATATGAATCTTTTGGTCCTACGTCATAATTAATTTCAATTTCTTTGAAAGAAGAGTAAATTATCATTAATTTATTGCAATATTCAGAGAAAGTTTTCTAATCGCAAGCAGTTGTTGCACGCTCGATTAATCAGAATGTATCATGGAACAACCGTCCATCTCTTTTCTTGTTTGTTTTTTATCGTATTTACAAACTAATTTATAGCCTAGTTAGTTCAACGCTTCCGTGGACTAATTGTTACGATGCCTGTCTTTCATGGCAGAGGTTACATGCTTGATTCCCATGAATACCCAATTTATTTATGTATAATAATTCATGGCAGAGGTTACATGCTTGATTCCCATGAATACCCAATTTATTTATGTATAATAATTCATGGCAGAGGTTACATGCTTGATTCCCATGAATACCCAATTTATTTATGTATAATAATTCATGGCAGAGGTTACATGCTTGATTCCCATGAATACCCAATTTATTTATGTATAATAATTCATGGCAGAGGTTACATGCTTGATTCCCATGAATACCCAATTTATTTATGTATAATAATTCATGGCAGAGGTTACATGCTTGATTCCCATGAATACCCAATTTATTTATGTATAATAATTCATGGCAGAGGTTACATGCTTGATTCCCATGAATACCCAATTTATTTATGTATAATAATTCATGGCAGAGGTTACATGCTTGATTCCCATGAACACCCAATTTATTTATGTATAATAATTCATGGCAGAGGTTACATGCTTGATTCCCATGAATACCCAATTTATTTATGTATAATAATTCATGGCAGAGGTTACATGCTTGATTCCCATGAATACCCAATTTATTTATGTATAATAATTCATGGCAGAGGTTACATGCTTGATTCCCATGAATACCCAATTTATTTATGTATAATAATTCAACCCACCAAGTATACGAGGATATGCAATACAACACAAACCATATAAAAATACATGTCGAAAGGATATACAGCACTCACACACAACACATGCTAGTTTGTCCGAACTACTATAGTTCGGAAATTCTAGGATGAGTCCTGTGACAGCTCACAAATTTGCCCCAATACAACCTTGTAACGATGTTCAGTAATTTTAATTATTTTATCAACTTTAATGTAAGCCTCAATTCTAATAAATAGCAAGTTATTTAGGTAAATACAATACATAAGGTTGCATTGGGGCAAATTTGTGAGCTGTCACAGGACTCATCCTAGAATTTCCGAACTATAGCTCTAGTTAGTGTCTGAGTGTTGCGAATGATAGGGCAATCTCTGTTACTTCCTACTGGAAACATCTGGCTTAATTGATGATCCGGACATGAAAGTCAATAAATTAATACATCATCCTGTCATGCAAAAAAATCATCATCCTGTCGTGTAGTTCATGACTGAGCATCGTGTCTCCCGTGATAACATCTGTCGACTTCTCTCCATCCGTCTCTGCACTCCACGGCTCGAAGGACAGTGGTTAAGGATTGCGTCTCTTACTTGGTCAGTCCAACACATTGGGTTTCTTCCTCTTGTGCGTCGTCATTTCACGCCTCCAATAACCACAAACCTCTCCAAATTATCTCCTTGGCCACGAGCAATGTGCACAAAAAATCGGAAGACTCGTCGAAAAGAAAAAAAAACACAAAAGCTAAAGAAATTTTAAGAAACGTCGGCATTAAAATACCAAAAACATATGTAATTTCAAAATTAAAATCAAAGTGTCTCTGTCATGTTTTTCACTGCGAGTTTCTTATACGTATTTTTACTATATTGGATATAGTTACATTTAATATTGTATATAATACGATTGGAAGGGTTTATTGCCATGTACAATTCTTTCCCAACCTTTTCAGAAAGACGTTAAAGAGGCCTTAAGTTAAAACTTGACTGGAACCCTTGAAGTGAAAAATAATATCGGCATCAACGGGAACCGACCCACTTATGCGCTCTTTACTAACACTCATTTTACATTCATTGAAGTGAATCTAAAAATCTACCCCTTTGAAACCCCTTATGAGGTGCATGGCCGTGCGGTAACGTGCTGGACTTCTGTGCGGAAGGTCGTCAGTTCGAACCCCGCGCTGTGCTACTCCCCTCGAACGACACAGGCACTTTAAGTGAGCCTAGTGTTCGAGGGTATTAAGGATACCTACGACTTTGGTCATATCTATTCTTTAAAAAAAAAAAAAGAAAATAAGAAACCATGTTTTAATATAATAAGAATGAACGGGTAATTGGAAATGTCTGCCATGTGTCGTTTGCGGACGGGCCACTGTGTGGTGGCTAGTCACCTGACACAGAAGAGTATTGTGGAGAATCTCAGCTGCGAGTGTGGTCTGGATGAAGAAAATATAGACCATGTATTTTTTGGTTCTCCTTTGCGAGACATGTTTGATTTACTAAAAGCCATATCTTTACCGCGTCCAATGAATGTTGCGTTTCTTCTTTATTTATGAAACTTTTCCACTTATAGATCGATTGTTACATTTTTATCATTTGAAACATTATATTATCAATTTATTTAATTAATCTAATTATATTGACTTATATAATTGAATAATGACTTTAATTTGGTGGCACAAATCATCCTTGTTTGAATTGTCTTATCGCCTGGTTTTTGTAGCACCTCTAGGCTAAAAGAATCGGATCCCACCTAAGACAACGTCGATCAAACTAACAATAGTTAGAAACATTCCCAAAGAGTGAGAGTTTCGGCAGCAAGAAAGTGAAACTGTGTAATCAGCAAACCCATAAGAGCCAGCTCCCGATGTACATGTTTGAATTATGATACTCTCTGTAATGATCCACAAAACAAAGTAAGTCGAATCTCATTATAACGAACTTCTAAGGATCTTTTAAACCGTTTCTCTATGCTGAAAAATCGTTATAACAAAATTTAAAAAAACTTTTTTAGTCGCATATACCTATTATATTTTATTAATTAATCGCAATACATACTAAAATTATCTTGACGTATACAACTGCATACATAAACAGTATGTATAATAAAGTCATTGAAAAAAAAATAGTTATAAAATATATTCTTTTTTATTGGGTCGCAACAATATTTTTCTTCTGCCATGGCCTTACTTCTCCCAAAATTTCCGTTTTTTTTTCAAGTTTGTCGTTTTCCGCTCTTTTTATCCATTTTCAGGATGAATAAATTTAAAAGTTTATAAAATCACGAACGCATGCGTCAAACCTAAACATAACCCCGCGACGATTGATAAAATACTGAGAACGACTTTCTATGATCAAGACCCGCTATCGCAGCTGTAAAAAATAATTGCGACATTTCTTTGAAGACCGAAATTAGACGACCTAAACCGAAGTAAAGTTGCGATGTTACATGAGATGCTAAATTCTAAATATTTATGAAGTTCGTGTTTGTGCACGTATTTAGTTTTTTTTTTAATTCGCTGTACTGTAATATGAATTTCGTTAAAACGAGATTATTTTAAAACTGCTGTTAAGTTATTTTTTTCGGGACTGCAAAATTAATTCGTTGTACTGAAAATTTCGTTATTTCCGTATTCGTTATAATGGGATTTGATTATTCGGCTCTTTGATACGCTCGTTCATTGCAGATCGTGACTTGTGATCGTGAAGATATATTATGATAATTTTTGTCATTCTTTAAATATGTCTTGAAGGTTTTTATAAGAGTAATTCTTCTCTATCGGGTAGCTGGTGTATTATACTTAAAAATCACCCTGTGATATGCTACTTTCATAATATACTACAATTGATATGCTAATTTCGAAAGAGTTTTTAGGAGAATGGTTCTTATTGGAAGAGACGATGATGATTTGTTGATAAATAATAAAACACGTTAGATCGCAATGCGGAAAGAGAGAGAGTGTTTATTTTTATAGTAACGTAGGTATTTATATCTTTTTGGAATGTGCGCGAGAGTGCGCTCGCGATATGCTTATGTCTCGCTTCTGTGAATGCAGGAGCGGTTATTGTCGTATGTAGGTATTCATCTAAATACGGAACTAGTGAGATAACCGTGGTACGTTTTCTCTCTCTGGCGTTTGGTGCGGTCGCTCGGCCGGCGTCAATGGCCGGCATGTGACCTTCGGACTGTTTACTATAATTTATCGAGGAATCCGAAGGTCGTTTCATCGGTCATTGACCGTATGTATGCGACAATATTCCGCGACGACCGCCACATGGTTCCCCTTCTAGTGAAGCATAAGGTGCGTACCTACGCGAATGTTAGATTCCGAAGCATCTAGCGCCTAGACTGGTTTTCCGATTCCCCAAATTTACAATGCAATCTCCGATGGCACCAACGTCAGGAACCCTAAACCCCCATTTTGTATTGTATACATACACATGCCATTACGCCGTCTCTCTATCGTGGTATATATAGAAAGGAGGAAGCGTCAGACCTTCTTATCGTGACACACATCTTTCACCTCTTCTTAATTCCTACAGCTCCTACGATTCCTATGACTTTTTACATTTCCTTCTCCTTCTTTCAAAATGTCGTACACTTGATCCAACCAACACATACTTTCCTTGGACTTCCCTTACCACACCTTCTCACATTTGCACTGTGTATTTGTTTTGTTAGTCTTTTTATATTCATTTATTACATGCACCCAAACATAAAATAAATCAGATGTAAGATTAAGGCACTTTATAACATAAAGGGTCTTTCAAATTGAGCGGTTTTTTTTATTCTTGGATAAAACACAGATGGCGTCGCGAACTTGCCTGGGTCTTGTGACATTTGGAAAGTGTAATGTTTGACATTAAAAAAAATGGAGTCGTATACAATACAACAACGCGTTCAAATTGTTGAATTATTTTATGTATTGTAATCTCCGGAAACGGTGATGTTATTTGACCACCAAGATCATGTGATCTGACACCGTTGGACTATTTTTTCTGGGGTTACGTGAAAAGCCAGGTCTATAAGAATGGCCCCCAATCAAATTCTTTAGTTGAAGGACGAAATTATACGACGCGTTATTGGTGAGTTAGAACCGCAATTATGCCAAAATGTCATCGAAATTTTCGACAAAATATTGGACATCTGTTGAGCTGCAAGAGGTGGACATTTGGCGGATATTGTTTTTTTTTTTGTGTTTAAATGTCGTACATTATGACATTTAAACACAAAAATGATCAATAAAAAGTTTTTTTGAAATCAAAGCAAATTGTGTTTAATTCAAAAATAGAATTAAAAAAAACCGCTCAATTTGAAAGACCCAGAAAGAAGATAAATAGTTTAATATTGCAAAAAGGGTTAAGCAAGGATTTGTTATATTACCTTGGTTACATAGATTCATGTGTGAAGGAACTACGCCAATAGGTGGCATACAAATATTGATGGGGAACGTGTGCGGACTACTATTTGCTGAAGACATGGTTGTATTCGCAGAGTGGATTGAGGATGAATTACATAGTTTGATAAGGAAATTGTAAGAGAAATGTGAAGAGAAAATGAGAAGAGTGAAACTAATCTGGAAGTGAATCCTCCAGGAATCGAACCTGAGTTCAAGGAATCGAATCGTTGTACTGCTTTTAATCTTACTATGCTATTCTCAACAAGTCTTCAATGGCAGTCGACCATAACGTACGTTTTTTATGACTATACTCGGTATGAAGCACAACAAAGGCATCAGAACACAGTTGCGTACCCTCATTGTTATGGCTGATCACAATATGAGTACACCACGGCTGTAATAACACTCTAGATGCGATCAAGGTTCACCCAATTTGATGTGTTTGATGCACGCCGTTGAGCTGTTGAAGGTCTTGGGATTTTGCAATGTTTTCGTCATATTTTATGGTGATAAAAGCGGATTTTAATGACGGTGTTATAGGAAGTGCAGTTTGGGATTTGAATATTGTTTTTCCTAAAATTTCAGTCATTTCAAATTTCAACATTTGTCGAAATTCTTTAAGGTTCGACGTTTCGCCCAAATGTCAGTGGACATTATCAGAAACTGTCCATTATCTCTGGCAACGAGATACGATTGAACCTTATACACACGTAAGCAAAGATGATACCCAATGACATTTTGAGTGAAATGTCAAACAAAAGAGTTTATTTTTGTGCTTGGTTGGAAGAGATTACCACATGACAATTATCCCACCAGATTTAACTCTATTCCACTAAAGCATACTATGTGTAGATCCAGAACGGACACCATCTTCGATTGTCGTATCGCCATTACTAAAAGTTTTAAATCACATTTGACATACCACACGATACTGCATCGTCGCCATACACTGTACATATATATTTTTTGTTTCTGTCGTATTTTTCTCTAACAGTAGTAAAAAACAACAAGCAACGAAAAAACGTCTTATTTTGACCCATCTTCAAAATAACGCTAAATGTGAGTGGAAGGTGTGTGAGAGGAAGATCAAGGAAAGTACGATTAGATTAAGTGAATTATATTTTGAAAGAATAAACGTAGAAAGTAAGAAATCATTAAAAGTTGTATGAGAAGGCGAAACATATGTATGTGGATGTATGGTAAGGCGTATATAAGTCGTATGAGATGGCGTATGTTTGCTAAGGTTGTACGTCGAGATGAGAAAATCTGGCGCTCTATCCTCTCTGCCTATCCCGACAGGGTAATAGCGTGATGGTATGTACGAGTATATATAAATCTACGGGCCCCCTTGGTAAATGCCAAAGTTTACATGTCAGTAATCGTAGCTCTGTTTATGATATCTTCAGTATTTTCGTAATAAACATTTTTAAGATAAAATTAATCACCATTTGTATAATGAACTGTGAAAATAAAAAAGTAAAAAAGGGAATATATTCTTATTTTGTTAAAAAAATGTTAGCAAATCATAAAAATGCAACATATTGGTTGGTATAGGTCGGAAATTCTAGGATGAGTCCTGTGACAGCTCACAAATTTGCCCCAATACAACCTTATGTAATGTATTTATCTAAATAACTTGTTATTTATTAGAATTGAGGCTTATATTAAAGTTGATAAAATAATTTAAATTACTGAACATCGTTACACGGTTGTATTGAGGCAAATTTGTGAGCTGTCACAGGACTCATCCTAGAATTTCCGAACTATAGTGAGTCATAACATAGGTAAACTTATAAATATTATATATCATAGAGAAAATTGTGCATTAATGGATTTTGAAATCACTCGCGTTGTTGCTATTAAACCATAGAATGTCGATTCTTATCTTCAATCTCCGATAAATTTCACACTTGCTTGTATACGTTTAACTCGCTGGACAAAGTAGAATATTTATTGCAAGTTGCGTGTATTCAATAACAATATTTCTATGAGTACTTTGTAAAGTTAGCCGTGAAGAAATTAAAGAACAACTTACTACTTAACCCTTAGAAGTCCTTTGTCCACACGTATTGGACATCTGTTTTTTTTACTGGCAGGTCCTATGTCCATAACGCCTGGACATTTTTCTCAAGTAATTGTAAAAATATTTTAAAGCTGTTGTAATTTTTTTTTAACTGTGAAATCAAGCAAATTTCTTGTAGATATTTTAGAACCATTGGAAAAACTATTCCATTTGGCTAGATTGGAAGGATGTCACCGGTGTTGAATTTAGAGCATTTTTGGGGGTCATTATAAATATGGGAATTATCAATGTTCTAGATATGAAATACCTCTGGTCAAAAGCATTTTATTCTCGTATACCATTTTTTGCGAAAATATTTCCCCGCAAACGTTTTTTTTTCAAATTTTCTGGGCACTACAACTAGAATCCATAACAAATCCTAGTCAAGATTTGAGGACGCGGGCAAAAATAATTGGTAATTTTCTTGACTACTTCAACAATAGATTTTTGGAGAGTTATGTCCCTGACCAAAATCTTGCTGTGGATGGATCTACAGTAGGATTTAAAGGCAAGATTGGTTTTATAGCATATAATCCTAAAAAACCCACTAAATGGGGTGTTACGTCCTATCAGATTTATGTCCTATCAGATTCGTGTACTAGTTACATATCCACATTTGTGCCATACTATGGAAATATAACGACACAAGGGCAAGGGCTTATCGGACTTGATTTGTCTTTTACAAGCAGAATAGTTTTACACTTATTCAATAATCTGCAACAGGTGACTCCTGATTATTTTATTGCGATATTTGCGAGAGAAAGCCCGGCCTTCATCCTAGAGATCGCTTCAAAAAAATTCATACGTTAACTAATTTTAGAAGTTAATTTTTGTAAATAATAATTTAACATGTTAATTAATAAATATCATTTGTAATAAATCCATACTTTTTTTAATTTATTATACCTGTTTTATTATTTTTTTTACCATATGTTAAACTGTATTATTTAATAAATTCACTGAAAATGGCTTGGACTTAGTGCAACACTTTTTGAAAAACCTTTGGACTGCAAAGGGTTAAACTAGAAAAAACGTGAGATTAAATATAAAAAAGTCCTTCCGCTAATGGCTCCAAAAATGAGGTAGATTTCACTGATTCTATAGAAATATATGTATTAAGAAAAATATATGTATTAAGAAAAATATATGGAGTGACAATGTACTCATACGACATAATACGGAATGAAGTGATAAGGAACGAATGTGAACGTAAGACTGTTGAAATGTATTGAGAATAAATGACAATGTACTCATACGACATAATACGGAATGAAGTGATAAGGGATGAATGTGTACAGACTGGTGAAATGTATTGAGAATAATACATGGAGTGACAATGTACTCATACGACAGAATACGGAATGAAGTGAGAAGTGATGAATGTGAACTTAAGGCTTATATGTTGAGTAAGCTGAAGAATAATACGCTGAGATGGATTGGGCATGTGGAACTAATGAATGAAGAAAGACTAACAAATCAGATATACAGTGCTTATGTGAGTGGAAGGCGTGTGAGAGGAAGACCAAGGAATGTGTGGTTGGATCAAGTGAATTATATTCTGAAAGAAGTAAACGTAGAAAGTCAGATAAATCGTTGAAGTTTGATGAGAATATGTGTAGAACAAGCTAAATATGTGTGTTGTAATAAGAGTCTGGTGATTTTTCCTCTATGTCTACCACGACAGGGAAATGGTGTGATAGTATTTATGAATGTATTTTATCTTCTCCGTTGATACAATTAATTAAACTGTATATTCATTAACCTGACAACATGTCGGTAGTTTGAATTCGCAAAGTAAGAAGTGCAACTCCTCCGTATCTGGTGCTGTAACTGTACCCAGTTCCATATGTGCAGAGCGTGAACACTGGCACCGATGATTGCTGATGGTCATCAACTGCCTCCTGCACACTGTTTGCTGCTTATCAGTGTATGTAAAGAAGACCTTATTTTTCAATTTCTTTGTTGTCTTCTTCACGACTGCAGAATCCGACTGATCCGGTGAACTGCATAGGTTATAGATATCAAATATTCTTCTATTTTTTCCCACGTGTTTTTGACGCTGTCGCATATATATGTTATGTTACGAGTATATATTAAATTATAAACGGTGCAGTGTACCTAGATTGTCTGTCGTCATTTTAGGCTGTCGGGTATTCTTGAAGCTGTACACAATTTTCCATACTATTAACGGTACTATATATGGTATTTCTTGATACAGTGTTCATTTAATTTTATGTTGTTTTTTTTTCAATTTCGATTCACCATTTTTACTTGTTCATTTTCTTTTTGCAATCGACATGATTGCGTAATGTATAATGAATTGGTGATCTTTATTTTGGATTATGTTCGTTTTCAATTGGATCGATGTTTTAAAATGTCAAGTTGTTCAATTGGATCGATGTTTTAAAATGTTAAGTTATTCAATTGGATCGATGTTTTAAAATGTCAAGTTGTTCAATTGGATCGATGTTTTAAAATGTCAAGTTGTTCAATTGGATCGATGTTTTAAAATGTCAAGTTGTTCAATTGGATCGATGTTTTAAAACGTCAAGTTGTTCAATTGGATCGATGTTTTAAAACGTCAAGTTGTTCAATTGGATCGATGTTTTAAAATGTCAAGTTGTTCAATTGGATCGATGTTTTTAAATGTCAAGTTGTTCAATTGGATCGATGTTTTTAAATGTCAAGTTGTTCAATTGGATGGTTTAGTTAATCATTAAAAACACTAGAATTTATTCGTCATGTCAGTTAACATTTTATCTGGCATTAAATGTTATAGATATGGATAGATTGTGCAGTTTAACCCTTTTAATTCCAGCATATTTAGCATAAAATGTGCGAAAAACCCCAAGCATTTTATGGCAAAAAAACAGTAGTTTATATTTTAATGTTTATCTCAGTTAATATTTGGTTTTTAAACCTAATTTTTTGTGGATACCTCCATATAGAGTGTAAAACAATAAGTAATTTTCATATAACATTTAAAAAAAGAATTTCAATCAACATAAAAACTTGTATGAGAACTTAGAGGCCGATGATCGGCCCCGTGGGTTTTTTGTGCATACACCAGTTGGGGCCGATAATCCGCCCCAACTGGGATTAAAAGGGTTAAGGAATCATTTGAAAACAACCTTTTTTGGGAGGTCTTATAAAACATTCTGATTATATATAAACACTTCCCACACATACACTACACTCCACCTAAAACCGAATGTTTTTTATCACATATTGGAAGATTTACATAAGTTTCATTGTAATTCATCTTCCCTTGGTAAGTTATATACGATTTTTTTTACCAAATATATTTTTATAAATATATACGAGTACAAATACGGAGAATTTCCTTATCTAACATAATGGTCACAGTCATCTCCTTCCTATCCGTACACTCAGCTTATTTAATATGTTTTTAATCTGTCAATAGTACCTGGTAGGAGGTTTGATTCTCGAGTTGGCTCGAAAGAGTTACCTCTTTAGAGAGTCCGCTCTCTAAACGTTGCTATTATATATAAATCTTCCTTGTGTCATTATTATGATCTTATTGCTTGACGTACATGACATTGTTGGTAAGACGCTTTACTTCCACCCAGGGGCTTAGGCCGAAGCCTCACCAAATTGGTTCGTTAGATGCTAAGCTAGGTTTTACGTGACTCATATACTAGGTGATTTCATGCTTGGCCACACCAAAGTGCTTCGTTAGGTGCTAAGCTAGGTTCTACGTGACTCATATACTAGGTGACTTCATGCCTGGCTACACCAAAGTTCTTCGTTAGGTGCTAAGCTAGGTTTTACGTGACTCATATACTAGGTGACTTCATGCCTGGCCACACCAAAGTGCTTCGCACAAATCCATTTGACATTTGGGAGCGGTTGAGTCAACAAACGATGTCACTCTCAAGACTAACCAACTTCATTACAACTTTTCATCTTTATTTACTTTCTGTGCAACTTCA
The DNA here is from genome assembly GCA_949825065.1 of Odontocerum albicorne. NCBI lineage: Eukaryota > Metazoa > Arthropoda > Insecta > Trichoptera > Odontoceridae > Odontocerum > Odontocerum albicorne. Next base: position 11,481,040 of record OX463858.1, read on the forward strand.
TTCCAAAGTGATTTTATTACAGGTACATTTTTGTATAATTTGCTCGATGGGTTCCACAAAGGCTCCGTTTTATACACAGCTGTTATTAAAACTTCCGCCATCTTGTAAAATCACGGTGACACAATAAAATTAACAAACACGTCTGTTCGCTAGGAGATTCACTCGGTGACTAATCGTCATGTAGTGTGGCGTGCAGCGTGGCCATTGCGATAGTGCGTTGGTTCGCTAGGATATGTCGCCTAGCTCGCAGAATAGCTCTAAGCACCAAGCGAGGCTCCTACATGTGTGACCGAGGCCTAAGTGTTCGATTCCCTATGGCACTCGAAAATATTTACTTGTTTATTTTGGAATATTTTTTATCTGTCAATAGTTCGAACCCCGAGTCGGAATGCCCTTAAATATAGTTTGCTGTCTTAATAGCGCTACATATCATAAGTGGTGCTTTTTATTATTATTAAACAGATAGAGCCATTTCAATAAACCACACAGCATTTATAATATGCTCAACGAAAGTATAAGAAATATCGAAGATCAATCACGTTGTCCAACTGGTTTGAGAGTATATTGTAACTTTTGCAAGTGATAGCGTTGCCTGTGACATGCCTAGAAGTCTGCGGTCTTCTGCAATAGTCTCACCAAACCACAGTGGGAACTTGCGTAGAGCGCCTCTGGCTCTAGTATCGTCTGACTGCTCTGGGCTCTCTTCTTGCCCTCGATTTCACGGTACAGTTTCTATTGTCTGTATAAAGTTACTCTTTCGTTGAATCAATTACTGGATTATGGGTCATCATCACCACATCAGTCCATAGTCGTCCATAACAAGACGGTTGTATTTTGCTGTTTTTCCACCCATTATACACACTTAGTGTTGAGATAATGAAAGAGTTACGAGTGATATTAAATGACGTATGGCAATAGGAAGCAAAGTAAATGGTACACTAAAACACATATACTCAAACTGTAGACTAACAAAATCTTAGTGCACAACGGTATTTTTGTACCAACTTTAATATATGGGAGTAAAACTCGGACGTGGAACAAGACTGAAAAGAACACAACAAATGCTGCAGAAACGCGTGCACTTAGAATAAAGGGGGCGAATCTATCTATTTTCTTGGTTATCACTGCATACTTTACCTTCTTCGTGGTTTCCATTGTATTTTTATTTGTGATTTTACTTATTCTTGGCAGTATAGTTTCTCGTGTGATTCAACCTATTTTTTTGATTAGCTTTACACATTATCTTGTATGAATCCACCAATTTTCTCGTTTGAAATTGCATATTTTCTTACATCTTTTCTTGATTATCATTGTGTTATTTCTTGTATGAGGCAACCTACAATATATTATTTCGTGTATGAGGCAACCTAAAATATATCATTTCTTGTATGAGGCAACCTACAATTTATCATTTCTTGTATGAGGCAACCTACAATATATCATTGGTTTCCATTATACATTTTATTATGTGAATTAACTTATTTTATTGATTTCTTATTTTCTTGTGTAAATCCATCTATTTTCTTCGTTACAATTAAACATATTCTAGTACGATTCAATCTAGATTTCCGTTACATATTTTCTTGTATCTATCCACCTATTTTCTTATTTCATCATCATCATCAGCCTACATTCATCTACTGCAGGATATATGCCTCTCCAAGTTGTTTCCAAGAAATCATGTTCTTGGTGCATTGCTGCCACGTAATCGCTGCTTGTTTACGTATTTCGTCCAGCTAACTTGCCTTCGGTCTTCTTACAGGCCTATTTCTTCCTATTGGGTACCACTGGATTACTTCATACGTCCAACGATGGTCCGTTGTTCTAGCGACGTGCCCAGCCCCACTTCCACTTCGATATTTATGCGACCTCTACAATACCGTCTCATTTTATTGTATTTGGGCGCGTATCCTCTCATTGCATTTGCGGTCTCTTCTATTATAACCTAGTATGCACCTCTCCATGCTGCGTTGTGTTGTGTGGAGCTGTTGTTTCATTCGCATGAAAAGCGTCCATGTTTCGCATCCATATGTTAGTACTGGTAAGATGCATTGGTTAACACTTGCCTTACTGTGCTAAAAAAATCTGCCAGGTACGGTGCTGGACGCTAAGCGTCCAGTGAAAAATGTATGTTTTAAATTGAAATTAAGCAAAATCTGCTAAGTTATACCTTCCGTTTGAGACAGGTTGGGATATTGCTCTTTAAAATGTAGTTCAGTTGTCCAAAAGAACTCTAAGCTAGTTTTATCTTAATTGAAAGTGCAATCCTCAAATTGAATTCTTTATCTTAAGTAGATACATTGTTCAACTTGTTCTACCTGCGTATTTTCTTATTTAAAATTGTATATTTTGTGTGGATTAACCGCTTTACTTTGTAGCTTTTGTATACTTTATTGTATGAAGTGATCTATTTTTTTTGGTTTTCAATGTACAGTACCCGGCGGTAAGTGATACACATCGTTTGTCGTCGTCTGTGTCGCACGATGCGCTAACAGTCTGGTCCGGTAACGACTGACAAATCGCGACGGAAAACGTGTATGAATGACAGAGACGACGCTCTGCAAACGATGTGTATTATTTACCGCCGGGTACTTTACATGTTCCTGTGTGAATCAATATGTTTTCTTGGTTACCATTGTATACTTTTGATGCAATTCTACCGGTTTATTTGATATAACTGTATATTTTCTTTATGAATCCACGTATTTAGTAAAGCTCTTTTTCCAATTTCCTGTATCGCGTTACATAATAATTTGGTTTGTTTCATGCGTTTAGTGCATTCCTCATTAATTTCGATTGTTACTTTCAGTGTGAATTTTCAGGCCAATGATTTTAAACAAGAATTATGCATTTCCTACTTCTACATTCATCAAAGGTTTATTATTTAAATAAGTACCTTAAATTTATTTCAGACTTTATTATACAGTGTTCAAAATGGTTGGTCTATTACCGAGTGGCAATCTTTCCTAACCAATCATATAATTATTTAACAAAAGTTTTTTATTTTTTTTATTTATTTATTTAACACTTTTATTGCAATACAATCTGGCGATCTTATTGCCAGGCGGCAATCTCTTCCAACCAATCAGACAAAGTAAATTAAGCAAGTTACATGGTCGCATAAATCATTCAAATGACTATCCATCCCTACGAAATCCATAAACACATACGTGAGCATGCCCATGCCCATAAACCACAACACAAAGACGGACAATCACCCGAACATTATTTTTCATATAAAGTGAGATATCATCAATCAAAAGGAAAGGAAGGGATGGTGGAGAGGAAAGGAAAAGAAAAATCAGGAATGAAACACGTTATTTTACTGACTAGAAATTAAGAGTTTTTTCATTCGCTTCTTAAAGCATGCCAAGGACGGAGCGAGTTTTAAAGGATAAGTGGGAGATTTACATTATTAAAACAACGAAATAATACCATGTCTAAAATAAATAAAATTAATTTAACAAGGTTGGGGATTTGATTCGTCAAACTTGTGTGTTTTCTGAAGTGTAACACGTTGTTTTACAACACACTCAATATCCGCACATGTGTTTTCCTCTTCCAAGATAGCACTCAGGAGAGATCGCGTATCGTCTCCATAATATTATTTATGGTAAATGTTGTCCGTACATTATATATTACATTGGATAATACCATTCATTGATGACGCAAATAATTTGATAAGTAAAAGTGAATTAATTAAAGAAAATACAATGTTTGCGTGTATATGTTGAATTTATTTGCATAATTAATAAATGATTGAACATGTACAGTTAATATAACAACATATTAATTAAGTTATGTCTAAACTCAGAAAAACAATGAGACTTGATATTGTTAACGATAAACCTTTTTTAAATTTATTTTCATTTTATATATCCGCCATCTCACAAGATTCATTGCCTATTTCAAGACAGCCGACTTACACCTCCAAATTAACTTTTAAACACACATAAATAGTTCAACAGATCCGAGTTGCAGCAGCTCATTTCATTGCCTATTTCAAGACAGCCGACTTACACCTACGAAATTCACTTATAAACACACATAAATAGTTCAACAGATCCGAGTTGCATCAGCTCATTTCATTGCCTGTTTCAAGACAGCCGACTTACACCTACGAAATTCACTTATAAACACACATAAATAGTTAAACAGATCCGAGTTGCAGCAGCTCATTTCATTACCTATTTCAAGACAGCCGACTTACATCTACGAAATTCACTTATAAACACACATAAATAGTTCAACAGATCCGAGTTGCAGCAGCTCATTTCATTGCCTATTTCAAGACAGCCGACATACACATACGAAATTCACTTATAAACACACATAAATAGTTCAACAGATCCGAGTTGCAGCAGCTCATTTCATTGCCTATTTCAAGACAGCCGACTTACACCTACGAAATTCACTTATAAACACACATAAATAGTTAAACAGATCCGAGTTGCAGCAGCTCATTTCATTACCTATTTCAAGACAGCCGACTTACATCTACGAAATTCACTTATAAACACACATAAATAGTTCAACAGATCCGAGTTGCAGCAGCTCATTTCATTGCCTATTTCAAGACAGCCGACATACACATACGAAATTCACTTATAAACACACATAAATAGTTCAACAGATCCGAGTTGCAGCAGCTCATTTCATTGCCTATTTCAAGATAGCCGACTTACACCTACGAAATTCACTTATAAACACACATAAATAGTTCAACAGATCCGAGTTGCAGCAGCTCATTTCATTGCCTATTTCAAGATCAATAGTTCAACAGATCCGAGTTGCAGCAGCTCATTTCATTGCCTATTTCAAGACAGCCGACTTACACCTACGAAATTCACTTATAAACACACATAAATAGTTCAACAGATCCGAGTTGCAGCAGTTCATTTCATTGCCTATTTCAAGACAGCCGACTTACACCTACGAAATTCACTTATAAACACACATAAATAGTTCAACAGATCCGAGTTGCAGCAGCTCATTTCATTGCCTATTTCAAGACAGCCGACTTACACCTACGAAATTCACTTATAAACACACATAAATAGTTCAACAGATCCGAGTTGCAGCAGTTCATTTCATTGCCTATTTCAAGACAGCCGACTTACACCTACGAAATTCACTTATAAACACACATAAATAGTTCAACAGATCCGAGTTGCAGCAGCTCATTTCATTGCCTATTTCAAGACAGCCGACTTACACCTACGAAATTCACTTATAAACACACATAAATAGTTCAACAGATCCAAGTTGCAGCAGCTCATTTAATTGCCTATTTCAAGATCAATAGTTCAACAGATCCGAGTTGCAGAGCTCATTTCATTGCCTATTTCAAGACAGCCGACTTACACCTACGAAATTCACTTATAAACACACATAAATAGTTCAACAGATCCGAGTTGCAGCAGCTCATTTCATTGCCAATATCAAGACATCCGACTTACACATACGAAATTCACTTATAAACACACATAAATAGTTCAACAGATCCGAGTTGCAGCAGCTCATTTTATTTGACAACTCTAAGCGAATAATTAATTGTCTTCTATACTCGTAATGTTTAACAATATTTACTTTGTTATTCCAAAATTATTATATATTGATCACAGCTACATGTATTTCTACCTTCTATCCCGAGGCTCTCTTCAAGTGAAATTATCTCGGTTTGTTACGAAAGCAGTGTTTATTGTTATATTATTCTTTCTTGCGAAAGCGTGAAAGAGAAATACTAAAGAAAGTATCGAAATACCGATAGGAACCGAATAAATGCTATAGAAATGCATGCACTGAAAAGAATGCATGTGGAACGAATGAATGATTGGATTGAACTTACAATGTATAGTACAAATGTGAGTATGAGAGGAAGATCAAGGAAAGTATAGTTAGATCAAGTGAATGGTATTTTGAACTTCTTTTGGGTGGTTTCTTACAACTGGTCTTCCCAATTCTTAACTAACTGCAAAAGTTTCAAAATAATCCTTGGAGACACAAATATGAAGCGTTGTACGTTTGCGCTTCTTTCAATTTGAGCAACTTATAAGTATTTTGCGGTCTCTTCCGGGTGAGCATTCCTAAAAGATGCGATTTTTGTTTCCCACGTTGACTTTTGTAACAGTTTATATTCGGGCTTACCTATGACAAAACTGAATAAACTACAATCAATTTTGAATGTGGCTGCACGTCTTATTTTGGGCGATACGAGGGAGTATCATATAAATCTACAGCCCTCGTATTGGAAGACATGCGTCTTGCCAAATAAGCCACGGAGTTCATGTAATGTGTGTGGATCAATAGATGAAAGATATCTTCATCTTATTAAAATCAATGTGTATGGAGGACAGATATCTTCATGTTCTTATTAAAATCAGTGTGGGCCGAGAAGAGATATCTCCATGTTCATATAAAAAAATGTGTGGGTGGAATAGAGATATCTTTATGTTAATATTAAAAACAGTGTGGGTGGAAAGAGATATATTCATATTCTTATTAAAATCTTTGTGGATAGAGGAGAGACATCTTCATGTTTTTATTAAAATCAGTGTGATATCATCATGTTCATATAAAAAAACTGTGTGAATGGAGGAGAAATATCCTCTTGTTAATATTAAAACAGTACAGGTGGAGGATATATATTTTCATGGTCATATTAAAATCAGTGAAGGTGGAGGAGATATATATTCATGTTCTTATTAAAATCTGTGTGGGTGGAGAATATATATCTTCATGGTCATATTAAAAACAGTGTGGCTGGAGAAGAGATATCTCCATGTTCATATTAAAAACACTGTAACTGGAGAAGAAATATCTTCATGTTCATATTAAAATCATTGTGAATGGAGAAGAAATATTTTCATGTTCTTATTAAAATCAGTGCGGGTGGAGAAGAAATATCTTCATGTTCACATTAAAATCAATGTGGGTGGAGAAGAAATATCTTCATGTTCTTATTAAAATCAGTGTGGGTGGAGAAGAAATATCTTCATGTTCTTATTAAAATCAGTGTGGGTGGAGAAGAAATATCTTCATGTTCTTATTAAAATCAGTGTGGGTGGAGAAGAAATATATTCATCTTCTTATTAAAAACTGTGGGGGTGGAGGAGAAATATCTTCATGTTCTTATTAAAAACTGTGGGGGTGGAGGAGATATATCTTCATGTTAATATTAAAAACAGTGTGGGTGAAGGAGAAATGTTTTCATGTTAATATTAAAATAATTAAAGAATACATTTTATGTTAATTGAAAATACATTCTCAGAAACAAGTAATGTTAACAATAATATATTATATTACATTCTAGTTAAAACTAATCTATTTTAGCGTAGTTACAAAATTTATGGTTTTCTTTTAGCGCTTCCGCTCTCGTTTTGTTCAACAATGGTGTGTTTTTAATAACGAGAAAATCTTTAATGTTTTCCCACACCGCTTGCCTACTTTTCTTTAAATACCTTCAACCAAACCTTTTATGTTGTCAGATACGGTTCTGGGCTGGTCTAAGGGTCCTACTTTTTATTCAGAGTTATCATAGTTTAAAAACAAAATATACATCAATGGCGAGCGTCCATGGATGCTGTGGAAACGCCACATCTCCTTATGGTTTGTGTTTTATTTACGCAAAAAAAAAAAAAACAATATGCTGTCATTTTTATTGTTTTAAAGAAGCTTTAGGGACGGTTGTCCCGCAATGGGGAGATGATGAAGATGAGCGTTGTTTTAATAAAACTCGTAGTTTGTAATCAGAATATGGAAAGAGAAATATTTATTGTTAAACGTCTCGTATTTATATAATTTTTAATGTGTGTAGAAAGGCGCAGAAGATATGTCGCCGTCTCGTTCTCGCTAAATAATAACAAGCGGCTCGCGTTATGACCGCAGCGCTTAGTGAGTTTAACACGTGCCTCGCGCTGTAATCACAGGGAGTAAGGATCGCTACAAAACCTTCTCGTAAGCGAGTACAATCAAAGCTCGGCTTTAGCTAATATATTTTTGTTTCAATATCATAGCTTTTAACAAACGCAGGCGTTACCTATATTTTCTGCTGGGCATGCTCGGGTATAACTCCTTGAGCGTAAGAAGAGATCTGCGTCTCCTGGTACACATTATCAGACTCCTTCGAGGAGTTGTGAGCTGTCCAGCATTACTACAAAGATTAGTGTTAAATGTTCCTAACAATTATGGATACACTAGACTGCGCCGGAAAGAACTGTTCTCAATAACATACGCAAGAAAACGGGTCTTCCAGCCGCTATGCCTGTTGGAAGGAACTTAACTCTTTTGAACGAAACTGCTTCGGATATTGACATATTTCATATCACATTGCCAAAAACAAAATAAATTCTTCTAAGATTGGGTGCGTTAGAAAGCACTCATCAACGTATTTAAGTGACTTTGAATATGATATATGTGTGTATGTTATGTACATATATTTTTATTTTATATAATTTTTTTAATGTTAACATTGTTTTGTATTTTTCAATGTAACATGATTGGGCTAAGCCTGTATTGAGAAAATGAATATAATAAATAAAAATTAATAAATATCAACGTGAACAAAAGTACGCTAAGATGGGTTGGGCATGTGAAACGAAAAGTAAAGTTAGAAGTGTGAATTAAAGAAATTAAAGAGGTGAAAGTTGTATGAACGGATAGACAATTTTGGACAACTTTTTTCTCTACCTACGTCGTAAGGAGCACGGCATGGTGATGTGTATGTAAATGTAAGGATATGGAGAAAATAGGGCGAGCCCGGCCGCAAGGGCATCAAATGTTTTTCAGCCCATACCTTTGTACACGTAAATTAAAAACAAAAAAATGCTATGATAGGTTCGCTGATGAAAAAAATATTATGCAAATATATAAGCCACAATCACACACACACACACACACATGTATGTTAAGACAAATGAAAAAAAACATATTCAATAGTGAAGCTACCAAAAAATCCGGGATCATCCTGTAAAACCTCAGCCGACACACATCCCTATCATTAGGAGGACAAGCTCGGCAGCAAGGACACTTGATATTCTTCAGGACACACTCTTAATACAACTAGATGAGTAATAATCGAAGAAGAAATTCCCATTTTATCGAAAATTTCAATAACAGTTTCGAAAACTTTAATATTTTATGTCAATCATAACGTTTGTGAAAATATAAGGGTGGCATTTTTTAGCTTGCCTAAGGGTGGCACAGTGTCTAGAGATAGCCCTGTACGGACCTGTTGTGTATTTGACTGAGCAACGTATAGAAGTGTTTGAACATGGGTAAACAATGGCTGTTCTCATTAACAATTGAAACACTGAGCAGGTAATTGCAACTCTAGGAAATACATCAAAAGATGGAAACTGAACAATAATATCACTATTCAGAATTAACCTACTTACATCAAGTAATATGATACAGAACTGTCAACGTGGATCCCGGAAAATGGTAGTCTCATCTGGGTCAGGTCAAATTACGTCAATTGCGAATTAATTTAAAAACACTTTTCAGTGATTGATTACTTTTAGCTGTAAAATAATAACTATTATGAAACAGAAATGAAAACTTATTGAGAAGGTAAGTCAGTAAGCTTACTTTTGACCTTTATTAATATTGGTCTTCTTTTGGGTCGTATTTATTTTCATCTATTGGGTCGTATTGTGGTTTGTACCATATGCGTGAACATCATTTTCCATTTGTTTGTAAAATTTGGACTCTTATCAGCTTTTCTCTTTTTTACTCAGTTAACCTGAGGTGGTATTTGTGAATTTATTTTATTACGTATTGTGGTTTGTACCATATGCGTGAACATCATTTTCCATTTATTTGTAAAATTTGGACACTTATCAGCTTTTCTCTTTTTTACTCAGTTAAACTGAGGTGGTATTTGTGAATTTATTTTTTTACGTATTGTGCTTTGTACCATATGTGTGAACATCATTTTCCATTTGTTTGTAAAATTTGGACTCTTATCAGCTTTTCTCTTTTGTACCCAGTTAACCTGAGGTGGTATTTGTGAATTTATTTTTTTACGTGGGTATTTACAGGAATCACAACTCATGCTTATTTTTTTTCATCGTGTCCTCAGTGCTAAAATTATTGGGGTTTTCTGCTGTCTTGAACTCGGCGCATCACCTCTCACCATCTCTTCGGTTTTGGACCATGTTCAATGCAGTGCTGAAAGAGGACTATGTAACAAATGCTAGTTTGTCCAAATATCGGGATAACATGCTCTGGACATGACCTGATTGATACGAATGATAGGGCAATCTCTAAGGCCTCTTACTGGAAACGTATGGCATAATTAATGGTCCGGACACAGAAACTAATGAATGATTTGTATTATTAGTGTTTTCCTTGTTTCATCGATTGGCTAATTATTATATGGAACTTTATCTTTTTATTGTTATAATGTCTATTTAAAAAAATAAACAATAGCGTTTTTACACATAATTAGCAAAATTAATGAATTATGTTCATACCGGCAATAAATAAATTATTCTGACATGACGTGCGTAGCGCTTCGGCGTTACGAACGGTTAATTTGGAAAGTAAGAAATATATCTTTCTATTATCTTTCTCAAATCAAATCTTAGTATTTCTTCCCTCCACCCAGCATTGTTTTCGTATTCTTTACTGTAAGATATATTATAACATACTGCCTTTGCTTTGCTCCTAATCAAACAAGCGTGAACTTAGGTTATAAATCAACAAAAAATGGTTTTATTTTACCGTATTCAGCCCAGAAACCTATTATTTGTTCGGAATCTGTTTATACTAATTGGAATATATTATAATAAAATTGCTAATTTTTGCAATATTGAAAGTAAATTTTCGCAAGATAGAAATGGCATACAATTTATCTAATAAAAAAAATAATAAAAATAAATTTATATAGCGCTGTTTAGAGAGTGAGCTCTCCCCGAGAGTGCTCTAACTACGGAATAGAACCAACTATAATTATATTATTGACATTAAAAAAAATTGTATGTAAATTTATTTATATATATAATATTTATCTTATAATATTTTGTAATATCTGTCAATAATAGTGGGTTCGATTCCCGAGCCGAAGCACCCTTGAGGAGAGTTCATTCTCTAAACGACGTAATTTAAATTGTTCTTTTGTCATTACTATTATGCTGTGTTATATATTTTCTTACTAAAAAAACGAGTTAAGTGTAAGGATATGAAAGTAGTGGCTTCGGCTATTAGATAAGATACATCCCCATATCTGCATATGTTCAGATAAACATATTTGGTAAGAAAACCGCAAAAAAAATTACCAAGGTAAGACACATTTCAAAGAAACCTTTTAAGGCCTTCTGATATGTAAAAGTAAAATATTCGGCTTAAGGTGTAGTGTAGAGTATGTGTGTATTGTTCATAAACTAGATGATATCAGTCATATGATATTTTAGCATATTAAAACAGTGACATATATATTTTTGGGAAAAAAAACCGAGCTGTTTGCTTTTTCTAGCACAGTAAACAAAGAGTTTTATATCTTAAATGTATTGTATTTAATTGAATCACCAAATGTATCAGGTTTTTAAAAGAATGTTAAGTTTGTTTACAACTGAGTTGAAATGGACATTGAAAGAAGGGAATAAGGTAAACGTAGCACTCAATGTAATATACAGCAATCGCACAATATCAAAAGTAGCAAGAATGATAATACATATTAGAATGTTAGAAGTGACACTGAGATGGGGCAGGATAAAAGTAAAATGAATGGTGTGGAAATGCGTGCATTTAGAAAAACATCTGGAATGTTAATTGATAAAAGAAGACGGAATAAAGACACCAGAAATGATTGTGTTAAGTATTATGTAGAAAATAGCTTTATGATGGTTTGCACACGTATAGAGAATGAATGGCGAAAGAATGACTAGGGATATAATGTCTGAGAAAGGAAGACTTACTATGATTTAGAAAGAAGTTAAAGTGATTAGAGTTAATAACAGATTGTGTATAACGAGATGTATAAATGTAGATGAGACGAATGTTTTGTGTTTGGTTAGAAAAGTCTGGAGTTTTGTTCTCTCTGCCTATCCCGGATGGGACGTTCCGTGTTAATATGAAGCTATGAATGAAAATGACTATACACGTATCTTGACCAACCTGGAAGAGACTTAAGCAAGTCTACAACAGGCTACCGATAAATGAAGGTCTTTATGGACGGATTGTGAGATAAAAAAACAAGCATATTGTGGACGACCCGACATTAAATTTGTTTTTTTTTTTCTTTCTCTAAAATGGAGCACGATGGTAGGATCAAATGTCACTGCACATGATATGTACGAGTGAGGCCCAGTGGTGTCTTTTTCTGTGAGTGAGGGGAGATCCAGACCATCGATTACGTCGTAAATACACCATTGTATACCATATACGCGTTTCCAGGAGTGCAGGAGCTACTCGTATATAATCTAACACAGAACGCTTTGACTTGGTTGGAGAATCGGCATTGCTTTTGAGGACTACACAAAAAAGTATTGTGTTTAGAGTTCATTCTACTGAAGGAGTTCATTCTACAAAATGTCAAATAAGTCGAAGAGGTTTTTTTGTGGACGTATGAATACTGAATTCTAACGTAAATTGGACATGTTGATAGTAAAAATATGAAAGTCTGAAGAATCTGGTGATCACGGGGATAATTGAAGGAAGCCCAGCAAGAGGAAGACGTCCTGTGAAATGGATGAATCAAATAAATGGTGTCAAAATACATAAGGTAGAAATTACACATAGTAAAAATTACACAGGGAAAAAATAACACACGGAATAAATTTCACAAAGGAAAAATTACACACATTCGAAACTTCATACTGAAGTATTGTAATTACATGTTTTTTTTTTAATTTTTAATTTTTAATTTTTGTGGTAAAATTTGATGCTTCTTTTATTTGTAACAATTACAAAGGGATAAATATTTTACCGACTTCTATTTATCTTTTACTTTTCAATATTTCATAAAGCTCACCTTTAATTCGATTAAAATATATTGGCATTTGGTTGTTACATCAAATATTTAAAATTTCTTATATTTATAAATTTTACTTTCATTTTACATGAAAACATAACACAAGTTAGGTTCGAAATAAAGGGTCATACAGTATAAGTAAAGTCAACAGTCAATTTAATATAACAGTTTCTAACAATGAAATAAATTTATATTTAATTATCAAACATAAAAATACAACTAAGTTATATATGTACTATATAAGCTAAATAACGCAATAAATCAAATTTTAACGTAGTAATTCAGCACAATATTTGAAATACGTACGAATAATTGCATGGCTTGTGTTAAAATGTGTAATTAATTCAGTGTGAAATTTTGAATGCGTGCAATTTTTCTAGTATAATTTTTATTATGTGTTATTTCTTCCTTGTGTATTTTTTTCCTGTGTAATTGAATCATATAACCCAAATAAACGAGACAACAGGATCATCACTAAGCGCTGCAATCAACATGTCCCAGGACAGAGAGGGACGATGACAGGTGGTGCGCCGAGTTTGAGACAAAGCAGAGTACCACGATGTTTAGCATTGAGCACGCATTGATTAAGAAAAAAGATGAATGCCAAATAGAAAATATTATAATATAATATTTAAACTTTCTACAAAATGGGACGAAAAAGATGAATGCCAAATAGAAAATATTATAATATAATATTTAAACTTTCTACAAAATGGGACGAAAAAGATGAATGCCAAATAGAAAATATTATAATATAATATTTAAACTTTCTACAAAATGGGACGAAAAAGATGAATGCCAAATAGAAAATATTATAATATAATATTTAAACTTTCTACAAAATGGGACGAAAAAGATGAATGCCAAATAGAAAATATTATAATATAATATTTAAACTTTCTACAAAATGGGACGAAAAAGATGAATGCCAAATAGAAAATATTATAATATAACATTTAAACTTTCTACAAAATGGGACGAAAAAGATGAATGCCAAATAGAAAATATTATAATATAATATTTAAACTTTCTACAAAATGGGACGAAAAAGATGAATGCCAAATAGAAAATATTATAATATAATATTTAAACTTTCTACAAAATGGGACGAAAAAGAAAAACAGCATATACAATTGGATGCACACAATGCAATTAGGGTTCAACAACCGTACATAGTCTCCAAAGATTGCTTCTCCTTGACTTAGCAGATAGTTTAGCAACAGTCTGCACACACGGCAGAAGAGCTGTCCCAGAAGACATTACCGTTTCCAATAGCAGCAGCAACACTGCGATTGTTACAGCACTAACTAGACCAGAATATCTAGAAGCCCATCATCAGCCAAGAGTTGACATATCCAGGTCACGTATCTGAATACCATTTATTTTTGTAACCATTTTGTGCTCCTGTATTTGTATAATATTTATGCACACATACCTTAACGCCGTTTCTCTGTCGAGGTAGGCAGATAGGAGGGAGCGTCAAACTCTCATATCTCGAATCACATCATTTTCCTCTTTTGCATCCATAAATCTTCTGACATTTCCTACTGTATCTCTAAATTGGAACATTTCATTTTTCTGATTCAACCACATTTTTTTTTGTTTTCCTCTACATTTTAATGCTTAATGCACTTAATGCATTCGTTCTACATGTTCAAAGCATCACAGTGTACTTTTCTTGATCTTCCCTCATCATACATCAGCCTTACGTTTACATTCATTCCTTATTCTGTCATACATTGTCACTTGTATACTTCTCGGTGAACGCATTTCTACATAATTTATTCGGCTCTTTTATGTTGTTTTCCACATTCACAATTCAGTTCCAAAATTGGCATACACAAAATAGTAAGAAAAATGTGGTAGAAATGAGAGCATTGCAGAAAATGTGTTGGAAAAACAATGTTTGACAAAATAAAATTTGAGATTTGGGAAAAATGCGAATTGAAAGAAGGTGCTGTGCTTAAGATAAAGAAAGGAACATTGAAATGGTTCGGCCAAGTAGAAAGAGTTCAATCATGGATTATTGCTACGCTCAAACAGAGATTGTTTATTGGCCTTTCCAGTTCACCGCTCCTCTTTCTTTACGTCGTCCTTTACTGTCCATGCAGTGAGACTCTGGAATCAGTTACAAACCAATATAAGACTCGTTCCGTCCTTGGCATGCTTTAAGAAGCGACTGAAAAAACTCTTAATTTCTAGTCAGTAAAATAACGTGTTTCATTCCTGATTTTTCTTTTCCTTTCCTTTTGATTGATGATATCTCACTTTATATGAAAAATAATGTTCGGGTGATTGTCCGTCTTTGTGGGGTTCGTGGGCATGTGCTTACGTATATGTTTATGGATTTCGTGGGGATGGATAGTAATTTGAATGATTTATGCGACCACGTAACTTGCTTAATTTACTTTTGTCTGGTTGATTGGAAGAGATTGCCGCCTGGCAATAAGCCAGCCAGATTGTATTGCAATAAAAGTGTTAAATAAACAAATAAAGAGTGAAATGATAGAAAATTTATAAAAATTATAAACACGAAGTATAGAAGATATGAGAAAATTGAGAGGAATCCGTTAAAACATATTACGACGAAATTTATCAAATTCTTCAAGAGAAATAATAATCTATGGACATGGCGAAAAACGAAAGATGATTCAAAATAGAATGGTGTATCGATATTTCGCTCTCCCTTCCCTATAGACATGGTGATGATGATAACATAGTTAAATCAACTTCATATTTGTCCCTTTTTAATAACAATAAAAACAAATTATAGCGCCATTTAAAAGCAGACTTCCGTCAATTAAGTTTTTTTTATATAATGGACAATCCTCCCAAACTAGAGTGATTCGTGTTACCAAATTAAAGTCACTATGCAATTATATGAGAACCTCAATTTTGTTAGGTTTTTGAATTTTTGTTATAAAATGGTGATATACGAGTACATATACTCGTCTACGTATGACATACACTCGTGTGACATATAATCTGTGAGTTTCTTCGATTCTTACGGAATATAAACATTTCTTTAGATAAAGATAATATAGTAAAGTGAAATTCAAAGTTTTGGTTGATCTAAAAAAAGAAAGAAGGAAATCGTCACAGAGGATGTCAGGCAGGGGAATGAAATAAGATTCATGATGCTGTGGAATCTTAAAGGCATTTGTTTCAGCAATTACATCTTGCCTGATTATAAACTTGTCCTTTTTCTATATTATGTATTTCTCTACCATAGAAACGAACCCCTGTAATATCTTAATCTTGTTTTTTATAATGTTGGGATTTACTAGGATATCAACAATGAATTATATTGATAACAAATGAATATCTGTATTCCAGGCTTTGGAACAAGAAAAGCACCTCCTGCGAAGAAGACTGCAGGCTTCGGAGGAAGAGGGTGAGGCTAAACTATTGGAGTTACAGACAGATGTCAGGGAGCTCTCCAGCAAATTGGACCAGAAGGAAAACAATGTCAAACAGGTAAGAACATATTTATACAACATTATTAATAAAATAATTAAAAAAAATCATTTATATATCGCCATTAAGAGAGCGAACTCTGCTCAAGGGCGCTTTTTGATTCGGAAATCGAGCCGATTAACGAATTAAAATATTACAAAATATTTTGTAATAAGTCAGAGATATTGTAGAAGTTATACCAGATAATATTTTGTAATAAGTCATAGATATTGTAGAATTAATACCAGAAAATATTACAAAGTATTTTGTAATTAGTCAGAGATATTGTAGAGGTTATACCAGAAAATATTTTGTAATAAGTCAGAGATATTGTAAAAGTTATACCAGAAAATATAATGAAATATTTTGTAATAAGTCTGAGATATTGTAGAAGTTATACCAGTAAATGACTTCAAAATGTATTGTATATACTTATCTCGTATGAATTAAATTAGAATAAGCATCTGCAGTTTGTGCTCCTCGTCAGCTTAAATGTAAAAATAATATAAAACAAATTTAAAAAAATCCTTAGATATCTATGGTACAGAACAAAAGGGGGATTACCCGAAATATGCTCACCACGTCGAACTTCTCACGGTGTGTAACTATAACAAGAAGGCAAGAATCCATTGCGATATTCCCATTAAAGGTTTTTCAAGGTTGATTTAACTGTTTCGCGATTCTAGAAGCATTAAGTTTATATGTACCTAATAAATATAGCCGTGCAAGGAATCACCCTCTGTTCTACATACCAACTTCCAACTTACAGGACGAATATCATGGATAAACACTCAGTCACGTGTGGTATAGAGATATATATTGAACCAATTGAATGACACTGTGGATATATTCTCGGTACCGTCTAGCAGTATGAGAAGAATCCTGCCTGATATTATTCCTTACGAATGAGCTAACTAGAAGCAGACTCTGCGTGACAGGAGAAATCCGTGCAAAGTGGATGAACAATAAATAAAGGGGTATGCACTTAGAAAAGGCATAAGATGAACGTCGAAATATGAAAGTCTAGCGCTCTGTCCTCCCGGCCTGCCCCGACAGGGAAATGACGTGACGGTAAATATATATGTACCATTAATTGTCTTGTTTTGTATAAACAAACATCAAATATGATCACACGTTTTCTAACTTTCGCAAATGTCACGTAATTTGAATTACACCTGGAGCGCGTGTATCGATCAACCTTGCTCTTAGCGACCTGATGCAATAATATTGGAGCAATACAAAGCGTTCACAAAACAATCGGTTTCCATATACGACCATATACAATAAGAGAACTGCACACAGTTCACCATTATGCCAATTTTCCACCGCGTTCAACCTAGTTTCCTCACTTTTATTTCAATTAATTTGTTGCGTCTTGCAGCCAACCTGATAATTCAATACAAATATTGCACAACCATTTGCGTTTTCTCAACTAATGAGAATATCACGAATAAATTAATTTTTTTTACAAACTCATTTTTTATTATAAACATTAAGTAACACAAGAGGTTTTTTTTTTCAGGAAAAGTAAAAACAAAATACTCGTACTTCTAGAGCTATTGTTGTATTTCTTTTCTTCAGGGCCGTTCTTTATAAATATATCAAACCAATGTCATAAAAATCGACAGAATAATGAAGTATGTAGATAAAATGTGACCGTTCTTTATAAATATATCAAACCAATACCATAAAAATCGACATAAGAACGAAATATGTAGATAATATGTGACCTTTTCTTGCCAGTCTTAATTCCTCCATGCGGCCCACATGATCTCTCAAGAAGCGCCTTCTGTTTCTTCCCCACCTCACTATGTCTTCAACACCACAGACAGACCTTATCGTCTCATTTCTGAAGATCATTTCATATCGTGTAATACAAAGATACGGTACCACAGTGAAACGACTCCTGTTTGTTCTTCAACCAAGAGATACGTCTTCTTCCGCCGTGATGTTATTCTTGGTAAAGAAGAGAATCTCGAGAAACGACCCTCATATTTAGAAATAAGGCACCGTTTCCTCCAAACTAGTTTCCGAGGAAGTAGAGATCTTGCCCAATAGATTTTCAGTGAGCTGTTGGTTCCATTTATCGGATTTGTTTCAGTGGTGATGCAAGAGACCGCATTAACTGCTGTCTCTCGAGTCTGCATCGAGCGTCTAAGTCAAGATACACGATAGCAGATGGATTCAGTCTTCATGCACTGATTACTGAAATATTTTGTTAAGTGCTAGTTTTTTTAAAGAAGACTTAATAATGTTTCGATATGTAACATATACGAGTATAACATACTCGTAGTATATTTATGATAGACAAGGAACTCTTCTGGTGGATATTACAACCTTTTTTGTACACTATTTCCCTGTCGAGGTAGGCAGAGATGACAGAGCACCATACTTTCCTATATCAACACACATCCTTAGCCTCATCCACATCCATAAAACTTCTACGATTTCTCTGATTTTCTACGTTTCGTTTTTTTTTTCAAAATATCACTCACTTGATCCAACCACACTTTCCTCGGTCTTCCTTTCGCACACCTTCCACTCACAATAGCATAATATATCCATTTGTTTTGTTAGTCTTTCCTATTTTATTCGTTTGACATGCCCAAACCATCTCAACACGCTCTTCTTTATCCTACTTAATACATTAGCCTTAAGATCACATTCATCCCTTATCACTTCGTTCCGTATTTGTATATTGTCACCCTGTGTATTCTGCTCAATGTACGCATTTCTACAGTATTTATTCAACTCCTCACAGCCATTTTCCACGTCCAAGTTTCACTCCCATTCTTTAAAATTAGCACCAAAATACTATAATGAACTATTAACAGATTTTAATAGTGTCCAGCTCAAGTATGTGTATATAATAGGTTAGTCCATAAGTTTTGAAAGCGACATCTATGGAGCAGTATCTATGGACCAGTAGCAAAACCAAAATTTCTATGCCATTTTAATATTTCATCTTTCATAAGAACGTACTCAAAATTTCATTTCGATCTGTCAATTCATTCTTTGTTTACAAGCCATTTGAAGTTGACGTGTCAGTGTATTTTTTAACAATGGAAAAATCCGAATATCGTGCAGTGATTAAATTCTTTGTTTTGGAAGGTTTATCGGCTACTGAGATCCATGCAAAGATGGTGAAAGTACTAAAGGAGTCTTCTCCTTCATTTCCAACCGTTCACCGATGGGTTTTGGAGTTTAAGCATGGCCGTACAAGCGTTGAAGACGATCCACGCCCAGGACGTCCAAAAAGTGCATCAACACCAGAAATCATAGCGAAAATACAGGATATGGTTTTGGAAGATCATCGATCGACTGTGGATGTGATAGCTGACACCATAGGCATCTCACATGGAACAATATGGCATATTTTGGCTGAAGTTTTGGGTTTCAAAAAACTGTGTGCACAATGGGTGCCGCATTTGCTAACAATGCAACAAAAACACGTTCGAATGCGACTTTCTGAGCAACATTTGGAGCAATTTCGAAAGGTTAAAAAGGATTTTCTGCGTCGATTCATCACTATGGATGAGACTTGGGTCTACCATCATGATCCTGAATCAAAACAAGAGGCTAAGGAGTGGTGTGACCCAGGCACTTTGCCTCCGAAGCGAGTTCGTTTTTTGGGATGCAAAAGGAATTTTATTGATAGATTATCTCCAAACTGGTAAGACAATCAACTCTGATTATTATTGTGACCTTTTGGATCAGTTGGATGAAAAAAATTGTGAAAAAATACCCGGTTTGCAGAAGAAAAAAATCATTTTTCATCAAAACAATGCACCTGCTCACACAGCTCAAAAAAACCATCGCGAAAATCAGTGAATTGGGGTACGAATTGTTGCAGCCGCCCTATTCGCCAGATTTAGCTCCCTCTGACTTCTGGCTGTTCTCACACCTCAAAAAATTCCTTCGTGGAAAGCATTTTTCATCAAACGAAGAGGTTATAGCCGTCGTAGAGGAGTATTTTGCAGGCCTTCCAGAAAGTCACTTCCGTGATGGGACAACAAAGTTGGAAGATCGTTGGGCCAAGTGTATTGATCTTATGGGAGACTATACTGAGCAATAAAAGTGATTTCCCCCCAAAAAAATGTATTTTCATTTCCGCTTTCAAAACTTTTTGACTAACCTAGTATGTCGTGGTACCCTATTGCCTTTGTTTGCTACCGTTACACGCCGTTTGAAATTCCTCTTGACTCTTCAACTGAAAAAGACTACCCAAATAGCAGAACTTCTTAACTTGCTCCAATCTTTCATTATTTACTTTTCCTTTCTTCTTTATTATACTGTATATGGTAATCACTATATTACATATTTAGTCGTAGTGATAGAAAAATGGCGAAAGGAAAAATAAATGCAGTATATTTGGGTGCGCAATGGAAGATAAGAGTGAATTAAGGAATTCTGCTATTGAGGTAGAATTTAATTTAATTTTACTATTTAATTAAATGCTGCATATGGGTGTGCAATGGGAGATAAGAGTGAATTAAGCAATTCTGCTATTGAGGTAGAATTTAATTTAATTTAATTTTACTATTTAATTAAATGCAGCATATGGGAGCGCAATGGAAGATAGGAGTGAATTAAGGAATTCTGCTATTGAGGTAGAATTTAATTTTACTATTTAATTAAATGCAGCATGTGGGTGCGCAATGGAAGATAAGAGTGAATTAAGGAATTCTGCTATTGAGGTAGAATTTAATTTTACTATTTAATTAAATGCAGCATGTGGGTGCGCAATGGAAGATAAGAGTGAATTAAGGAATTCTGCTATTGAGGTAGAATTTAATTTAATTTTACTATTTAATTAAATGCTGCATATGGGTGCGCAATGGAAGATAAGAGTGAATTAAGCAATTCTGCTATTGAGGTAGAATTTAATTTAATTTAATTTAATTTTACTATTAAATTAAATGCAGCATATGGGTGCGCAATGAAAGATAAGAGTGAATTAAGGAATTTTGCTATTTAGGTAGAATTTTCTCAAATTATGGAAAATATTTTTCAACTTTTCTTAATTATAAGGAGGTTGGTATTTATTTACAATCCGCACTAATCATTTTGAGAACTCCAAAAGTTTCTCAGTTCCCGCTCTTCACTTATTGAAGGGCCATTTATCGGAATACTTAATTATTTTTTTTATTTATTGCCTACCACCCATCAAGAGTGCTCATCAACATTATGCAGCCATAAATAAATGTAACATAAATTAATATTTGAAATTTAAATACTAATAAATAAACATGAATTATTTTCACACATTAAATGAAATAATGAAAATTAGACAGCAAGCATATGGTATGTACATCAAAGGAAATTAAATCAAGTTTAAAGAATAACTTAAATTCATATAAAAATAAATTTATGTAAAATATAACATTCAAAAATTTTTGGACGTAGAAAAAATATTTTAAGTTATTTAAATTGCATATTTTTTTAAAAAGTAATGTTAATTATAGAGATTGAAATATTTAAATGAACTTCGAGTCTAAATATTAATTAGTATTGAACTATCGAAATTTGTAAATAAAATATAAAAAGAATGACTACAACTGAAATTGGAAAATGTTCATACTCGTACAGTACCCGTCGGTAAGTAATATACATCGGGCTTAAGGAGATATTCTACTCTAAAGGCGTGAATTTCGGGCGTTTTTTAAGACTTAATAAAAAAAACTAAAAACATTGTTTTAATGTATTTTTTTACAGTTTTATTTATTGATGCTTTGAGAATGTGCAAAAAATTTTTGAATTTTTTTTTTAAATTCAAGATGTTATCAGCTGTTATATCTTGTCGTAAAAAAGGGGGATGAGCTGGTCGAAATTATTAAAGCCCTTTCGTAAATTTGAAACAAAAATCATACACAGTTTCTTGATAAGAAATAATGTCGTTATAGTTGGTACGAAAGAGAAAAAAAAATCGTAAAATGGCGGCTGTCTGAAATACTCGTAAAATACATTTTTTTACCATTTTTTCAAATATTTTAATTTTTTTAAAATAGTAAAAAAATAATTTTTAATTTTCCAAAGTAGGGACGATATAAAAACATTTATCAAAGTTTCACACCAAATTTGAAGGCAATCGGGCGGATAGAACTTGAGATTTGATGTCGACCAGGGCGAAAAAAGTAGTTTCGAGAAAAACGCGTTTAAAGTTTTTGAGATTATTGTCCGAGTCATTCCGGTGCGGCGTAATTGCTGCCTCATTTATAGCTATAACTTTGTAAATATTAAGAGTTTTAAAATTTTATTTTGAAAACATATTTTTAAAGGTCTATACTTTACAAATATGCAAAAAAATCTAGACTAAAATACCCCCTTAATAAAGATGCTGTCTGCCATAATCGGCTAACTTCGGCTTTGTAGAGCGTCGTCTCTGTCGCACGCACGAGAATAGTATCATACAAATGAATAAATTTAAAAATCTGTCCAAAGTGGTTTTGTAGAAAAAGGATCTGTCCGCCAGCAATGGTGTCCCTAATATTTAGGAAGATATTAGGGACGCTATTCTTGATTATATCAACGAAGTAATGATAGGCCAAATACATTTTGTAAAAAAAGGAATCAAGATGAAAGAAACAGAATTATAGAAATGATCGAATTCGAAGACTTAATAATAAAATACCAAATTATTTAGCGTCGTGCAGAGAACAGACTTGTCAAGGGCGCTGCAACTCGAGCTTCGAACCCACTATTGTCATTGAGTAGATAAGAACAGACTCTCGTCAAGGGCGCTGCATCACGAAATTTGAACCCACTATTGTCATCGAGTAGATAAAAACAGACTCTTGTCAAGGGCGCTGCATCTCGAGTTTCGAACCCACTATTGTCATCGAGTAGATAAGAGAAGATTTCTTTATTTAACAGCGACTAATTCCTCAGTTATTGCCGTGTGGCGATATATCTGCCAATCGATCAATAGTTGTTGAAAAAAAAATCTTATAAATGTTTAACTATCAATATTAGTGTGATGATTACAAATAAAATAAACATAATTCATTCTAGAAATTCGTTTCGAAAAAGTGTATGCCCTTGGAACAGGCGAGTCTCCAACCGCCCAATTACATCGAGTACCTACTCGTAGAAGCTGGAAAGCGTGGCCAACCGGCAACCTAACGTAACGGTGTGAATTAATCTGCATTACTTCATGATTTAAAGGTAAACTGTAGTAGCAATATTGATATGCCATAGGAAATTACGAAGTGTTGATGATTGATGGAGACAGAAAGAGCGGACTTCATACAAAGTACTTTCCATTACACTAGAGAAGCTCGTGTTCTCTTCTGGCATAAGTAATTAAATTGACTTATAAATATTTTTTGGTTAAATATTTCCATATCGGAAAATGAAATATGATACTAGTATTATTTATAGTTAATGTATTAACACTGGAGGTTAAAAGATATTGTTATGTTTAAATATTGGATTCGAATCTCGAGATACTGTGTTTTTGAGGAGGGTCTGCTCTGTAAATGGAACTACAATATATACTCGTAATTGTCACATAAAAATCGCTTTAAACATTTAAATCGCTTTTCAATAATTTGTATTGTATTATACTTTCGTAGCATACATTACAAGCTGGTGGACTTTTTGTGACGTGAAATACAGTGAAACCCCGTTTTTACGTGCCCGTAATTCACGTTTTCCCGCTATTTGCGTTCAATTTTTCCAATCCCGTTTTATTTTACTACATTTAGTAGCCGCTTTTACGTTTTTATTTCCCGCAATTTACGTTTGAAATTTTTAAAATGCAAATCAATTTATAAACATATTTAAATAAATGCGCGACGATTTAAAATATTTGAAATTAATACTAGGAAGCAGAAATGTGTTGTTTCGATTTAAAGACACGTGTGCACCTGCAGCGCTCATGGTCAAGGTTACACGAGTCGTGTAATACGATGCAATTGTTGGAAAGTTTAGCGAATCAGAGGCAGGCAGACTGTATATGTATTTGGTCAATCTGTGCTTGTGTTTTAAACGTGTCGGTCGTGTACATACAATTTCAATTGTCGTGTATTTCGTCTGTCAATTTACATTTTTTTTTCATTTCTTTTAATTTTTCGTTGAATCCCTTCAAATAATGTCTCAGCAAAGAAAAACATTATCGATTCAAGAGAAAAGGAAAATTCTCTAAAAAGTTAATAAACACGTTGTTCACGTGTTTCGTGCGTGATTTGGAGATACCCATTACAACTTTGGCTACGATAATAAAAAATCGCAAATCGATTGAAAAAAGTTTTCCGATTTGCGTGATTATCTAAATAAAATATAATTTTCATTTTTTTTCTAGCCCCGAATCTACGTTTTCCCTCCAATTACGTTTTTTTATCAGTCCCTTCAAAAACGTAAAAACGGATTTTCACTGTATCTTCTAATATATCAAAAAACTGTTGAAGAGGCCTTAGGGGAAAACCGGACTGGAATACTTTCTTAAAAATACTAATTTTCAAGGAGAATCAAACTCTCAAACCCTCAAAACCTTGAAACCGGTAGGGTTATACCATTACATAAAGTGGAATAAACAGTGTTTGATAAAACAAATAATAATGTATTTAAACCTCCACCATGTTAATGCCTTAACTATGGTATAAATTATATATGATATAAGATAAATACTTAAGAAATTAGAACGTTGCGTAGAATTTGGAAATTAGGGCATAGGGTAATTTGATATCTATTAATGCGGAAATGAGAACCCTACGCTCCATCGCAGGAAGAACTCTTAGAGATCGGATCAGAAATGAGACGATATAGTCTGTCTCTGGTGTTGAATACATAGTGAGGTGGAGAAGAAGCAGAAGGCGCTTCTGGAGAAATCGTGTAGACCGCATGGAGGATAGGAGACTTGCGAAAATTGTTAAGACTGAAAACCCTAGCTGCAGGAGATTACCAGGAAGGCCGCCGAAAAGATGGAAGGATAGCTGGACGTCATCATCCCAGGACAGCACACCGTCACAAACAGGTCATACGACCTAGACCGACCAAGATGAAGAAGAAGATATTCTGGTTAATTCATAGTCATGCCACTTGCAAATCACATGACATACTAGACTTTTTTAATTAGTCTGTTTACAATTTTATAGCGATATCAGTTATTTTTTTATATGCTAACCTCTTGTACTGTGAAAACTTAAGTGAAGTAATTTATCCCTTGTACAGAAACAACGAGGCACACTCTCATTCTTGAAATCATTGTTTTTTTACCATATTTCCTGTAATCAATATAGTTAATTCTGTCCTGACGTGAAAAACAGAATATTTAATTTGTTTATTCAAACACTGTTTATTCCACTTTGGAAAACGGTATCACCCCACCGATTTCAATGTTTCAAGAAAACCTTGAAACTGGTAGGGATAAATCTTCATTTCCATAAAAATGCCATTAGGGGTTCTTATGTATTGAAAGTGGATTGTACAGTGAAAAACTGTTACTAGTGAATATATACTTTCACTAAAATGATAAGTGAATGTAGTAGAAGTTGTTCAATTGAAAATATTGAATTCACTAGTAATTGTATACCCTATCTACTACTATTGATTTTTACTGTGTATTGTATGACTAAACAGATTACAATGAAACAAGTATAATGTTTATTAACATCATCTCTATTGTTCCTTATTATTGAAAGTCGTGACCTAGAGATTTTGGTGGTACAGGTCGCGACGATACGTCTCTACTTTTCTTGGTCACTTGCTTCTTGCACGGTTCTGTAAAAGTTTCCCACAGTGAATTCCTGCACCTGATCACTCCATTTTGCCCCTCTGCCTCTTCGAAAGTCTGTAACATTTATATACAATAGTTATTTCGTAATTAATAGAGAATAGTTAAATGTAATTACTGTTTACAACTTCAGGAGTAGTTAGCTTATTCTCAATGTTACAAAACAAGTATACTTAATAGCTATCAACAATCTCCAAGATAAGACTATTGACAACGATTAGTTTCTAATTGGAGCGATTTACCTGTTTTGAAATAAAATAGCAAGAATGCAAAATTATTTGCTACTAACTTAATTTTCCCAGGAAAACAGCAATATTCGATGGAGAACCTTCACTACACTTAGAACAAATTAATCTGACCAAGAATTAATTAAATTACTTATATTGATTATTGATATGTATACAATAATATAAATATACATATCAATAATCAATCCCACTTGTACTATCTACCCATGCGTTTGTTTAATTTTCTTCTATTGTACAAAACATGACTGTTTATTTAATTTGATTCTTTAAAAAGTCCCTAGCTTAGTGGTTTTAATTTTTTGTTCGTTTCAATATTGTATTGTAGAATGTTTTTAAATTAACTTAAAATCTCAATTTATATGATATTTTAGTGAAACAACCATTTTGAACTATACCGAGGGGGCGCGCAGTGCCAATACAACGGGGCCGCAGAGCTGCCAGGGGCGGGGCCCCTAGTTTATAATATATAAACTTAAGAAATCGATGCTGCTCTGCTTCAATTAATCTACTCGTACATATATTGATACTAATGGTAGGGTGATTTACTGATAAAATCACTTATTTTATTTCCCGTATATGTGGGATCGAACTGAACATGCGCGATCAATAAATATCAAACGAATGGTTTATCTTAATCACGTGGCTGGTAAATTTTGAATACCTGTTGTAAAACAACAGCGAATACAAAAAAAGGATTTTAGTTTAATTAATTACAAATCTATGAATCATGCTATCGAGAGCTGAAGAACGTTTGAAAATTAAACCCAATGAACATTTCAGCGGTGATTTTTTTCTTATAGAGATAACTTATAGGTAGTAAGAAGACTGAAGTGGAAGTAGGCCGTGAATGTCGCCCAAATAACGGGCCATCGTGGGATGTATGAAGTAATCCAGTGTTACCCAATAGGCGGAACTAGTCCTGTAAGAAAACCAAAGGCATGCTGGGTGGACAAAATACGTAAATAAGCATCGATTATGTGGCAGCAATGAGGAAAGGATAGGATTTCTTGGAAACAACTTAGAGAGGCCTATATCCTGCAGTAAATGAATGTGAGCGTATACATATACATACATGTACATATTTACATACACATAGATATATACGAGTACATACACATACAGATCATATATACATACACATACAAATACACAAACACATACATATACACAAACACATAACATACATATACACAAACACGTACACGACCATGTTCATGTATATGTGCACATACACTTAAACGTGCACGTACACGCAAACTTTATTTCCACGTACATGTACTGCATTTACACTTAACATACATGTACACATATACATACATAAACATATACTTACAAAAATCAATGCAAAACCATGCAATGTAAAGCGATTTGTTTATCTTCTACCCAACAATGCTGGTATCGACCATGTCAACGGCAAATCCATCAATGTCTGTTGGCAAATCGCCTATAAACTGGGTCACCGCAGATTGTATCTCAATTGTTGACAATTTCGACGTTGCCGATCGCCGTCCCAAAGGTCGTACGCCCAGAATCGAAAGTTTAATTGTTGCTCGATCAACGAATTGTCTTTCGTAATCTCAGAAAAAGTTCTTAATATTCAATGGGTTTCTGGTATTTTAATTAGGAAATTGTTTGTAACAATGTTAAACTGTCGTTTCTTTGTTGGATTTTTGTTCAATGACATTAATATTTTTGCTGCATAGTTTTTTTTAATGCTCTGGTTCACATACATTTTATACACGAGATCATTGGAATGAATATTTCTAAAACCACACATAAAACTGTAAATGTAGTAACTTGAATAATAAAAATATTATTTTGTCTAAAATTCTAATATGAAGTTCCACGAAGTCAAAGCCGATATATTTGATAAAACATTATTTATTTTTTAGTTTACCCGCTATTTACAATAACAAGGCAACCTTGGTGTTGAATTATAGTGGTCAAATCTTCTTATCAAAGCTAATTGGATCGAAAGTAAGAGGATCGAGGAAACGATTTTTTCCTTGCCGACCAACCAAGCGTGCTCAATCGGATTGCAATGCACAAAAAAAAACTGCTCCTATCGTGCTGAAAATTAAAATAATTTGGCTTTGTTTTTTACTGTATATTTAGTCGACTTCTTACTCTTGCTTGTAGCGATAGGAAACAAAAGTCAACGGGGCAGTTAGACAAATATAAAATTCGAACCGGGTAGTTTCAAAATCTATATTTGTAGTTTCAAAATCTGTAATGATTGTATTTTAGTACCATTTTTTATTGGAGTATGGGAGTAGAACATGGACGTCGATAAATACTGAAAAGAGCTAAATAAATGCAGTAAAAATACGTGCATTGAGAATAAATACATAGGGGGACAATTTATGACAGAACGCGAAATGAAGTAATAAGGAATGAATGTGAACTTAAGACTGATTGATGTATTGTGTAAGATTAAAATCATTCTGAAATTGTTTGGTCACGTGGAACGAATGAATGAAGAAAGACTAACAAAACAAATATTTAGTGCTTAATACGAGGGGAAGGCGCGTAGGAAGAAGACGAAGGAAAGAATTATATTACTGTAATTGATATATCTTACCTTCTATCTTTGTCACCGCTATCCTTTTAACATTCCGATGTGGTATTTTTATCCTAGTATGACTTCTTTTTCTACACGTTCCTCACCACATTGGAGGTTGGTAATCATCATGGCTATTTTATATTTGTTTGCAACTGCTCTGAACAATGTCTCCGTGTTACAGTGGAACAACTCTCTTAGGTTCTTAAATCAGGAGGTTCTCCTTCATACACTTCATTTTCCATGTACCTTCCCCTGCAGTATAACTTGGATGATTTCATATTTGTTTCCCCTCATGAAATACCAAAGATATTCCATTCTTCTTATCTTAATGCAAGAGAGAAGTTCTTTGTCTTTTTCATGCATCTGAGGACGTCTTCGTTGCACACTTGATCAGCCCGGGAAATCTTTAACATTGTCCTGTAGTACCACATTTCAAATGCTTTTATTCGTTTTGTGGTGGCTTGAGTGAGTGTCCAAGTCTCCACGCTATAAAGAAGTATTCAAAAGATGTCATGCTATCTCAATCCTAGTTCAGATTTCCCAAGATTGATCCCACTGATGATTACGTCAGCATCCCAGATACTTGTATAATATTTATGCACTCTTTCAATGCACTCGGACCCAACTCTAAGCCATGCGTCTGTTTGTTGAATCCCCTTATTGATTGATAATCATAAATTTTGTATTTGTAATATTCATTGCGAGTCCTTGATCGCTGCATGCCACACTGGTTTTATTCAAGTATGACCAAATTTGATTTTTTTCAACGAGAACCTTTGTAATTAATTCCTATATACAGTAAAGAGACAAATGCTTATTCTTAAAAAAATATCCATCTCTTTGGGGGTCTGATTGGTGATCGGCTTTCTATGGGTAATCATGAAAATTCTTCGGGAAATCCAATTGCCGATGCGAACATATTGAAGAACGTATCCGAGAGACAATATTATCTTCGACTCCATTTATAGTTTCTTCGGGTATAGGACCACTGGAATCGAATGCACGGAACTCATAGTTTGTCATTGAAGTCGTTAATAATTAAACATGTGAAGACGCAACAACATTCGCACACGCCTAACGCGCAAGCATTGTCACCATATGATTTTTTTCCAGACTTTTTTTTTCGGTTACCATATATTATGGTACATTTCGGTTACTATGCATTTCAGGGAGTATCGGAACCTGAAAATAGCCAACTTACATTTCAAGTCCATTATCTGACACTATCATCGAGAGGAGGAAAATGTGCAAACTCAGCAGACACATGACACGCATGGCAACTGATCAAATTACCATCCCTAGAGTTAAACTGTTAAAACTAAGAGCCTATTTCGCTCCCATGATACTCGTATGCAATGGGGTGCCGAATGCAATGAAGGCAAAAGGTGGAAAACAATTTAGGCAGTCGATCGGAGCGTGGTTGTTATTGCGACAGGAGTTTGAATACTTGCTTGCAAGGGGAATGACTTGTAGGAAAGACTTATGTGAACTCTGGAGTGTGGTGTTTTTTTTTTTTTTGATTATATGCGGTATATTGTGGGATGAACGTTTTGGTCTGTCTGGAGTGATGAAGTATGAGATATTTGATTCGCGTGATGTATACATATGTAATTGAGTGTCACTGTTTTCAGGTTTTATGAGAATGTGCAACGGGGTTTTATAATATATTGTATTAATATGAAATTGGCGTTTTGCCGTACTGGCAACTTTGATCTCAAATATCTTCTCTTTGGTTAGGAATTCCAAATTCAAATTTATACAGCTATTTACTCAAGTATTTGTGTTTCGAAAAGTTTACAAAACAGTTTACAAATCAGTTTACAAATCAGTTTAAAAAAATCAGTTTACAAAATGGAAAACTTGAAATATCGCGTTATTTACGAGTACGAGTTCCACCGTGGCACCAGTGCTGCAGAAACGGCTCGAAGGATTAATGATGTGTATGGCGACGGTGCCGCAAAAGAAAACACAGTGCGTTTTTGGTTCCAACGTTTTCGTTCTGGAAATTTCGACCTGCAGAACAAGCCCCGTAGACGGCCGGAGACCAAAGTTGATAATGAAGAATTGAAGGCTATTGTGGAAGCGGATCCATCGCAAACCACGTCCGAGCTAGCTGCAGGCTGCGGTGTTAGTGATAAAACTGTTTTAATCCACTTGAAGCAAATTGGGAAGGTGAAAAAGCTTGAAAGGTGGGTACCTCACGAATTGAGTGAAGCAAATCAACAAACGCGCGTTGACTGCTGCGTTGCATTACTCAACCGGCACAATAATGAAGGGATTTTGAATCGAATCATTACCTGTGATGAAAAGTGGATCCTGTATGATAATCGGAAGCGCTCATCGCAATGGCTGAACCCTGCCGAACCAGCCAAACCATGCCCCAAGCGAAAATTGACTCCAAAAAAGTTACTTGTGAGCGTTTGGTGGACTAGTGCTGGTGTCGTTCACTACAGCTTTCTTAAATCTGGCCAGACGATTACGGCAGATGTCTATTGTCAGCAACTGCAAACCATGATGGAAAAGCTAGCTGCTAAACAACCGAGGCTGGTTAATCGCTCTAGGCCACTGCTGCTTCATGATAACGCTAGACCACACACTGCACAACAGACGGCTACCAAATTAGAAGAGCTTCAATTGGAATGTCTAAGACATCCACCGTACTCTCCGGACCTTGCCCCAACAGATTACTATTTTTTTCGAAATTTGGATAACTTCTTGCAAGGGAAAAAATTCAACTCCGATGGGGCAGTCCAAACCGACTTCAAAGATTTTATTGATTCCCGTCCGAATGGTTTTTTTAGTAAAGGGATCGATGAACTACCTATGAGATGGCAAATGTGCATAGATAGCAATGGTACATAATTTGATTAAATAAATATATTATATTAAAAAAAAATCAACTTTATGTTCCTCCCAAACAAAACGCCAATTTCATATGTAAGGACCTAATATAATAAAAAATCGGAAATAAATATCGATTATTTTTTCATGCTCTATGTCCTCAATGATATACAGACAAAATCCTAGTTTACTGGGTACACCACGACAAATGAAAGGCAGCAAACCCAGATCTATTAAAATTGTGTGTTCAAATTAAATTACTTAATGTTTTTTCATCCATTCATTTTATATGCCTTAACCATTTCAAAATACACTATTTCTTTCAATATTCAAAACACGTATATTTTTATTCCTTACCTGGACTAGGTTGATTTTTACAGTAAACTATTGGTTTCTGGAATCTCCCTTTATGTCGGTTTCCCATAAAACTGTTGACATTACAATTATTACGTCGATAACCGGTATCCATGGAGACTATCGGTACAAGATAAATTAAATATCGCTGTGCCACGTCACCATTCACAGAATGTAATCGACAATGGCGAATTCTTCATAAAAAACAACCAAAGTTGAAACTTGACATTTAGTTTATTATTATATCTTTATTGAAAATGGCATTCTTGTTAAATGTCATCACGCCATGTTCCTATCGGTGTAAGTGGAGATAACAGATTTCCACGTCATTGTATCCCAACACATATTTCTCTTTTGCCGATTATACACATCATGCAAAGTCATTGTAAAAGCTTTTCACTTTTTCGTTTTTCAGAATTCGAATCATTTGTTCGTGTCATGTTTTTCTAAACTTCTTGTATCTCCTATACGAGTATTACTTGTATAGATTATTTTTGTAAATCGTTCATTTTTTTGAGGATGCCGAACCATTTCTATAATTCTTTATACTAAGCACTGCAAGTTCTTTCCATCCGTATTCTTTCGTAATGTCGTCGTTCTTTATGCTGGCATACATTATTTTTCCAGCTGAGGTGTGAGATTGAGTAAAGTAAATGTATGTGAACTTCTGTATGCACATGATATGGTTATGCTTGCTGGGAATGGGAATGAAGGGGATTTAAAGGTTATGATGAGTGAACTATATGAGATATGTCTAGTAAAAGGTTGAATGTAGCGAAATCAAAGATTGTGGTTATAGAAAGGAGCGTGGTCAAAAGTGTGTGCGATGTATGGGTTAACTAGAAGAAACACTGGAGCAGGTTGGTGAGTTCGGTTATCTGAGCAGTATGTTTACATGTGATGGGCGAGTTGAAAGATATATTGAAAGAAGGGCTGGGACAGGAAACAGGGTAAACAGAGTACTTTATGTTATATACAACAACCGCGCAATATCAACAGATAATAATAACAAAAATGACAGTACTGAAAAGTGTTTTGGAGCTCACTTTGATGTATAGAAGGGAAACTTAGACATAGCAGAATAAGGATGAGAATAAGGGGAATATTGTAGGGGTGCGTATACTAAAGAAAAATATTGGAGTGTTAATGTTTGAAAGAAGGCGGAATAAAGACATCAGAATTGAATGCATCTATAAATATATGTTTTAAGTAAGATGAAGAAAGGAGATCTATGATGGTGTAGACATGTGGAAAGAATGTGTGATCAAGTCAGAAGTGTAAGATGTGCGTGGAAGAGGTGGACCGAGGGAAACGTGGCTTGACCCAA
Organism: Odontocerum albicorne; assembly: GCA_949825065.1. NCBI lineage: Eukaryota > Metazoa > Arthropoda > Insecta > Trichoptera > Odontoceridae > Odontocerum > Odontocerum albicorne. The sequence continues at coordinate 11,514,535 of OX463858.1, forward strand.
TGGACCAGATTTGAAAGAAGATAATGGGAGAAGCATGAATAATTATATACTATGGTGCATGGCGAGATGTATGAATGTTGAAGTTGTGTGCTTGTATAAAAATTCGGAGATCTGTTATCTCTGCCTACTCTGCAAAGGACACGGCGTGATGATATGCATGGATGTATGTTATTTGGTTAAAACTGTGTTTTATGTAAAATAAATCCTGCAACATATTTTTCATCCTCTTTTGGTTTACAGACCTTGGCTAAATAATATATTTACGAGTATTAACTTGGCTCTCTTGCTATAGTGGGCGGAACTGGTTTGCAATATGTCACAAAATAGAACTCTTATATATAATCTAGACTCCAGTCTGTTTTCAATGCAACTGCTAGGCTGATATATAGCAGTCATAAATTGGCTTCTAAAAAGTCTAAATTAGCTAAAGTGTCATGAACGGACTGAATCCGAACACTATCTCTTTGTATTTAAGCTCCTTAATGGGATGCCTTCGTCGTGTCTTTTGATCCTGTGGCTGAGAGATATATTTTGGGTCTGAGAGAAGTAGAACTTTGAGATAGATTTTTTTATATATAGCAGTCATAAATTGGCTTCTAAAAAGTCTAACTTGGCTAAAGTGTCATGAACGGACTGAATCCGAACACTATCTCTTTGTATTTAAGCCCCTTAATGCGATGCCTTCGTTGTGTCTTTTGATCCTATGGCTGAGAGATATATTTTGTGTCTGAGAGAAGTAGAACTTTGAGACAGATTTTGTTTAGAACTTTGAGGTAAATCTGACTGTCCCGAGTTTATCCGATGAAGCTGAGTGGAACACTTGAATGACAGGGTTTTAGGCGTTGCTGTTTTTGTGGAGTAAAATAGTCTGCTTCTAAGTATTATATATGCATAGCGTGTGCAGCTTTAGGTACCACTTAAATACAATCCTTTTTGGAAGGTCTTATCAAAATGTATCATATGATAATGTATAAATACTACGCATATACACTACACCTAAATTCGAATGTGGTTCTATCATGTATCGCAAGATCTACGTGGTTTATTTTATGTTTCGTCTTCTTTTGGTAAGGATGTTACAGAGGAACAGCTGGACAAATTACAGCGTCATCAAAATTTGTGTCTAAGATTTTTTTTCAACCAACGAAAGTACGATTATCTAATTTAATACCAGAAGGCATTGAACTGGTCGAATGTTAGAAATAGACGTCAAATTCCCATACTATCTCTATTGTATAATATCCTTAACTGCCCCGCCGCCTCCTTTTATCTCACCGAAAATTTTCTGCGTCTTTCCAATCATGGATTAGCGAAACGCTCAAACAGAGAGTGTTTATTGGTCTTTCCAGTTCACCGCTCCTCTATTTTTACGTCGTCCTTTACTGTACGAGTATATGCAGTGAGACTCTGGAATCAGTTACAAACCAATATAAGACTCGCTCCGTCCTTGGCATGCTTTAAGAAGCGACAGAAAAAAAACTCTTAATTTCCAGTCAGTAAAATAACGTGTTTCATTCTTGATTTTTCTTTTCTCTCCACCGTCCCTTCCTTTTCTTTTGATTGATGATATCTCGCTTTATATGAAAAATAATGTTCGGGTGATTGTCCGTCTTTGTGGGATTTGTGGGCATATGCTCAAGTATGTGTTTATGGATTTCGTGGGAATGGATAGTAATTTGAATGATTTATGCGACCATGTAACTTACTTCATTTACTTTTGTCTGGTTGGCTCGAAGAGATTGCCGCCTGGCAATAATCCCGCCAGATTGCATTTGCAATAAAAGTGTTAAATAAATAAATCAAATAAGTTTTCTAACGTTCTTACGCAGGTGCAGATGCGGGGTGTACCTAATCTAATGGACGCAGCCACTATCTTCCTATTCTAACACTTAACTTAGACATACTTATTTCGTGATAATTCAATAATAGTTGGTTCGAATCCCGAGTTGGAGAGCCTTTAAAGAGAGTTTGCTTTCTAATTGGTGCTTTATAAATTATTTTTTTATATATCACAATTATTATTGAAGCAAAGTATTCGTTTTGATTCGGCTATGAATCAACTATAATTAAATCGATGTATTTTGTCTTTCAGAGTGAACGCGAAAAGACCACATTGATATCAGATTTGACAGCCCAGAATAACAGGTTGACATCCCAACTGAAGGAGGCTTCACAGCAGGAGATCCAGCTCGCAGCACAGCTGCAAGGACTGAAGGACCAGTGCTCACTCAGGAAGACCAGTTTGCAGGTATACCTTTCCTTTCACCTTCAACAAGTTCTTACAACAATCTTGATATATTATACCAGAGTTATATCAAATGATCAAATATGAAGTATCCTCCAAATCATTAGTAATTCTTTAATTCATCAGAAGAACCACTGTTATGTTTTTAATATAGTGGTTCAAGAGGTTTGCGAAAGAATATATACCATAGATCATAGGTTCGCCATTTTGTTGAAGTGTACCACCTACAAAGGTGGCTACACCTGAAAGGTACAAAGAAGATCGTCCCACCAGTACGACTCTCGATTCCCTTTTCTGTCCCCTGCACCTGCCCCTGCCCCTTCATGAGTTATTTTTAATAATATACGTTCTTATGATATACCTACCCTCTTTACTCATTGTATGTATATCTTATAATTTGAGTTTAGAAAGTTTATGTTTACAACAAAAATTGACAAATACATACACACCAACACGCCATCTCCCTGTCGGGGTAGCTAGAGAGGGGAGATCGCCAAATTTTCATATCGCAGTAATATAACGTGTTTCATTACTAATTTTTTTCCTTTCCTCCACCATCCCTTCTTTTTCCTTTAATTGATGATATCTCACTTTATATGAAAAGAAATGTTTGGGTGATTGTCCGTCTTTGTGGAGTTTGTAGGCATATGCTCACGTATGTGTTCAAGGATTTCGTGGGGATGGATAGTCATTTGAATGTTTTTTGTGACCATGTAACTTGCTTCATTTACTTTTGTCTAGTTGGTTGGAAGAGATTGCCGCCTGGCAATAAGTTCGCCAGATTGTATTTGCAATAAAAGTGTTAAATAAATATCTAAATGTTGTATTGCGATGATGGAAGTACATACTATTCGAGTTACCTATTCATAATGTATTTACTTCAGATGGTATTCGCGAAACTTGAGGACTTTATATGGTGTAATAATTTTTTTTCTTCTTACCAGGACCATGTTAGCAGCCTGGAAGCATTAAAGGAAGAACTTCAATTGGTATCCGATAAGAAGACTGAGCTGGAGAGGAGACTGCAGGCGGCCTTGAGCGAGAGGGATAGTCTGGCAGCCCAATTCGAGGAAGCGTGCGATAGGGTGGCCATGCTGGAAAGGCACATCAGGGAGCAGGTAATGCTTAAGTTGAGAATTATCTGGCAGCTCAACTGAAGGAAGTGGGCTATGCTGGAGAGACGTGTCAGGGAACAGGTAACGCTGAAATTAATAATTATCTGGCAGCTCAACTGAAGGAAGCGGGCTATGCTGGAGAAACATGTAAGGGAACAGGTAACGCTGAAATTAATAATTATATGGCAGCTCAACTAGAGAAGGCCTGTGGCAAGGTGGGCATGCTAGAGAGACATATCAGGGAGCAGGTAATGTTTAAGTTGGGAATTATCTGGCAGCTCAACAGGAGTAGGCGTGTTACAGGCTGGCGGCTATGCTGGAGAGACATCAGGGAGCAGGTAACGCTGAAGTGAATAATTGTCTGGTAGCTTAACAGGAAGAGGCATGCGCCAAGGTGGACAGAGAGACATACTCGTATCAGGGATCAGGTAATACTCAAGTTGAAAACTGTATTAAAACAAAACGTGTATTCGTAGAGATGCGATGGACAGGACATGTGATTCTCATGAATGACTACAGACTACCAAATCGTATTAAAGAGTAGGTATGCAAAGAGGACGAAGCGCCAGACATTTCTATTACATCATACGTATTTCGTGTCCTCAGAATTCTTATTTATTTTCATACAACTTTTGTGTGTTCTTTTACTCCCAACTTTTATATTTTTTCTTAGATAACAAGCAGCAACTTGACTTAATTTTATTATAATTCCTCAGGAATTGAAGTACCAGAACTCCTTCACGGACATGGAGAGACTCCAACGTGAGAACTGCACCCTGAGCGAGCGTCTTGGAGGTGCCCCAGCATCTCTGATGGCAGCAGGCCCCTTCGGACCCCGGCGTTCTCTTCATGCCGAACTGGAGACTGGCCACACTGATGATGGAACCGTCCAGCCACCTCCTTCGTCCGAGATCTTGCACGTGTACCGGCAGCTCAGGGCCATGTGCTCGCATCTTAGATCTAGCCACGATGATGATTCAGGTGAGTGTATCTTATCAAGCTATTTGTATAAATAATCACCGACATGTCAACAGCAGAAGTATTTAATCAAACACCAGAATCCACTGAAACAAATCGAAAAAGATTGATAACTTGATACGAGACAATTTTTATTTTGACCTCTTAACAGAAGTATTAAAACTTACTTGGAATATTTATTTTTATATGGAATAAGTGGTACATATACGCCCTAGAGACTTATGAAAACTATTGACATTTATATAACATATACTCGTATAAACAACATAAACACAAATATAAAAACGAGATGAATTATTGCTCAATTTAGAATACAGACCGTTATATACGAGTATAAAAGAAAGAAAGCAATGTATTAGATAATTTCTTTAAAAACAAGTATCAAGATTAAAAACAAGTAACAAGTGACTTTAAAAACAAGTAACAAGTATAAAAAATAAATTCAGTAATTAATAAATTTTACAATAAGGAAAAAAAAGCACAAAATACAATTACATATAACAGTTATGTTAAAAAGAAATTACATATAATATTACTAGTTTACGTAATGATAAAAACTGATCATTGCTTTGTTGGTAAACACTGGAATCGAGTCTTAAGAAATATTCGAAGGTAAGAACAATATAGGACGATAAATTAAATTACCCTTTAAATGTATAGGAAGGAAACATTATCAGGTTATATTTTAAGTAACGGTTTTGTGGTAAAAAATATGAGTTTGAATTAATCTTAGATAATTCGTCAATCAGGCCAAGTTTCAAATGTGCCATAGAAATAGTTGAAATAGCGTAATTATATTTTATTTGCAATGTATTAAAATATATGTATATTTAAAGGAAATTGACATATTAAAAAAACACACATTAAAAATGACAAGAAATTAACAAATAAAAAAAAACTAGTTCCATGAGTTTGTTCAATTGTACTGAATTGTAACAGGGTGTTTGTCGTTGCTGGTGCTATGGTGAAAAATGGCCTGACTGCCTAAGTGTTAGAAATGTAAGTAGCGTCTGCAGCTTTAGAAATCACTAGAAAATAACCCTGTTTGGAAAATCTTTTCAAAATTAATGATCATATATACTCGTATATGGTCACTACATACACTACACCTTAAGTTAAATGTGTCACTATCACATATCGGAATATCTATAAAGGTTCGTATTTCCTTTGTGAGTTGTCTTACTAAATATGTGTTTCTAAACATATGCAGATGCAGAAATGTACTCAATACTACAGCCGCAGTTTACCGCTGTATCGGACGTATGCGTCACCTAAAATATGATGGATATATGTTTTCTTGTTTTACGTTTACATATATAAATTCCTGCTTAAATTTTGATGTTTTGTATGTAACTTTATGTTTGTTAAGATCCTTACGGTGTCACAACCGTAACTGAAATGTTCCTTATGCGCGGCCATCGCGCGAGACAGTATCAAAAGTCGGCCGGCCCCATGCATGCGAAAACTTGCGAGAATTGGGATATTTCGCAAGTCATGACGGCATGCACGGGCGAAAACAGGCGCTTGCGATGAGCGAATCGCCGCACATCAGAAGCGCCGAACGTAAAAAATACATTCTCAGTTCACTCCAGTGTATTATCTTTTACTTGCGATCATCTACTACCTGAGTAGAGGAATCATTTCAGCCTGCCACTTTTCCCCGACCTTTTCACCTTGAGCCGAAATCTTCGAGCACTAGGCAGCAGTCATCCACCTATGTCTAGTCTTTGTACCGGTGCCGCACAACCACCTTCCTATCCTTACACTCAATTTATTTTATTTTTAATCTGTCAATAAGAGTATGTTCGATTACCAAGCTAGAGGACCTATAACGAGAATCTGCCTGTATAAATTGTCATTTTATTATTATTTGTATTAAAAACCAAAATGACAAAAACTAGAAATAATTTATGCTTCAATGATTTACCCACTGGTTTTACGATAGGGACTTGCAGTATTGATACAGCGAGAGAGATCATGGTGTGCCGGGCTACGGACTGAATTTAGCATCCGCTTTGTCACTGACATAACGAAAATAGTATTTTTCATCAAGCCCTTAAAACTTACTGTAGTTCTGAAATACATATCGAATAATATTATGATTTGAATCTCAATAATTCATAAAAAAAAGAGTCAAATATATGAATGACAGTCGTTGTACTTTGTGAACTTCTATTGACAAAACAACATCAATAATCCTCCCCCATTAATGGCAATTTAGTTTCAAGTTTACCGACCTACTAAAAATATACTGACTGTACCTTAAGGGGTTGACCTCCACGTCGACCCGCTATCGGCCCACCCCTTACTATCCCCGGCACAACAAAGCTCCCTCCCGTTTCCACTTCCTCTCCTTTACCGCCACAAAGGGTGGCAGTTACAGCTTGGCACGGCTCTGAAAGCCAACCATTCAAATCTGAATATCGTGTATTTATGCAGTTTATTCATCAATATTTCTACATAAGGACGACCTCTGTGACCTAGTTAGTTAGATCCCTATGTTCCAACTCGAGGTTTGCGGGTTCGATTCCCGTTGGATCCCAATTTAAAAAAAAAAGGATTTCTGTTTGGTTTTAACTAAAGACCTCTTTAACATATTTTTTGTTGATTGAAAGACATTGACATAAGGCAATACACCTTCCAGGCTATCCATTGATTATAAATTACACTAATATTTTTTCTGCCTTTGAATGAATGCCTTTTACCCGTGACGAGAAGAATACAAGGCACAATACAAAGAGAGAGATCAGGGTATCTGACGTTGGTGCCAGCGGAGATAACTATGTAAGCCACTACAAGGCACAATACAAAGAGAGAGATCAGGGTATCTGACGTTGGTGCCAGCGGAGATAACTATGTAAGCCACTACAAGGCACAATACAAAGAGAGAGATCAGGGTATCTGACGTTGATGCCAGCGGAGATAACTATGTAAGCCACTACAAGGCACAATACAAAGAGAGAGATCAGGGTATCTGACGTTGGTGCCAGCGGAGATAACTATGTAAGCCAATACAAAGCACAATACAAAGAGAGAGATCAGGGTATCTGACGTTGGTGCCAGCGGAGATAACTATGTAAGCCAATTTGTGATAGTCATACCCTGTTGCATAATAGGCAAGAAGCTTCAGTACTTGGTAATTGTCTAAACCTTCCTAAACAAAGAATTTAATCACTGCACGATATTCGGATTTTTCCATTGTTAAAAAATACACTGACACGTCAACTTCAAATGGCTTGTAAACAAAGAATGAATTGACAGATCGAAATGAAATTTTGAGTACGTTCTTATGAAAGATGAAATATTAAAATGGCGTAGAAATTTTGGCTTTTCTACTGCTCCATAGATGTCGCTTTCAAAACTTTTTGACTAACCTATTATGAATGACAGAGACGACGCTCTACAAAGCCGAAGTTAGCCGATTATGGCTGACAGTCTCTTTCTTAAGCCCGATGTGTATTACTTAGCACCGGTTACTATACGTCCTTATATCTCTTGCCATCTTCTTCTTTCCATCAGCTCACATTTAGATTTTTCTAGAGATTCTGTATTCAGTCATTCGAGTTTCGTGCCCAAACCAACGCTGGCGAGTACACAACAACAGATTTTCGATGCTGCATTAGTTTGCTCTTCTCAACACTTCATAATTTGATGCTCTGTGATACCATTGAATCTTTATTATTAGCTTAAGATGTTTTTGCTGAAAATTTTCGAGTGCCCTAATATTATGTCGTCTGTAGGGAAACTGTGATTCGCATCTATTTATCGTCATTGCTGGGTCTCGTAATCGAAGATCCCCTCGCATTTGCGACGTCAATTCAGTTGGAAAGAAACCTGTGCGATGTAGTTTTTTTTTTGGGTTTCTTTTTTCCTTTAAGTGAGTGAGCCGTTGCACACCAGCAAACTCACTGGCCAAATCGCTGTACTGTAACCGATGGCACACCGAATTGACACGATATTTGGCATGTTTTCTTTCTTTTCTTTTTTGAAAGAATACTGACTAACATAAGCATGGATAACTCCGGGACTTCACTTCAAATTCGGAGGTTCCGAATCAATTCCCAACGAAGTACAGATATAAATATCCTCAAACTTAGTTTTATTTTACAACAATCGGAATCTTTTTTTTTTTTTTAATCTGGCGAGTTTATTGCCATGTGGCAATCTCTTCCAACCAACCAGAAAGATATTTCTTGATACAGTGTTCATTAAATTTTTTCTTGTTTATTTTGATTCACCATTTTTACTTGTTCATTTTGTTTTTGCAATCGACATGATTGCGTAATATATAATGAATTTGTGATCTTTATTTTGGATTATGTTCGTTTTCAATTGGATCGATGTTTTTATTGTTTAAAATATCAAGTTGAGAAAATGGATAATTTAGTAAATCATTAAAACCGCTAGAATTTATTCGTCATGTCAGTTAACTTTTTTTTTTTTTTTTTTTTTTTACCTGGCGAATTTATTGCCATGTGGCAATCTCTTCTAACCAACCAGAAATATGTTTTTATAGGCCCTAAGTGTTAAATAGACTGGAATCCTATTTAAAAAATCTGGGTTCCAGCGGGGATCGAACCCGCAACCTCCGGATCGGCAGACAAGTGTCTTACCACCAGGCCACGGAGGTCGTAAATCTTTGTGACTGTTCGGAAGAAATCGACAAATGGTATTAAAATGATTAGGTTATAATGTACTTATAACATTATTCAAAATAGTTATACAGTTGTTGAGCATGAGAATCATTTTTTTTTACAGGGAAGTAAAAATAAATCATGATGTGAAAAACTGTTTTGATGTTTTATTTTATTCATTCATTCATTCATTTCCGTGTCCGGGTCATCAATTATGCCACTTGAAGTCCAGAAGGAGACAACGGAGATCGTCCTATTATTCGCAATATTTATCGGGCTATCTTTATACCCTCGAATACTAGGCGGAAAAAAGCCTGTGTCATTTGAGGAGAGTAGCACAGCACGGAGTTCGAACCAGTGACCTTCCGCATGGAAGTCCAATGCGTTACCGCACGGTCATACACCTCATATCAGAAATGGTATGATTACAGCTTTATTAACTGCCGCTTTGGTTTTCAGTTTTAAATCGTGATTTTCAAACACTCGCCCACGAAGAGCCTAAAGGCCTGAACATCAGTGCTTACGTCAATTTATTCTGAATCTTGTCATCTACGAGGCATATCCAGAAAGTAAGTGTACTGAATTTTTGTAGGTTACAATTTTTTTTTATTTAAACAAAAAAATTACGTGGTTACTTCGTTATATTTTTCGACATAGTCGCCATTCCTCTCAATGCAGGTGGTGAAGCGGGGTATCAACTTTTTGATGCCTTCCTCGAAGTAGTTTCCCGCCAACCCCTCCGTCCACTTCTCCACCTCCTCATTTACCTCCTCGTCGGTTGAAAACCTTTTTCCACCCATGTGCAGCTTCAGGGAGGTAAAGAGATAGTAATCTAAAGGTGCTAGGTCAGGGGAATGCGCCGGATGGTTCAGGACATCCCATTTAAACGAGGCGAGCAGTTCCTTCGTGGCGTTGGCCGTGTGTGGTCTGGCATTGTCGTGCAGCAGGCAGACTCCCTTTGTCAGCATGCCTCTCTTGTTCTGAATCGCCCTCCGCAATTTTTTTAGGGTCTCACAGTATCTTGCAGAGTTGATGATCTCCCCTTGAGGCATATATTCAATTAAAATTATGCCTTGACAGTCCCAAAACACGGATGCCATGATTTTCTTGGCTGAAATTGTGGTTTTGAACTTTTTGGCGGAGGGTGAAGAGGTGTGACGTGACCGTTTTTAAACTCGCGACACCACTTGTACACACTCGTACGATTCATAGCTTTATCACCATATGCAGTTTTCACCTCATTATAAACCTCAACCGGAGGTTTTCCTTTCCAAACGAGATATCGGATGACGCCGCGTATTTCGCACTTGGCGGGAGATTGGATTGACATTTTTCACGAAACGTGTTGTCGCGTCGACACTTCTCAACGTACTGACCTCGAACCGATCTCGTTGCGGAGGGGAAGGGTCAGGCTACACGGAAGTGTAGCCAACATGTCGAAAAGAAAATCCATCCGGTCGTGGGAGCCTCAGTACACTTACTTTCTGGATACGCATAGTATATTACAACGCAGTCACAGAACAAGAGTTGACGTGCTGAAACTGGTTCCAGCCCTTCGTGTAAGATAAAATAATATCTAGCAAGACATATACTCGTACACATTTACACACACACATTCAATTGACAATTTTCTCCTTTTTAGGTCTCCACTCCGACTTGTCCATCAACTCGATGGACGGTGAACAGCAAGTTCAACTAAGGGCCGGCGTGCTGGCCGAGGTAGCCGAAGAGTTAGCCCTGCTGGTCTCCGGGATGGAGGGAGTTCGCTTCAAGGATATGCTGGAGAAGCTATCGCACCAGCTGCATGACAGGGACGCAGATCTACAGGCCAAGAACGACCTCATTCTGGAATTACAGACTAAGGTAAGTCTTGAGAAAATATACGAGTAGTTATATAAGAAATAATATTTAATATGAATGTTGGTTTGTTAAGAGTTTACATTTCCTTCTCGGTCGTTCCCTTAATGTTGAGAATCGTTATCACCATGATCATCAACCACCTTTCTTCTACACAAGCGATCTCTTGCCTTGTATAGTGCCTTCTGGAATGAACATCCTCGTGCTTTTTTTCACCTGGTTTTTCCATTGGATGGCTATTTGTCCTCTGTTCCTTTTGCCATTCACACTTCCTGGCAAAATTGATCGCTCAAGAGTGCCGTTCTCCAAAGTTTCGTAAGCGTTTTCGTGTACACAGCAAGCACACATACGCATTTCTCAATCCCAAACGTTTCAACAATCAATCAATTGTTTCTTCTGGGAGTCAATGAAATGCGCAAGAACCGCCTCTAACATCACATCTAAATTATTTATCTGTTGCATGCCTTAAGTCTTTAGGTATTCGCAGCATATAGAAAAAGAAAGAAAACGAAGTGTTTTGACCATTTGAGATCTGGTTTATCTTAGGATTCCTTGATCCCTTCATACGACCTCCAAGCGACTCATCGATCCATCAGATCAGACTAAAAATAAGATAAAAACAAAACAAATATAATGTGTAAATGTGAGTGGGAGGCATACGAGATAGGATGACCTAAAAAAGTTTGATTGAATCAAGTGAATATTTAAAAAAAATTAATATCTATACTATCATACTAGGCGTATCCAGAAAGTAAGTGTACTGAGGCTCTCTCGACCGGATGGATTTTATTTTCAACATGTTGGCTACACTTCCGTGTAGCCTGACCCTTCCCCTCCGCAACGAGACCGGTTCGAGGTCAGTACGTTGAGAAGTGTCGACGCGACAACACGTTTCGTGAAAAATGTCAATCCAATCTCCCGCCAAGTGCGAAATAAATAATGCCGGGCAAGAGTTTTTGAGGCGCTGCAAACTCCATGGAGATGAATTTCTCCGCTCCATCGTTACTGGAGATGAAACTTGGGTTGCACACTACACGCCTGAAACCAAAAGGCAGTCTCAACAGTGGCGTCACACCTCTTCACCCTCCGCTAAAGAGTTCAAAACCACAATTTCAGCCTAGAAAATCATGGCATCCGTGTTTTGGGACTGTCAAGGCATAATTTTAATTGAATATATGCCTCAAGGGGAGACCATCAACTCTGCAAGATACTGTGAGACCCTAAAAAAATTGCGGAGGGTGATTCAGAACAAGAGGAGAAGCATGCTGACAAAGGGAGTCTGCCTGCTGCACGACAATGCCAGACCACACACGGCCAACGCCACGAAGGAACTGCTCGCCTCGTTTAAATAGGATGTCCTGAACCATCCGGCGCATTCCCCTGACCTAGCACCTTCAGATTATTATCTCTTTACCTCCCTGAAGCTGCACATGGGTGGAAAAAGGTTTTCAACCGACGAGGAGGTAAATGAGGAGGTAAAGGAGGAGGTGGAGAAGTGGACGGAGGGGTTGGCGGGAAACTACTTCGAGGAAGGCATCAAAAAGTTGATATCCCGCTTCATGTAATCAAAAATTGGAAAGAAGTATCGATTTATTTTTTCATGATATGTGTCCTCAGTGAGATACAGGTAAAAGCCTAGTTTGCTGGGAACACAACAAATGTAAGGCAACAAAACCAGATCCATGAAAATTGTGTGTCCAAATTAAATTACCTGTTGTTTTTTCACAAATGATGTATGATATGTTTCTTGTCATGTGTAAAATAAATAAATAAAGTAAATGCTCTCCACCATGGTAATATAAAGCTTGATATGTTAGTCTTCCGTTATGAGACAGATACTTCCGTTTCTGGTAGTTCTATCACTCTTTTGTCAACTATACTAGACATACCACACGTTCCAGAAATATCGGATTTAATCGATAGACTACCGACAGATAAACACAGAAGACCTCAGGACTTGAGAGAGGAATATAGGTACAATATATATCAAACACGATTAGATGCAAAAAGTATCTAAGAGAAAATTAAAGGTTATTTAAGTGGGCAACCCACAAGAAACGTTTTTTAAGTGGCGTTAAGGGAAAACCGCACTATTTTTTTTTAAATGGCGTAACCGCGGAAACTAAAATTTTTAGCAGGAATACAGGCATCTTACTAAAGCATGGTTTCCTAAGAAAGTGGTGTCGTTATATAGCGCACATAACAAAACATTGTCTATGCAAACCATATGGCGTGGTTTCCTAGAGAGCGTTGGTTGTGTCGTTATATAACGCACGTAACAAAACATTGTCTATGCAAACCAATGGCGTTGGTTTCCTAGAGTGCGTTGGTTGTGAGTGTAATGTCAAATAGCAATGCTGCCATTTGCATGATGGCCGTGATAGCGGAGCAAACAGTCGTGGAACGATTTTTCCCGTGTAGCGGACACCGTTTTACAATAAAAAATGAGTGCAAACGTAATTTGGACCAGCGAAAATGACGAAATATTGATTGATTTTGTAAGAAATAATGAAGCTTTATATAATTTGAATAGCAAAGACTATAAAAAAGCCCAGTTGAAACAAAATATGAGGAATCAGATTTGGTTTCCACTGACAGCTGTGGGTTCTCATTTCTGCCGCCTGGCGTCGTGCCAGGCGGATGCGACGCAAACGTAATTTAATTTGAACCAGCGAAAATGACGAAATATTGATTGATTTTGTAAGAAATAGTGAAACTTTATATAATGTGAAGAGCAAATACTATAGGAAAGCCCAGTTGAAACAAAATATGTGGAATAAAGTTTCCAACTGACAGTTGTGGGTTCTCATTTCTGGCGGCGCGCCAGTATCACGTCATTTAACGTGCGCTATATAAGGAACCCGCTTTCTTAGGAAACCGTAGCTTAATTCATGGACGTTGGCAATTTAATTCCAAGTGAGGCAACCAATTAATATTTTTCCATCATACGGTTATATTTTTTACAATAAGTCTCTGGGGGGCTGTAAACTTATTGTTTGTGGGCCGCACGCAGTCTGCGGGCTATGTGTTTGACGTGTCTGATGTACATGATTTATCAACATTGATATATAAAAAAATATACCACAAATTTAACCCTATCTGTTGTTGAGAAAGTTTGTGAAGAGATCAAATCAAAAAGTCACTGCGAACATTGGCATTCTCATGAAGCTGACAATAAGTGGATTTATCATCAGAATATTTTTACGATAATTAGACAATGCATGTGTCGTCACTTTAACGGAAACATGAAAACTCAATAACGCACGTCAGGATTCTCCAGTTTACAATTATCCACCTTGCACGAATACAAAATCTTAAATACATTATACGCCGAAAGCACAACATGTTTAAAAGTGAACGGTGTCTTTATTGAGTGGTTTAATATTTCAAAATGGGTAAAGCAAGGGTTTGTTATGTCACCTTTGCTGTATAATACATGAATTCATATGTGAAGTAACTTAAGAGATCAATGGGTGGCATACAAATGTCGAATAGCAATGTATGCGGATTCCTGTGTGCTGATGACATGGCAGTGTTAGTCGAGAGTGACGATGCATTAATGAGTAAATTGTAAACGAGTGACATTATATGTCAAAAATGGAGCATGTTTTAGAATGAACAGTTCCTTGGCTGAATGGTATAATATTTCGAAAGGGACAAAACAAGGATGCGTTATATTATACTGGTTGTTCATTATTTATATAGATTCATATTTGAAGGAACAACAGAGGTTAATTGGTTGCATACAAATGTTGAATGGGCACGTATGCTGATGACATGGTAGTGTTGACGGAGAATAAAGATGAATTGCAGAGTTTGATAAGATCAGAAGTAACTTGTATTAGATATAAATCTAAGAATTAATGTTGCAAAATCCAAAGTAATGATGATAGAAAAATATGAAAGGAAAATTAAACGTGGTGAACCTCGCGCTGCGCTACTGCCCTCGAAGGGCACAGGACTTTTTTCGGCCTAGTATTCGGGGATATAAGGATACCTATGGCTTCGGCCATATATATTCTTTCAAATAAAACAAACGTTCCGGTGTGCTACGATCGTCTCACTTCGGTGTGCCATCGGATCCAGTACATCTGTGTGGTCAGTGTGTTTGCTGGTTTACAAAGGCAGACTCACTTAAAAAAAAACTCCACGTCACGGCTTCCCTTTCCAACTAAATTGACGTTGTAATGGCGTTAGGATCCTCGATTTCGAGGCCCAGCAACGACGACGATGTTTGATGGGCATATATCACTTGAAGAGCTTAAGACTTCGCGATGATAGTGTTATATTCTCGAGTATCTTGTAATATGTGTCTTCAATCTTCAAACTCAAAAGTTATGACTCGACTTATCTCTTAAATTGTTTTGAGTAAATAAAGGATTTAACATATTGTCCCGATTGAAAAAATACAAAATATGGTATGCGCAACTATATAGCCAGCCACAGACATGGTGTAATCGGAAGCCCCGGTAATTCCGCTTAGCCTGTTCATACACCCTTCAATCCCCTTTACTTACAATTTTAAGAGTCGACAGGAACAATATCGTCGGTCAAGGGCTGTGATACTATTCTTTGTTAGTTTGTGCACTATTAAAATATTGACAAAGCAAACATAGATGACGAGATTCATAATAGACTACGCGCGGCTTCCCGAGCGTTTTAGGCTCTTCGTGAGTGAGTGTTTGATGATCACTATCTGACACTAAAAACCAAAACGACAGTCTACCATATAAAGCTATAATCATACCATATGTGATGTATAGATGCGAATCATGGGTTCCCTACAGATGACATGATGAGCTACATTAGGCAAATTATGAAGTTTCAATGGTATAGAGCAGGGGTCTCCAAACTTTTTAGCCTAAGGGCCACAATGACTCCTCCACTATGTCCCAAGGGCCAAGACCTAGCTAGTTCATCATACCAACATACTGTAGTTTTGAATTACGCGAAAATTTTCGTATTGGGACTAACCGGCGAGTGAGATATCTATGGCGCAGGGCGCGGGAGTGGACTCCTCTCCGTTCGCAATTTCTATTATTATTTTAGATGATTTACTTACATTGTAAATTTTATAATGTAATCAAAATAAACTATGATGGGCCGGATTGGTGGTGCTCGCGGGCCGGTGCTGGCCCGCGAGCGGAGTTTGGGGACCCCTAGTATAGATTATCAAATTTTGAGAAGACCCAACTGATGTAGCGTTGAGGTTCTGGTGTCGCGTGGACGCCTGCGTTGGTCTGGACGCGTGGCTCGAGTATGCCTGAGTACTGATTCCCAAGAATTGTCTTCGTTGGTGAGTTGACGGAGGGCAAAAGGAGGCACGGTGGTCAGTGCAAGATATATAAGGACGTGTTGCATGAGACGCTTAAAAACATTATTGTTCTGCACAACCTAGAGCTGATAGAGCTAAATAGCGTGGAACTGTTGTTAGTTATCAGGGATCCAACATAGAAAGAAATCCAGACAAGCTGCAGGTACTTAAACTCTTCGCCCTACACGCAACAGGATATGCCTTGGCTTACATAGTAAAGTTATCTTATGTGGCACCAACGTCAAGTCTACTAATCCTTCACTTTGTACTGTGCCTTCTATTATACAATACTTTTCATGATTTTTTGCCATTCATTCACTCATTGATGGAATACGTGGATAAAAGGGTGGGAAAGTCTCGTTAGATCATCTCCTTTTCGAAGATACCTTTGAGGCAGCAGCTCTGAAAAAAATACATGGTTTCAGCTTTGACGTAAATATGTCTTCGTCGAATAAATTGATTGTTCCGAATAGATCCAATGGGGCGGGGATACGTAATGCCAGAGTTTTTGCCGTCGCTGGTTTTGTGGCGTGGAATGGTGGTCTGGAAGTGTTAGAGATGTGGGTAGAGTGTGTTGCTTTAGGAAGCACTTAAAGGTAACCCTTTTTAGGAGGTCTCATAAAAATATGTGAACACTTCACACATACAGCTACATAAAACACTCAAAGCGAAATGAGTCACTATCGCATATCGAAAGATCTACAAACGTTTTTTTTTATAGTTTATCTTTCCTTGGTACGTTTGCTACGGGTTTTATAGTTTATCTTTCCTTGGTACATTTGCTACGGTTTTTATAGTTTATCCTTCCTTGAAACGTTTGCTACAGTTTTCTTATCAAATATGTTTTTTTAACATATGCAGATGTGGGGAAGTACCTAATATATTTGCCTCAGCCACTACCTTCCTGTCTGCACTTAACGTATACATATTTAATATTTTTAATTTGTCAATAATAGTGTGGTTGAGCCCTGAGCTAGAGCGCCCTTGAGAGGAGTTTGCTCTCTTAACGGCGCTGTATAAATTATTTTATTATTATTACAATTAGACTATAGAGGTATTCTACTCATTCGACACAAAATTGTGCAATCACAAAAATGAAACGGGACCAATTAAATTTATCAAGTTCATCTTTAATAATCTTGGAAACAATCACAATCAATAAAAGTTAATCGTGTGAACCTGGGATCTGAACCTAGACAATCGGGTTCAGCAGCACTACCAGACAGCGTGAGTCTCTTAACAAAGGTCACCATTAAATGTCGTCAGAAAAAGAGTATTTTATCTGTGGCATTTCCTGGAAATTTTCACGAAAACATTCAGTCATCTGTTTCCAAGTAAAATTTCTATGTAAGGTTGAATATCCAGGGATTGATAAACTGTGGTCCGTATTTGAGTTTACTTTTTTATTTTTACTGCCATTGATTATTTTCTGTTTTTTTTTCTTTCTTAATCTACTCGTACATGTTCAAGGGTGTGGTCTCAAAAACATTTGATGTCCTCGCGACTGGGTTCGCCCTGTATTAGTTGAGTGTATCTCGACTAGGGGGATGTTATGAGATAAGTCCAGACCTTTTGATAGTTTCTCTCTTAAATGTATTTTCTGCTATTTATCTTGAGATACGAGTATGTGCGATTTCGGAATGTATTTATATACTCGTATGTTCATACTATGTGGCTATCAATAAACCTATATTTATTTTATTTATATTTATTTACACATTGTTCCGTTCTATTCTGAAATATAAAGATTCATGCCACTCTTTAATTTGTCCGAATCACCAATTCGGTTATGTTAAAGATCACCTTACGGCAGAAGGAGTGCTATGTTATTGAGTTTACGAAAAATTCCAGTTCGTCTATTCGTTAGCTGTTTATGGTGTTAAGTTTGAACAGCGCTAAAAGCGGCAAAAATCGATATTCCGCCAACGTGATACGCAAACGAAACGTAATTATAATAAATGTATTCCGAGGACATTAACAGATTAATTTCTCTAAACCAGCACGCAATACACGCGGCCTTTGTGCATGTTCTAATGTATTATATTTAGCAAGGACCTTGGCTAGAGTCATTCAAAAACGTTTCTTCTTCATCATTTGCTCAATTTTGAGCGTCGTGATCCTCTGCTATGTCGGAAACTTGGTGCACCACCTGTCTTATTGAGCATCGTGGTCCTCTGCTATATCTGAAACTTGGTGCACCACCTGTCTTCTTGAGCATCGTGGTCCTCTGTTATGTCTGAAACTTGGTGCACCACCTGTCTCCATTGCATTGATATCAACTTCGGTGTCACTATTAAATATTTTAGTGATATGACGTCATTCACTAATGGATATTGAGGTATCACCAAAATTGCATTGATGTCAACTTCGGTTAAGTGTGTTGGTAATATGACGCCATTCACTAATGGATATTGAGGTATCACCAAAATTGCATTGATGTCAACTTCGGTTAAGTGTGTTGGTAATATGACGCCATTCACTAATGGATATTGAGGTATCACCAAAATTGCATTGATGTCAACTTCGGTTAAGTGTGTTGGTAATATGACGCCATTCACTAATGGATATTGAGGTATCACCAAAATTGCATTGATGTCAACTTCGGTTAAGTGTGTTGGTAATATGACGCCATTCACTAATGGATATTGAGGTATCACCAAAATTGCATTGATGTCAACTTCGGTTAAGTGTGTTGGTAATATGATATTGAGAAAGAAAATATGTGAATCCGGGGATTCCCAATATACGAGTATTATAATTGCCTCGCTGTTATACCGGCGATTAACAGTTGTATCTGTCAAATATTAAGATGCTTGTTCGTCTACTCATCTTGTGTAACAAAATTCATCCAGCATTTCAACTTTAAAATGTTTAACTCAATAGAAACACAATTTGGATTAACCGTGTTTTTCAACTATCCGGGCTCGAGAGTCCCCCAATTACCACGGATAATCACTTTACTGAATTATTAAAAAAATATCGTCGGCTCAATACTAAAACTAGGTAACTCGAATTAGGCGGTTTTGAGTTATTTACATTAATGGATTGCTCGTCGAAGGGACTTTACCATGCTATAAATAGGTATCTTAAAATATTATTTCTCAATTGAGTTATTTAGCATTTTTATAATTAGGTAAGTCGTAAAGTAGATATCTGAAGTTCATATAACTTACATCTTACTATCTATTGAAACCTCCTTTATTAGTTTCATAAAAAATATTAGCGCGATACCTCATAATTAAAGAGGAGTTACCAGACAAAAGGACCTCGAAACTAAGAACGCCATTTTCTCAGAATAGAGAATTTTGAGTTACCTAGTTATAGTATTGAGCCCACGATATACGGTTTGACAGTAAATGTAAACAGAAAAGTATGGTTAGAAAAACAATTATAAATAATATCATGAATTCTAAATATACTTGTTAAGAGGAAACGCGTGTTAAACTTTCCCTTCCGGTACTAAAAAAAAACGCGCGTTCCGGTGCTGTGTATTCAATACACATGTAAAAATGAGCGATTTAAAATCGAAAAAATAAGAATATTCATAGCTAATCGCTTAAATTAATTAAATTTGAAGTCAAAAGTAATAATAATTGAAATTTAATTGGTGAAAACATGAAAAAACATCGGCCGTCATTCACAAAATGGGCACAGAGACCACCTCGTATGGATGCCCGCGAGCTACTGTGACGGGACTCGGAACACTAATACTGTGTATGTTGTAATACTGGGACTCGGAACACTAATGCATCGAAGGGAGAAACAACTGCGAACTGAGATTCTATTTCTTGCGTTCCCATATACCGAAGTAAATTGAGAGTGAGACGTGAATAGCGTCGTTTCTTCAACCATAGCGGTTTTTAGAATGAATATACCTATGTCACACACTCGCACACGTTTGATTGTATTGGTGAATTTATTCCAGATTTTCACAAAATATCTCTGATGTGGCCGATAAGTGCTAATTTTTATTAATATTATTTTTTCATTCAATGCGTAAATGTATTACGGAGGAATGCCAAAAATCTGAACCCAGTATTCATTATATTTATATTATAGAGATATTAAAGTTTTAAGAAGCAATGTGTAACATACAAGTCACACATCACAGGGAAGAAATGATTAAGAACGATTATATACAGTTTTTAGAAGCAATGTGTAACATACTAGTTACACATCACAGGGAAGAAATGGTTAAGAACGATTATATAAATTTTTTAGAAGCAATGTGTAACATACTAGTCACACATCACAGGGAAGAAATGGTTAAGAACGATTATATAAAGTTTTTAGAAGCAATGTGTAACATACTAGTCACACATCACAGGGAAGAAATGGTTAAGAACGATTATATAAAGTTTTTAGAAGCAATGTGTAACATACTAGTTACACATCACAGGGAAGAAATGGTTAAGAACGATTATATAAAGTTTTTAGAAGCAATGTGTAACATACTAGTCACACATCACAGGGAAGAAATGGTTAAGAACGATTATATAAAGTTTTTAGAAGCAATGTGTAACATACTAGTTACACATCACAGGGAAGAAATGGTTAAGAACGATTATATACAGTTTTTAGAAGCAATGTGTAACATACTAGTTACACATCACAGGGAAGAAATGGTTAAGAACGATTATATAAAGTTTTTAGAAGCAATGTGTAACATACTAGTCACACATCACAGGTAAGAAATGGTTAAGAACGATTATATAAAGTTTTTAGAAGTAATGTGTAACATACTAGTTACACATCACAGGGAAGAAATGGTTAAGAACGATTATATAAAGTTTTTAGAAGCAATGTGTAACATACTAGTCACACATCACAGGGAAGAAATGGTTAAGAACGATTATATAAAGTTTTTAGAAGCAATGTGTAACATACTAGTTACACATCACAGGGAAGAAATGGTTAAGAACGATTATATAAAGTTTTTAGAAGCAATGTGTAACATACTAGTCACACATCACAGGGAAGAAATGGTTAAGAACGATTATATAAAGTTTTTAGAAGTAATGTGTAACATACTAGTTACACATCACAGGGAAGAAATGGTTAAGATCGATTATATAAAGTTTTTAGAAGCAATGTGTAACATACTAGTCACACATCACAGGGAAGAAATGGTTAAGAACGATTATATAAAGTTTTTAGAAGCAATGTGTAACATACTAGTTACACATTACAGGGAAGAAATGGTTAAGAACGATTATATAAAGTTTTTAGAAGCAATGTGTAACATACTAGTTACACATCACAGGGAAGAAATGGTTAAGAACGATTATATAAAGTTTTTAGAAGCAATGTGTAACATACTAGTCACACATCACAGGGAAGAAATGGTTAAGAACGATTATATAAAGTTTTTAGAAGTAATGTGTAACATACTAGTTACACATCACAGGGAAGAAATGGTTAAGAACGATTATATAAAGTTTTTAGAAGCAATGTGTAACATACTAGTCACACATCACAGGGAAGAAATGGTTAAGAACGATTATATAAAGTTTTTAGAAGCAATGTGTAACATACTAGTTACACATTACAGGGAAGAAATGGTTAAGAACGATTATATAAAGTTTTTAGAAGCAATGTGTAACATACTAGTTACACATCACAGGGAAGAAATGGTTAAGAACGATTATATAAAGTTTTTAGAAGCAATGTGTAACATACTAGTCACACATCACAGGGAAGAAATGGTTAAGAACGATTATATAAAGTTTTTAGAAGCAATGTGTAACATACTAGTCACACATCACAGGGAAGAAATGGTTAAGAACGATTATATAAAGTTTTTAGAAGCAATGTGTAACATACTAGTTACACATCACAGGGAAGAAATGGTTAAGAACGATTATATAAAGTTTTTAGAAGCAATGTGTAACATACTAGTCACACATCACAGGGAAGAAATGGTTAAGAACGATTATATAAAGTTTTTAGAAGCAATGTGTAACATACTAGTTACACATCACAGGGAAGAAATGGTTAAGAACGATTATATAAAGTTTTTAGAAGCAATGTGTAACATACTAGTCACACATCACAGGGAAGAAATGGTTAAGAACGATTATATAAAGTTTTTAGAAGCAATGTGTAACATACTAGTTACACATTACAGGGAAGAAATGGTTAAGAACGATTATATAAAGTTTTTAGAAGCAATGTGTAACATACTAGTCACACATCACAGGGAAGAAATGGTTAAGAACGATTATATAAAGTTTTTAGAAGCAATGTGTAACATACTAGTTACACATCACAGGGAAGAAATGGTTAAGAACGATTATATAAAGTTTTTAGAAGCAATGTGTAACATACTAGTCACACATCACAGGGAAGAAATGGTTAAGAACGATTATATAAAGTTTTTAGAAGTAATGTGTAACATACTAGTTACACATCACAGGGAAGAAATGGTTAAGAACGATTATATAAAGTTTTTAGAAGCAATGTGTAACATACTAGTCACAC